>OZ012741.1:406935121-407014081 GCA_963859935.3 Lathyrus sativus | reverse complement strand
TTGTATCCTTCTCCAAATGACTTTCTAAGTCTCTCATAATATCTAGATACTCTCCATGCCTTCAACTCACAGCTCACAACCCTCTTGTTGACCCTCAGATACCCTCAGCTAGGAGATGGACTCAAGGCTTGATCTGCTGAACTCTTTGCTTTCAAATTCTTTCCTGATGACTTGAATGAGATTGAATTGGGATAATAACCTCTTGATAGGCTTCTAGAGATGAGAATAATGATTGGTCCCTGTTGAATGACTTGCTATGCTTATGTTATGCAGATGGTTAGTCTATGTATATGACTCTATATGCAAATGCTAATGATATTGAAACATAAACCCAAGGAGTAAGGTTGGGCAAATTTTAGGGTGCAACAGCTGCCCCTATTCAAGCGACTTGGACCCGATTGGGTGAAGAGCCCGGAGCCTTCAGCCATTCGCGGTACGAGACGATTGAATACTAGTGAAACCAGAAATTTGCCAACCGCAAAACTAAATTGCGCTCCTGCTTGGGGAACGACATTCATCAGCTGAATCTGACTGTTGCGGTAACCCACTGATCTCGTACGACTGTGCTGGGGATTGTCTTCATCGTTCTGAAGAGGATTCTGCCATAACAGATTGCTTGCTTGTCCATGTCAGGACTCTGTCTGTCGTCAATACGAAGAAATCTCCACTAAAACCTGTCCACGTTAGGACTCCACTTGCTGCTAATCCAGAAAAAAAATCTCGGCAACTCCGCTGGGGATAATTCGTCTGCATTCCCATAAACTGAATCGTCCACGTTAGGAATAAAATTCTTCCACGTTAGGAGTAACACCTGTCCACATTAGGAATCATCTGTCCACGTCAGGACTAACCCTTTCATCTTTCCACGTCAGGAAGCAATCTTCTTTCCGCGTAAGGAGAACTATACCAATCTGTCCATGTAAGGACTCCAATACCACTCGACATGTCCGCGTCAGGACTCTAATCTTTCCACGTAAGGAATTCAACTTTGATTCTGAATCTGTCCACGTAAGGAACCCCAATTTTTCCACGTAAGGAGTAAATCTTCTTTTTCTACATTAGGAATAACTTCTTTGATCTGTCCGCGTCAGGACTAAACTCTTCTACGTCAGGAATAAATCTCTTTCTTTCCACGTCAGGAATCAATCTTGATATGTCCGCGTTAGGACTCAAATCTTTCCACGTTAGGAATCAAACCTTGATCTGTCCACGTCAGGACTAAACTTTTCCACGTAAGGAAACACCTTCTCTTTCCACGTCAGGAATCAACTTCTTTTCCATCTGTCCGCGTCAGGACTAAACTTTCCACGTAAGGAATCAATCTCTTTTCCACGTAAGGAATCACCATTTTTCCACGTAAGGAATAAGACTTCGTCTGGATCTGTCCGCGTCAGGACTAAACTCTTCCACGTTAGGAATGCACTTGTCTCCCCGTAAGGAATCCATCTCGATATGTCCGCGTAAGGACTCCATCGTCCACGTTAGGACCCACTTCTCCACGTTAGGAATAATAATTTCTTTGATTTATCCACGTCAGGACACTGATCTCGTCTTAACTTGTCCACGTTAGGACTCAGGCGTCTTCGACCCGCTGAGGAAATAAGACTTGTCCACGTAAGGACTCCCATCCTTGCCTGATCTGTCCACGTCAGGACCCCTGATTTGCCAACGCAACGAAAGATAACTGTTGAGAGGAACTGGTCCACGTCAGGACACCAACACAAAGAGTAATCACTTTTGTCACCGTCATGACCTCCCATTCCACTAATTTCGAGAACGCGAATCTGCCCACGATGGGACTAACACACCTCACCAATCCAGGGAAATAAACCTGTCCACGTTAGGACACCCACTTCTGAAGAAATCCCGTCAATCGAGGAGTAAATTGTCCGCGTCAGGACCTAGTTCTCCAATGACCCTCACCCGCAAACTTCTTAGCACTGACGTGACAGCGACTTTGAGATGAACTCTACTGGGGACGTCTGGAACCCAAACTATCGAACGCCTGCTCTGATAACCGGCGGTGGCCTCTGAAATTCTGATTCATGGAACCTTTTATTGTTGACGTAACAACAACTTTGAAGGAAACAATCCGCTGATCGGACCAGAGAAACTTCAACAAAAACTCTGGCGGGGACATAAGTAACTCTGCTTGGGGACAAAGAGGAACTTATCCTGCAGACTTTGTGGGGAATACTCCCGAAACTGACATTATCATTGAATATCTTATGCCGAGATCTTGAGTGTTTGGTAGTTCATTTGAGCAAGTGCTCTCCCCACCTGCTGCTAGAGTACAGAAACTGCTTCAGCAAAACAAATGCTGAAGATAATGCCGACTCCGCCGGGGATAGCCAGATGCTACAGAATTACTCCAGCAAAATAAATGCTGGAAGGGTCCAGCCGACCCTGCTGGGAAATTGGGAACTTAAACCGAGCACCCTGTTGAGGTAACCCCCTGCTGGGTGTTGCACCCTAAAATTTGCCCAACCTTACTCCTTGGATTTATGTTTCATTATCATTAGCATTTGCATATAGAGTCATGTACATAGACTAACCATTTGCATAGCATAAGCATAGCAAGCCATTCAACAGGGGACCAATCATTATTCTCATCTCTAGAGGCCTATCAAGAGGTTATTATCCTAATTCCATCCTACTCAAGTCATCAGGAAAGAATTTGAAAGCAAAGAGTTCAGCAGATCAAGCCTTGAGTCCATCTCCTAGCTGAGGATATCTGAGGATCAACCAGAGGGTTATGAGCTGTGGATTGAAGGTATGGAGAGCATCTAGACATCTTGAGAGACTTATAAAGTCATTTGGAGAAGAAAATAAGTTGTTGAGGAAAGCACAAGAGCTATAGTTGAAGACAGTCAACTAGGGTTTCATCTGGGTCAACCCTAGGTCAACCCTAGGTCAATTGACTGGTTTAAAAGAGCATTCAAGGCTATTGGAGAGATGTGGGGATCAACATTGGACATATGAAAAAGGATATGGAGATATGACAAGGAGAATTCAAGAGAAATCAAGGAGAAGAGGAGTTACTAAATTAGGGTTTCTCTGTAAAATCCCCTAGTTTAGGTCAAATTTCCAAGCAAGATAAGTCAAAATGATAGCTTCAAATGGCTTCTTGGCCAACATGAAACTTGTAGAGGATCTCAAGACCTTTAATTTGAGTGGTGGAAGACTTCAAGGAGATTTATAGAACTCAAGTTATGGTCCTTACAAGTTACAGGTCATCTGGGGTGTCTGAATTTTTGTCTGTGAAAGTGACTTGACTTCCAAGCTAGTTTTGCCCCTCAAGGAGATTTCAAATGAATTCTTGGTCAACATAAGAATTGTTCCTCATTGTCTTAGCTTTCTAGAATGGTATGGCATGCCTTCATATGATGTGGAGAACTCAACTTATGGTCTTGGCAAGCAAAGGGTATTTTGGGCATTTGTGAATTACAGGTCATTTTAACCTATGTCCAAAACTCATACAAGGAGGCCTCAAATGGAAAAACTTACAACATCAAACTTGCTCCAAATGGGATTTTAAGTCTATAAAGAAGGTCACAAGTTATTGGAGAAGCTCATAGCATGGAGTTGCATGATTGGTCAAAATATGAACTAAAAAGGCTTATAAAGTGAATAATTTCAAAGTGAAAAATGGTTTGGGAGATTTACAAGTCCAAATGGAGACTTCCAATATATGATTTTGAATGGAAAAACAATTCTAAGAACAATGGTTCAAACACTTTTTTGAGTTTAGAAGGAAAAAATGAAGTTATCCATGGTTGCTTGCTTTTTAAGAAACATAACCAAAATGAGCCAAAGTTTGAAAACAAGGGAATGTGCAAGATGGATCTAGAATGTACCATTGGGGTCTATATATTCATGAAAGGAGAATTTGGCAAGGGTTGGCCTCATTTGCACCAAGAATTCCACAAATTTCTCATACTTTTTCATTGAAGTTTTCATTGCAATTCTCTCACATTCTTCACAAAATCTTCATCAAAATCAATTCAATATTACTCCTTCATCATCATAGATCAGAATTGAAGCAAGGATCAAGTGATTATCATCCATTTTCGAGTGCTTGTCTCAAGAACATCAAAATCATAATCTCAAGTGAATAGCATAATTCAAGCAAGGAATCTCCAGAATTTTGCATACAGAATCAAGTTCATCAAGGATTGATCAAGATTCAACACTTAGAAGCTTCAGATCCACATCTTCCATAGCTGTTTTCAAGGTTTCTCATCAGGTAAGTTTTCATTCGATTTGCTTAATTCAGTTAGTTTAACATGATTTTATTAGTTTAGACTTGATCTAGGTGGTTAGGAGATTAAGTTAGATGAATTTGGAAAGGATTGGTGATGGTTAGTGACAGGTGCAACAAACTGTTTGGATCAATATCTCTTAGGTTAAGCCATTAGAATCTTAGATCGATAGTGTAGGTTAATCACCTTTGTGCATAGATCAGATTATGGTAAGTTTGAGGGAGAATGGTGATGGTTCATATCAGTGCATTTCAATGGTGGCCAGTGTGTGATTCAATCGGGTTTGTTATTGTGATGAGTTTCAAGATAAACTAGTGCTATAGGATTGTAGAGGGAGAGATTTGGAGCAGATTTCATGTTTATGGCGTGGCATTTCATTGCGTGTAGAGTGAGAGCAGAGGAGGTGAAGTTTAGTCGTGCATGGCCATTCATGGAGGTTGAAACCCTAGGTTTCAGATCAAGGGAGGAAGACATAATCCTACCCGTCCAATGCGCGCGAAGACCTTTGACTTGGAGGAAGATCTTGTGGCTGTCATTTAATCTGAAATTTGGAGGGAAGGACCTTGGCCAAAATGCGCCGTTTCATTAATTGAAACGGGCGGGCCTGAGTCTCTTGTGCTAATCCCACCCCCGTGTTAGGCCCAAAACCAAGTTCTAACGTGTTTTTGCTACTTTTCTCACCCCCCAGCGCTTTTCTATTTTTCTTTAATGCTGAGTGTACTCTGGGCCTTGGCAGAAGGCGCTACCAGCACCCCCCAGTTCCTGGCCCAATGGGATTATAACTGGGGCGAGTTTCTAAATGCACCCCTCTTTCATTTTTATTTTGTTTAATTTTTCTTAATTCCATTTTATTTTACCAATTTTCATAAAATCATAACTAATTCATAAAAAATGCATTTTAATCCATTCTTTTTACCATATTTTCTTTAGAATGTCTAGAATATTGTAGAAAAATAAAATTTCATTTTTAGTTTTATTTCATATTTTTTTTTCATATTTTCTAAATAAATGTCATATTAAATAGTTTCATTTCATGCATCATTTTTATGATTTTTGTTCTCTCACATGCTTTAATATTTTTTGATCATTCTTTTCATATTGTTTAGATGAGATATTCAACTTGTAGAAATATTTTAGTTCCCATTTTTAGAGGATAATTTTAGGTGATTAGTAAATGCTTGAACATCATGAACAAAACTAGGGTTTTAGGTAACAACTTAAGAAGTTTGATTTCATTTCCCTTAGGACTTAGGGTTTGAATAGATTAGTTATGGGACTATAGGGGCTATGGGTAGTTATTAGATCCCTTAGAAAAAGTCAGGATTCCCCTACTGCTATTATTACTGTCTGTTATATCTATTGTCTGGTGTGGTGTGCCCTCTGGGGATTGTTGCTTGTTTGTTTGGGTATTGGGTTTGCCTGGGGGCCCTGGGGAAGCTGAAGATTTGTGAAGATGAAGCCATTGGAGATTCAAAGATTGAAGATCAGCTGTCAGAGCTGAGGAGGAGTTTCTTGTTAGCAGATGCTGAGAAGATTAGGGTTTAGGAGCTAGGCAGAGCTCTAGATTAGAATGATGGTTTCTCAAACATGGATTGCCTTGTCTGCATCCATTCTTCTCTGTGATTCAGAGTCTCTCTAAGACACTCACCCCCTTCCTTTGGAAGGCTTGGTGATAGTGTCTAAGAGATAGAACTCTTGAGAGAAAATGTCTCTTGTGTTAGAAGCAGTTTGTTCACCACCTTTGGTAGTCAACTGATTGCTTAACACCCAATTCACTCTTGTGACTGATCCCTCATCCTGGAGGTTTGAGCATGAAGAAAAGCCATTGCAGATGGAAGACTGATGATCAAAGCCCTTGTCTGAAGGCCATGAAGATGGAGATTGATGCTTGTTGAAGCTTGTGAATGATTGGAGATTACTTGAAGCCAGATGTTGATTCAGAGCTGCTGATGCTGTTTCTTCTGTTGTTGTATTTCATTTCTGATGTATTGATTGGTTTTCTGGACTGTATTGTTTGCTGTTTACCCTGTTGGGTTGAAAGTGAAGCCTGTTCACTTTTGCCTATTGTTTTCTAGGTTCGAGGTTGCGTGGGACTCCCTTGCCTCGCTTGTATTGTTGCATCCATGCATTTTATTGTTTTACTGTATATATCTGGTATTGTTTCTGTTTCTGCCTATCCCGTAGGATCTCTGTTTCTCTCTGTGCAAGAGAGGAGCATGATAGACACTAGGTCTTAACCCATGCATGATAACATTAGGTTAGTTTGATTCCATTCGCAACCGTAGGTTAGAGTTCTGTCTCTTCTTCCTCAAAACAAACAGAAAAACACATAAAGATTTCAAACACAATAAAAGACACTTCTTCCGTAAAACAATGTGAACTCATCAAGACGTCATTTTTGTCCTCTTGAACTGCTAATCAGAAAAACCTTTTTCAGAAGGAATAAAATCAACCAAGACAAGCTTGTGTCGTACGTGGCCCGAACTACGTTTGCTCTGATCTTTCATGCTGTATGAAAGTACGTAGGCATAGGATGCGATATCCTAGCGAGCAACCTTCCCCTCCTTTCCTGTAGGTAGGCGAACTACGTTGACTCTGATTTCTCGTTCCAGGCGAGAATACGTAGGCATAAAGTGCGATACTTTGCCGAGTCATTTTTATTTTCATTTTATTTTCTTTTTCACCCTTGACCTATAGTTTAGATAGAATAACAATCCATACCCGAAAACAAGCGTGGATCCCGTCGAGTACGACGGACGTGAGGGGTGCTAATACCTTCCCCTTGCGTAACCGACTCCCGAATCCAGGTTTTGGTTGCGATGACCATACCTTTCCCGTGTTGTGCGAGGTTTACTCTGAGAGTTTCCTTTCCCTCCCGTGGGATAAATAACGCACGGTGGCGACTCTTCTGTTCAGCCGGCGCCGATTTTCGCAGTAGCGACAGCTGGCGACTCTGCTGGGGACCCAACGTCCCCTGGCTGCTAAGGACTGCGATGGTTCTTATGCATTTGGGATCCAACGTCCCTTGAGAGAGTCAATCCTAACGCTTGTTTTCCCGTCGAGGATTTTGTATGGAGTTATTGTATATTTCTAACCCTGTATTTTTCAGCTTTGTATATTGATTATTATTGCTGTATTTGGGGTGTGACGGGTGTTCTGATATTGAGAGATAAGCCGGACCTGGGCTTGAGTGCACCTAGAATTAGAGTAGAAATTAGTGGGCGCCCGCTTGCTTTGCTTGCTTTGGTGTCCCATGAAATCTACACTCAGACGAGGTTCCTCTGGTTGGCCTCCTGCCCCTTCCTTTGGTTGGCGTGGGTTGCTGGTTAGTTGGATTGTCGACTCTGGGGACCGATCATTTGGAAGTTGGCTGAGTGAGGCCTCTTCAGGAATTGATGATGCCACTCCTTCTGGGAATCGTATCATCAACCCTGAAAGTCTGTGACGCCGACGACCGCATAGGATGCCGTACCTTGTGCCAGTTATAGGGCCACCCACCTGTGAGGGGATTCGGGGCTATGCAGGTAACTAGACCTCCAGACTACCGGTTATTTCTTGATCAGAGATCCGGGTTATTTATGGAGAGTTATGAGGTCTGCCAGAGACCATTTGGAGATTTGTTCTGAGGTCTGTCAGAGACCATTGGGAGAGCTATGAGGTCTGTCAGAGACCATTTGGAGATGTGTTCTGAGGTCTGTCAGAGACCAGTTATAGATGTGATGTGAGGTCTATCAGAGACCAGTTGGAGTTATGGTTTGAGGTCTGTCAGAGACCAGTGTTGGAGTTTTATTTTAGGTCTATCTGAGACCAGGGTTTGATGACTTCTGGATGGTCTATCTGAGACTTTTCTTGATTGGGTTTAGGCTATTCAGTTGCAGCTCTGGTCCCTGTTGAATGATACTTGCATTGCATCCCCGCATATCCATTATCATTTGCATTTCACTAACGTGTGTCTGTGCTGCAGGTGCATTTGCATTTCCCTAGTTCTAGTGCCCAGACTTCTGAGTATTTGATCATGACTAGCTTAAGGAGAACGGTTGCTTACAAATTGCCCACGCCTGATATTGTTCCTTTACTGGGGTTGATCTCTCTTGCTGATGAGGGTGTTCGTAGGAGTTTCCGGATGAGTTATGGTAGATTATTGAGATTGGTGTGCAAACCTACAGAGGTAGAGTTAGATGGGCTGTATGCTTTGATGCAATTCTATGACCCTGCTTTGAGGTGTTTTACGTTCTCTGACTTTATTATGGGACCAACCCTGGAAGAATACGCTGAGTATGTGGAGCTGCCCGTGCAGAACCAGGTTCCATTCATTCATTATGATGCCAAACCTAAGCCGGAGGAATTGGCAAAAGCCTTGCATGTTGATGCTTCTGAACTTGTGACTACTGTTTCCCGTGGAGTTCCAGGATTCTCATTTCAGTTCTTAGTGGGTAAAGCCCAGGAGTATGCCAAGAGCGGGTGCTGGGTTGCTTTCAATGCTGTGTTGGCTTTGTGCATTTATGGCATAGTTTTGTTCCCCAATATACCGGATTTTGTGGACTTCGATGCTTTCTACTTGTTCGCCGCTGGTAATCCTGTACCTACCTTACTCGGAGACCTCTACCACTCACTGCATTATAAGAATGAGAAGGGAAGAGGGAAGAATGTTCATCTTTGTGTACCCTTATTGAGTATGTGGATTGAGAGTCATCTTCCTAAGAGAGGATCTGCTGCAGAGACTACAGTTCCAGTTGGTTGGCCGGAGCGTTTGATGAGGTTATCGTCGGAAGATATGGAGTGGTTTGATAGAGACCTGTTGGGATCGGAGCTCATCTTCAGTTGTTCTGGTTACCCTAATGTCCCATTGATTGGAAGAAAGGGGTGTATCAACTACAACCCTTCTCTATTCATTCGCCAGTTCGGATATGCGCTGAAGAATCCACCTCAGGAGGAAGAAGTACAGGAATCTCTGTACTTCACTGGTGACGTAAAGGGGGAGTTATTAGCCAAGTTGCAACGTGCCTGGACGCGTATTAACCGCAAAGGGAAGCCGTTGTTAGGAAAGAATGACTGTCAGGCCTATGCACCTTATAGAGCTTGGATTCAGGAGAGGGCTAGTCAGTTGAAGATGCCGTTTCCAGATGCACCAATTCTTGACCCTATTCCGGTAGAAGAGCCGACCACTGTTTCTAGAGAAGCATATGAACAGGTTGTGAAGGAGAAAGAAGTCTTGATGAAGATTAATGAAGGGTTAGAGCAAGAGCTAGCCCAGGCACGCAGCGAGAAAAACAAGGCCGTATATGCTTTCCAACAACAGATCGAGCTGGTAAACAGGTTAGGAGCTGAGTTGACCGAGGAAAAGAAAAAGCGCGAACGTCTGGGGCAAGAGTTCAGAAGTTCCCATGACATGCTAGAAGCCAAAAAGAAAGCGCTCGACGCAGCACACCGAGAGATATCTTCTTGCAATAAGACTTGGAATGCTACACTCACTAACAACAAGAAGAGGGAAGATAAGCTGAAGCAGCAAATTTCCGACCTCGAAGAGAAGTTGAAGTCTAGCATCAAGAAGTGCGAGGAAGAAGTGATGAACCGGTATAGTGTCCAGCATGCACTGAACAAGGCAATCAAATCCAGAGATGAAGCCGTATCTCAGAAGCGAAAGTTAGAAGATTGCTTCGGAGAAGCAACATGGGAAGAAACTGCTGAAGACGTACGCCGTGTCCTTAAGAAGAGAAACCAGCTTGTTGAAGGGCTGCTTGATCGACCAAGCCATCCGGAGACCAAGAAGCTGATAGAGGAGTACCAAACTTTTGAGAGGATTTGATCATTCCATTATTTGTATGCTTTATTTGCATAGTGCTGACCATCACCGGGATTGTTGGTTGAGGCCATGCCATCTTTGTACTCTTAGTGATATTGTACCCTGGGCTTATTGATTCTCTCTGAAATATACGAGGCTTTCTATGATTCAACTCCGATATTCTTATTGTCAGCACCGTCACTGCACCGGCACCTTCGCACTAGAACTGGGGGAATGAACTTCCCTAATGCACAGACACATTGCATTGCATTCATATTCATATTGCATAACAGGTAATCTTTGAATGGTGTCTTATCTCTTGCTCTGCATCAGGTACTTAACAGGATTCCAGATCAACATCCGCACCGCTATTCTACACGATCCAACTGTCGGAAAGTCATGGACCAAATTCAGAACGAGATGCAGGATGTACGCGAGAAGCTCGCCCTCTTCATGCAGACCATGGAGGCTATAGTAAAAGGGCAAGAGAATTTGCAGGCCATGGTCCAGCCTCTGTTGGCTCGCAACGCTGGTCATGGTAACGAAGATCATCAGTCTGTCCGGGTTGATACTGCTCATGGAGACGGCACTCCCACGCCAGTGGCTCCGCCTGTCGTCAATATGAATGCTGCTAACGTCAACAACGCTACCGCTGCTGTGAATGGTAACGTCGGAGTTGGAAATGATACTGCTGTCCATAACGCTGG
Organism: Lathyrus sativus; assembly: GCA_963859935.3. Classification (NCBI taxonomy): domain Eukaryota; kingdom Viridiplantae; phylum Streptophyta; class Magnoliopsida; order Fabales; family Fabaceae; genus Lathyrus; species Lathyrus sativus. The sequence continues at coordinate 407,003,330 of OZ012741.1, read as the reverse complement.
GCTGGGTGATGTCAATTTGGGAGATAATCTCGGAGGCAATGGCTTTGTCAATACTGGGTTCGGATTCAACGATCAGGGATTCGACAACACTGGCAAGTATGGCTTTAATGCTCAAGGCTTTGGGCAAGATGGTTATGGTATGGTCAATCAGGGTTACGGAGGCTTTGGAAACGGAAACGGTGCTGGTTTTATGGCTGGAGGTCCTGCTGGAGGTGTTCAAGGGTACGGCAACAGAGGCCGAGTTCCAGGGATGAACCAAATCAGAGCTGGACGTAATAATGCGTATGATGGATACGGGGTTGGAAACGGTATGTGGCAAGAGGATCAACAGGAGGATGCCTTTTCTGGAGGAGGCTTTGAAGGGCCGATGGATGATTCTCAAAAGATTAGAATGCTGGAAGAGCAAATGAAGGGAGTCCTAAACCAGAGTGTTGTGGGTCTGGACATGGCAACTATGGGCTTGGTACCTGGCTTGAGGGTGCCCATTAAATTCAAAGCTCCGGCGTTCGATAAGTACAAAGGAGATACATGCCCGAAAGTGCATGTACGAGCTTATTACAGAAAGATGTCTGCATACTCCACTGACGAAAGAATGCTCATGCATTTCTTTCAGGATAGTCTATCGGGCCCTTCCTTAGAGTGGTATATGGGGTTGGAGCCCACTGATATCAAGACTTGGAAGCAATTAGCAGAGGCGTTCGTAGCCCATTACAAGTATAACAGCGATCTGGCGCCTAATCGGGTCCAGTTGGCCGGGCTTTCGCAGAAGAAGGGGGAGAGTTTTAAAGAGTACGCGCAAAGGTGGCGCGATATGGCTGCCAGGGTCCGTCCCCCTGTAGAAGATAAAGAAATGAATGACATGTTTGTTGGCACATTCACCGGGCTGTTTCATGATATGCTGTTTCATACTTCTCTGGCCAGTTTTTCAGACCTGATTCTGATGGGTGAAAAGATTGAGCGGAACATTAAGCAAGGGAAGTTCCAAGTTGACGAATCAACTGCATCTGGCAGTAATAAGAAAGCTTATGGTGGGCGCCGTCAGGGCGAAGCTAGCGCTGTATTTGGAGGCCGAGGCCGAGGCCGAGGCCGGGGGAGAAATCAATATCGTCAGCCGCAGCAAGTGTCGAGTGTTACTATTCCTTGTCAGCAACAACCAATCCAGCAACAACAACAGGTTCAGCAGCAACCAATGCCACAGCAGCAGCAGCCTCAGCAGGGGGCACAGCAAGCTCAGCGAAAATTCCAGGGTGGTAAGCCGAGAAGGGTGTTCGAGAAACCTCCCTCTACCTATGCTGATTTATTGCAGACTTTGTTGGGATTGAATCTGGTGGAGAAAAGAACCTTGGCACCGATAACGGGAACTCCCCCGTTCGGCTATGATGCAAATAGACACTGTGAATTTCATTCTGGGGCCCCGGGCCACGATATAGAAGGTTGTCATGCTTTTAAGCATGTTGTGCAGGATCTTTTGGATAACAAGTCTATCAACTTCGGAACGACCGGTGCGAATATAGTCCAGAAACCCATGCCTAATCATGGGGCGAACGCCGTGCTGACTGAGGAAGGTCTGAATCTGATTATGAATGTTGAGGATTTAAAGACGCCGCTGAGCGAAATAAAGAGCCGACTGTTACAAGGAGGTGTTTACCCGGGTTGTAATGAGTACTGTTTAGACTGTTGGGCCCTGTCTGGGGGGTGTGAGGATCTGAAGAAAGGCATCCAGGCCTTAATTGATGATGGTATATTGCAGTTTGATAGAACAGCAACTGATGAGCCTGCAGGGGCAGTAATGGATAATCAGAGTGATGTTGCCACAGTGACAATTCCTAGGAAGACGATCACTATTTCAGCACCAACTCAGCGACCACCGATTACCATAACTAAAGCCGGGCCAATCCCGTATGAGAACACGAGAGCAGTCCCATGGTCATATGGGCTAGAGGTGTATTGTGATGGGATTAAGATCGATGTCAACAAGCAGCCAGTGGAGATTGTGGATAATGTTGTTGGCTCAGGAGGCATGACGAGGAGCGGCAGGATCTTTATATCTCCTGAAGTGGAGGCTGAAAGGCTAGCGAAAGGAAAGGGGAAAGCAGTGGAGAATGTTCCGGTACAAGCAAATGAAAAAGAAGCAGCATCTAAGGATGTGGAAGAATTCATGCGCTTAATTCGGAAAAGTGATTATAAAATCGTGGAGCATCTGCAGCAAACGCCGTCCAAAATATCTATATTGTCATTGCTGTTGTGTTCGGAAGCTCACCGAAATGCTTTGCTGAAAGTCCTGGACACTTCTTTTGTACCACAGGATGTCTCCGTAAACCAGCTAGAAGGGGTATTGGCACATGTAAATGCAGGCCACAGTCTGGGCTTTACTGATTTTGACTTGACTCCGAAAGGAAGGGATCATAATATGGCATTACATGTATCTGTTGAGTGCAGAGGGTCGACAATGTCGCACGTATTGGTTGACACCGGGTCGTCTTTGAATGTGCTGCCTAAGAAGGCTATGATGAAGCTGGATGTTCGAGGGATTTTGTGCACACCAAGTGATTTGGTAGTCAGAGCGTTTGACGGCACGCGGAGGACAGTCTTCGGATCGATTACCTTGCCTCTGCAAGTGGGGCCGGAAGTGTTTGCAACGGAGTTTTATATCATGGATATACAGCCTGCGTACAGCTGCTTGCTGGGAAGACCTTGGATTCACGGGGCAGGGGCAGTCACGTCTACCCTGCATCAGAAGTTAAAGTATATGGTCGGAGACAGCGTAGTCACCGTGTGCGGAGAAGAAGACATCCTGGTCAGCCATCTATCTTCGTTTAAATATGTGGAAGTCGACGGAGAGATCCACGAGACGCCATGCCAGGCATTCGAAGGTTTGCGCATCAAGGACAAGAGTCCCGGACCGAGCAAAGTGCCAGAGATAGCTGTCTCATCGTACAAAGAGGCTCAAGCGCTAGTGAAAGCAGGAGAAGCTAAGGGCTGGGGCAAAGTATTGGACATTCCTGTGAAAATGGACCGGTTCGGACTGGGGTACCGACCGTCGTCATCAACTCCTTCTGTGGGGGCCCCTCATTTCAGAAAGTCAATCACCATCTCTGCCAGTGGAGTATGCCATGAATCTGTCAATGCTGCTTCGGAATCCGACGAAGGGGACAGCGATTGTGATATGGATGCCTGGATTCAGCCAAGCACGCCAGGACAAGGACTGTGCAACTGGTCTATTCAGGAGCTTGTTCCTGTGACTTTTAAACAGTAATGCTTTGCTTTATTAATTGTTGAATAATCTGATGTCTTGCCCGAGGCATCAGGATTTGCTTAGGGCTGTGTTGTTATAAACATTGCGCGTTAATCATTGAATAAATGACGTTTTTTTTCATGTGCAAATACTGTAATCCCTGTCTTTCTTGTTTTGTATTTTTCAATAAAATGGCAATGTGGTTATTCGCTTTATACGCATTTTGAAGCACTTAACCATTCCTTTTGCAGGATAACATTTTCAGATGACATCCTTGAGCCGCCTATGACTCGTCCCGACTTCGAGCACCCGGTATTCCAGACCGAAGAAGAGGTTGTCGAAGATAGCGACGTTCCTGAAGAACTGTCTTGGTTGGTGAAGCAAGAGGAAAGAGCCATTCTGCCTCACGACGAGGTTATCGAAGTTATCAATTTGGGGTCGGAAGGGGTTGAGAAGAGTATTCGTATTGGAGCCGTACTGCAGAGTGATATCAAGCGAAAACTGGTTGAAATGCTCCGAGAATATAATGATGTATTCGCTTGGTCGTATCAAGATATGCCAGGGCTCGATACAGATATGGTTGTGCATCGTCTGCCACTGAAAGAAGACTGCCCGCCTGTCAAGCAAAAGCTTCGCAGAACACGACCAGATATGGCAATAAAGATCAAAGAGGAGGTTCAGAAACAGTGGGACGCTGGTTTCCTGGCTGTGACGAAGTATCCCTCATGGGTTGCTAACATCGTACCGGTGCCAAAGAAAGATGGCAAGGTTCGAATGTGCGTGGACTATAGAGATTTGAATAAAGCAAGCCCAAAAGACGATTTTCCACTTCCTCATATTGACGTGTTAGTTGACAATACTGCTCAGTACTCTGTATTCTCCTTCATGGATGGCTTTTCAGGCTACAATCAAATTAAAATGGCGCCAGAGGATATGGAGAAGACTACTTTCATAACGCCTTGGGGAACATTTTGCTACAAAGTGATGCCCTTTGGTTTGAAGAATGCTGGGGCAACATATCAGCGTGCGATGACGACTCTTTTCCATGATATGATGCATAAAGAGATCGAAGTTTATGTTGACGATATGATTGCCAAATCCCAGACAGAGGAAGAGCATCTGGTGAATCTGTTGAAGTTGTTTAAAAGGCTTAGGAAGTTCAGGCTGAGGCTGAACCCTAACAAATGCACCTTCGGGGTGAGATCGGGTAAGCTCCTGGGGTTTATTGTAAGCGAAAGAGGAATAGAGGTCGATCCTGCTAAAATAAAAGCGATTCAAGAAATGCCGACGCCTAAAACAGAGAAAGAGGTGCGCGGGTTTTTAGGGAGATTGAACTACATCGCTCGGTTCATATCTCACCTAACTGCCACGTGTGAACCATTATTCAAGCTCTTGAAGAAAGATCAAGCTGTAACGTGGAACGAAAATTGTCAAAAGGCGTTCGACAAAATAAAGAAGTATCTGCAGGAACCTCCTATTTTGATACCCCCGGTGGCAGGGAGACCCTTGATAATGTATTTGACGGTTCTTGAGGGAAGCATGGGTTGCGTTCTCGGTCAACACGATGAGACAGGGAGAAAAGAGCATGCGATCTACTATCTGAGTAAGAAATTTACAGACTGTGAATCTCGGTACTCAATGCTGGAGAAAACTTGTTGCGCGCTAGCCTGGGCCGCCAAGCGTTTGAGGCAGTACATGCTGAATCATACAACCATGCTCATCTCGAAGATGGATCCAATCAAATATATATTCGAAAAGCAGGCGTTGTCAGGTAGAATTGCCCGGTGGCAGATGGTCTTGACTGAGTATGATATTCAATACGTCTCGCAAAAGGCGATAAAGGGGAGTGTGCTGTCTGAGTATCTGGCGGAGCAGCCTATTGAAGAGTACCAATCAATGAGATTTGATTTTCCTGACGAGGATATCATGTATCTCAAGATGAAGGATTGCGAAGAGCCGTTACCAGACGAAGGACCAGAGCCGGGGTCCAAATGGAAGATGATATTTGATGGAGCTGTGAATGCTTACGGTAGCGGAATAGGGGCAATCATCACTACGCCGCACGGGTCGCATATCCCGTTTACTGCCCGATTGACCTTTGCCGTTACCAACAATGAGGCCGAATACGAAGCTTGTATAATGGGGCTTGAAGAAGCCATTGATTTGCGAATCAAACATCTAGACGTATACGGAGACTCAGCTCTGGTAGTGAATCAGATCAAAGGGGAATGGGAGACACGGCAGCCCAATTTGATACATTACATGAATTATGCAAGGAGATTGTTGCCTTTCTTCGACAAAGTCGAATTGCATCACGTGCCGCGGGCAGAAAATCAAATGGCTGACGCCCTTGCCACTTTGTCTTCCATGTACAAGGTCAATTTCTGGAACGAGGCTCCCCAGATCACTATCTCTCGGTTGGACAGGCCAGCTCATGTATTTGCTATTGATGAAGCGTCTGATGGCAAACCGTGGTATTTTGATATCCTTAATTTCCTGAAGAATAAAGAGTATCCGGCTGGGGCATCCAGTCAAGATCAGAAGACTCTCAGGAGATTAGCGGGTAATTTCTATTTGAACCCGGATGGCGTCTTATACAGAAGAAACCACGATTTGGTGTTGTTGCGTTGTGTAGACGAGAAAGAGGCAAAACTTCTCATGGAGGAAATTCACGAAGGTGCCTTTGGTACGCATGCTGGTGGGCACGCTATGACGAGAAAATTGCTGCGGGCAGGTTACTTTTGGCTGACGATGGAAACTGATTGTTTCAAGTTTGCAAGAAAGTGCCACAAGTGCCAAATATATGCTGACAAGATACACGTGCCTCCGAGTCCTCTGAATGTGATGTCATCTCCATGGCCATTCTCGATGTGGGGAATCGATATGATCGGAAAGATCGAGACCGCTTCTAACGGGCATCGGTTCATCTTAGTAGCAATCGATTATTTCACCAAGTGGGTGGAAGCGGCGTCTTACGCGAACGTAACGAAGCAAGTGGTGGCTAGATTCATCAAGAGAGATATCATTTGCCGATACGGAATCCCCGAGCGGATAATCACGGATAATGGTTCTAATCTGAACAACAAAATGATGAAGGAGCTCTGTCAGAATTTCAAGATTGAACATCACAACTCCTCCCCTTACCGACCCAAGATGAATGGCGCTGTCGAAGCGGCCAATAAGAATATCAAGAAAATTGTCCAGAAAATGGTGGTGACTTACAAGGATTGGCACGAAGTGCTACCTTTCGCTTTGCACGGTTATCGTACGACGGTACGCACATCAACCGGGGCAACTCCGTTCTCGTTGGTATACGGAATGGAAGCGGTATTACCATTGGAAGTTGAGATCCCTTCTCTGAGGGTATTGCGAGACGTTCAGCTGGACGAGGCAGAATGGGTAACGAATAGGTTGAACCAACTGAGTTTGATGGATGAGAAGAGGCTAGCTTCTCTGGCATACGGTCGTTTGTATCAAAGACGAATGAAGAAAGCGTACGACAAGAAGATACTTCCGCGAAGCTTTCAGACGGGCGACCTTGTGCTAAAAAGGATTCTCCCACCGCAGGCAGATCACAGGGGCAAGTGGACCCCCAATTACGAAGGGCCATACGTTGTCAGTAAGGTCTTTTCAGGAGGAGCTTTGTTGTTGTCCACCATGGACGGAGAAGACTTTGCGTCACCTGTGAATTCGGACGCAGTTAAAAAATACTTTGCTTAAAATAGACCCGCTGGACAAAAAAAAAAAGAGTCCAGGCAAAAATGGGGCATCCTGGCGAACCAAAAAACAGAATGAAAGGTTCGGGCAAAAGTTAGGGATAAAATTGAAAAAATGTACACCCGCGAAGTTGAAAACCTACACTGGGCGGCTTCGGCAAAAAGGGGTATCCCGGTGAACTGAAAACCCGTAAAGGGCGGTTCACGCAAAAGTTAGGGATGAGAAAAGCAAATGACTGCGGTCCGAATTTGAATTCAATGAGTATCAACGCGGGAGAATATATTTGAGGAGTCAGGTATCGGATACAACCTCTTCAGAAGTGGGGATACCGGGAAAGTATTAGAGTCGGACGAGTCATGGGAGGATCAGTTCGTGATGTTCATCTGCATCCAGTTGCCGACATGTGTACAAAATTTAATTTGTCAATATTTATGCTTCCTGTGCATACTTGTATATCTGCTTTGCGTAGCTTCCTCTTTTCAGGAGTTACATCCCGTGTACAAAAAACTCCGCCCATTCAGGGGCCCAATCAATGAAAATGTGTTATTCAGTACTTGATGCCTGTTCTTTACTGTTTTGCGCATGATAAAACGCCTAAGTTTGATGAAACTAGCATGAGTATAACATCACTGGCCCTTGCCAACAATTGTTAAAGCTTTGAATTGACTGAGTGTAACGTCACTAACCTGAATTGATTTGATTGCATAGGCTTGTCGTGTCTTGTTTGTGTTGTTGCAGGTTTCATAACCGTACGAGGAAGGTGATCAAAAGATTGCGATAGTGAAAGACTCGATCTTCACGCAGGTCATGCATGTTCTTCCTGAAGAAGGATAGAATTCCCCAGCTAGCCGTAGCTTACTCAAAAGGACGTGCTCCAGAGAAGTTACTCGTCCTCAGCAGAATTTGGCGATTCCAAGATCGTAAGGCTGTATTCAGACAGGTTCATTTTTCCCCGCAGGGTCAGGCACTCTCCCCCAGCAGGGTCAGTTAATTTTCCCCAAGAGAATCCAGCCATCCCCAGCGGAGTTCTCTTTTCAGTAAATGTTCTTTCCTTCCAGTGGAATTCGAAGATCAAGACTCTCCCCAGCAGAGTTGATGGCGGTTCCTGTCATTTATTTTGTCAGAGATACCGGTGATATCGGTTCACGTTCCAGCAGAAGGTCTGAGCATACTGTGCGCATCTGCTATTCCTCAGCAAAGTTATATTCCCCAGCAGGGAGTTACTTCAACAAGACGTGTGGTTTGAGTTCCCAACTTCCCAGCAGGGTCGACTTCACTCTTCCAGCATTTATTTTGCCGGAGTAATTTTGTAGCATCAGGCTATCCCCGGCGAGTCGGCGTTATCCTTCCAGCATTTATTTTGCTGAAGCAGTTTCTGTACTCTAGTAGTTCAGGTGGAGAGAGCTCTTGCTCAAATAAATCACCAAACAGTCAAGATCTCGGCAGGAGATATTCAATGACAATGTCAGTTTCGGCGGTATTCCCCCACAGAGTTATCATGATAAAACTCTCTTTGTCTCCAGCAGAGTCATTTATGCAAATGTATCTTATTTTCCCCAGCCAGAGTGGCCAGGATAAGTGTCTTCTTATCCCCAAGCAGAGTTTGTTTGTCATCAACGGATCGCATGAATCAGAATTTCGGAGCAGGTGTCCGATAGTTGGTTTTCAGACATCCCCAGTAGAGTTCATCTCAAAGTCGCTGTCGCGTCAGTGGAGCAGTTTGTGGGTGAGGATCATTGAAGAACTAAGTCCTGACGTGGACAATCTACTCCTAGAATGACGGGATTTCTTCAGAAGTGGGCGTCCTAACGTGGACAGGTTTGCTTTACCGGATTGGTAAGGTGTGTTAATCCTGACGTGGATAGATTCGGTCTCTCGAAATTTGGAGAAAGGGAGGTCATGACGTTGACAAAAGATTGGTTACTCTTCGTGTTGGCGTCCTGACGTGGACAAGTTTGTAGTTCTTTGTGATGACAAGATACAAGAATCCTGACGTGGACAAATTTACCCCTCTTCGTGTTGTTGGCAAAGTGTAAGTCCTGACGCGGATATTTCCCCAGCAAGTCGAAGACGCGTGAGTCCTTACGTGGACAAGTCTTATTTCCTCAGTGAGTCGAAGACGCCTGAGTCCTTACGTGGATAAATCAAGACGAGATCAGTGTCCTAACGCGGACAGATCAAAGAGATTATTATTCCTAACGTGGAAAGATGTAGTCCTTACGCGGACATATCAACAGAAGTGATTCCTAACGTGGAAAGACGGAGATTCCTAACGCGGAAAAGATGGAGTCCATACGCGGACGTATCAGAAGATAGTTTCCTTACGTGGAAACGACAGTATTCCTAACGTGGAAAGAAGAGAGTCCTTACGTGGACAGATTAAGATGATTCCTTACGTGGAAAAAGATGGTTTCCTTACGTGGAAAAATGAGTCCTGACGCGGACAAATTGAGAAAGAGAAGGTGTTTCCTTACGTGGAAAAGTTTAGTCCTGACGTGGACAGATCAAGGTTTGATTCTTAGCGTGGAAAGATTGAGTCCTCACGCGGACATATCAAGATTGATTCCTGACGTGGAAAGAAGGATATTCCTAACGTGGAAGGAGGAAGTTAGTCCTTACGTGGACAGATGCAAGAAAAAGTTGAGTCCTGACGTGGACAGGTTCAGAATCAAAAGTTGGCTCCTTACGTGGAAAGATTGAGTCCTCGCGCGGACATATCAAGATTGATTCCTGACGTGGAAAGAAAGAGATCATTCCTGACGTGGAAGAGTTTAGTCTCGACGCGGACAGATCGAAGAAGATATTCCTAACGTGGAAGAGTTTTTCCTAACGTGGGCGATTCAATTTATGGAAATGCAGACGAAGTATCCCCAGCGGAGTTGCCGAGATTTTTCTGGGTTAACAGTAAGTGGAGTCCTAACGTGGACAGGTTTTAGTTGAGATTTCTTCGTGCTGATGACAGACAGAGTCCTAACGTGGACAAGCAAGCAATCTGTTATGACAGAATCCTCTTCAGAACGATGAAGACAATCCCCAGTACGGTCGCGCGAGATCAGTGGGTTGCTGTAACAGTCAGATTCAGCTGATGAATATCGTTCCTCAAGCAGGAGCGCAGTTTATTTCTGCGGTTGGCAAATTTCTGGTTTCACTAGTATTCAACCGTCTTGTACCGCGAATGTCTGAAGGCTCCGGGCTCTTCACCCAATCGGGTCCAAGTCGCTTGAATAGGGGCAGCTGTTGCACCCTAAAATTTGCCCAACCTTACTCCTTGGATTTATGTTTCATTATCATTAGCATTTGCATATAGAGTCATGTACATAGACTAACCATTTGCATAGCATAAGCATAGCAAGCCATTCAACAGGGGACCAATCATTATTCTCATCTCTAGAGGCCTATCAAGAGGTTATTATCCTAATTCCATCCTACTCAAGTCATCAGGAAAGAATTTGAAAGCAAAGAGTTCAGCAGATCAAGCCTTGAGTCCATCTCCTAGCTGAGGATATCTGAGGATCAACCAGAGGGTTATGAGCTGTGGATTGAAGGTATGGAGAGCATCTAGACATCTTGAGAGACTTATAAAGTCATTTGGAGAAGAAAATAAGTTGTTGAGGAAAGCACAAGAGCTATAGTTGAAGACAGTCAACTAGGGTTTCATCTGGGTCAACCCTAGGTCAATTGACTGGTTTAAAAGAGCATTCAAGGCTATTGGAGAGATGTGGGGATCAACATTGGACATATGAAAAAGGATATGGAGATATGACAAGGAGAATTCAAGAGAAATCAAGGAGAAGAGGAGTTACTAAATTAGGGTTTCTCTGTAAAATCCCCTAGTTTAGGTCAAATTTCCAAGCAAGATAAGTCAAAATGCTAGCTTCAAATGGCTTCTTGGCCAACATGAAACTTGTAGAGGATCTCAAGACCTTTAATTTGAGTGGTGGAAGACTTCAAGGAGATTTATAGAACTCAAGTTATGGTCCTTACAAGTTACAGGTCATCTGGGGTGTCTGAATTTTTGTCTGTGAAAGTGACTTGACTTCCAAGCTAGTTTTGCCCCTCAAGGAGATTTCAAATGAATTCTTGGTCAACATAAGAATTGTTCCTCATTGTCTTAGCTTTCTAGAATGGTATGGCATGCCTTCATATGATGTGGAGAACTCAACTTATGGTCTTGGCAAGCAAAGGGTATTTTGGGCATTTGTGAATTACAGGTCATTTTAACCTATGTCCAAAACTCATACAAGGAGGCCTCAAATGGAAAAACTTACAACATCAAACTTGCTCCAAATGGGATTTTAAGTCTAGAAAGAAGGTCACAAGTTATTGGAGAAGCTCATAGCATGGAGTTGCATGATTGGTCAAAATATGAACTAAAAAGGCTTATAAAGTGAATAATTTCAAAGTGAAAAATGGTTTGGGAGATTTACAAGTCCAAATGGAGACTTCCAATATATGATTTTGAATGGAAAAACAATTCTAAGAACAATGGTTCAAACACTTTTTTGAGTTTAGAAGGAAAAAATGAAGTTATCCATGGTTGCTTGCTTTTTAAGAAACATAACCAAAATGAGCCAAAGTTTGAAAACAAGGGAATGTGCAAGATGGATCTAGAATGTACCATTGGGGTCTATATATTCATGAAAGGAGAATTTGGCAAGGGTTGGCCTCATTTGCACCAAGAATTCCACAAATTTCTCATACTTTTTCATTGAAGTTTTCATTGCAATTCTCTCACATTCTTCACAAAATCTTCATCAAAATCAATTCAATATTACTCCTTCATCATCATAGATCAGAATTGAAGCAAGGATCAAGTGATTATCATCCATTTTCGAGTGCTTGTCTCAAGAACATCAAAATCATAATCTCAAGTGAATAGCATAATTCAAGCAAGGAATCTCCAGAATTTTGCATACAGAATCAAGTTCATCAAGGATTGATCAAGATTCAACACTTAGAAGCTTCAGATCCACATCTTCCATAGCTGTTTTCAAGGTTTCTCATCAGGTAAGTTTTCATTCGATTTGCTTAATTCAGTTAGTTTAACATGATTTTATTAGTTTAGACTTGATCCAGGTGGTTAGGAGATTAAGTTAGATGAATTTGGAAAGGATTGGTGATGGTTAGTGACAGGTGCAACAAACTGTTTGGATCAATATCTCTTAGGTTAAGCCATTAGAATCTTAGATCGATAGTGTAGGTTAATCACCTTTGTGCATAGATCAGATTATGGTAAGTTTGAGGGAGAATGGTGATGGTTCATATCAGTGCATTTCAATGGTGGCCAGTGTGTGATTCAATCGGGTTTGTTATTGTGATGAGTTTCAAGATAAACTAGTGCTATAGGATTGTAGAGGGAGAGATTTGGAGCAGATTTCATGTTTATGGCGTGGCATTTCATTGCGTGTAGAGTGAGAGCAGAGGAGGTGAAGTTTAGTCGTGCATGGCCATTCATGGAGGTTGAAACCCTAGGTTTCAGATCAAGGGAGGAAGACATAATCCTACCCGTCCAATGCGCGCGAAGACCTTTGACTTGGAGGAAGATCTTGTGGCTGTCATTTAATCTGAAATTTGGAGGGAAGGACCTTGGCCAAAACGCGCCGTTTCATTAATTGAAACGGGCGGGCCTGAGTCTCTTGTGCTAATCCCACCCCCGTGTTAGGCCCAAAACCAAGTTCTAACGTGTTTTTGCTACTTTTCTCACCCCCCAGCGCTTTTCTATTTTTCTTTAATGCTGAGTGTACTCTGGGCCTTGGCAGAAGGCGCTACCAGCACCCCCCAGTTCCTGGCCCAATGGGATTATAACTGGGGCGAGTTTCTAAATGCACCCCTCTTTCATTTTTATTTTGTTTAATTTTTCTTAATTCCATTTTATTTTACCAATTTTCATAAAATCATAACTAATTCATAAAAAATGCATTTTAATCCATTCTTTTTACCATATTTTCTTTAGAATGTCTAGAATATTGTAGAAAAATAAAATTTCATTTTTAGTTTTATTTCATATTTTTTTTTCATATTTTCTAAATAAATGTCATATTAAATAGTTTCATTTCATGCATCATTTTTATGATTTTTGTTCTCTCACATGCTTTAATATTTTTTGATCATTCTTTTCATATTGTTTAGATGAGATATTCAACTTGTAGAAATATTTTAGTTCCCATTTTTAGAGGATAATTTTAGGTGATTAGTAAATGCTTGAACATCATGAACAAAACTAGGGTTTTAGGTAACAACTTAAGAAGTTTGATTTCATTTCCCTTAGGACTTAGGGTTTGAATAGATTAGTTATGGGACTATAGGGGCTATGGGTAGTTATTAGATCCCTTAGAAAAAGTCAGGATTCCCCTACTGCTATTATTACTGTCTGTATATCTATTGTCTGGTGTGGTGTGCCCTCTGGGGATTGTTGCTTGTTTGTTTGGGTATTGGGTTTGCCTGGGGGCCCTGGGGAAGCTGAAGATTTGTGAAGATGAAGCCATTGGAGATTCAAAGATTGAAGATCAGCTGTCAGAGCTGAGGAGGAGTTTCTTGTTAGCAGATGCTGAGAAGATTAGGGTTTAGGAGCTAGGCAGAGCTCTAGATTAGAATGATGGTTTCTCAAACATGGATTGCCTTGTCTGCATCCATTCTTCTCTGTGATTCAGAGTCTCTCTAAGACACTCACCCCCTTCCTTTGGAAGGCTTGGTGATAGTGTCTAAGAGATAGAACTCTTGAGAGAAAATGTCTCTTGTGTTAGAAGCAGTTTGTTCACCACCTTTGGTAGTCAACTGATTGCTTAACACCCAATTCACTCTTGTGACTGATCCCTCATCCTGAAGGTTTGAGCATGAAGAAAAGCCATTGCAGATGGAAGACTGATGATCAAAGCCCTTGTCTGAAGGCCATGAAGATGGAGATTGATGCTTGTTGAAGCTTGTGAATGATTGGAGATTACTTGAAGCCAGATGTTGATTCAGAGCTGCTGATGCTGTTTCTTCTGTTGTTGTATTTCATTTCTGATGTATTGATTGGTTTTCTGGACTGTATTGTTTGCTGTTTACCCTGTTGGGTTGAAAGTGAAGCCTGTTCACTTTTGCCTATTGTTTTCTAGGTTCGAGGTTGCGTGGGACTCCCTTGCCTCGCTTGTATTGTTGCATCCATGCATTTTATTGTTTTACTGTATATATCTGGTATTGTTTCTGTTTCTGCCTATCCCGTAGGATCTCTGTTTCTCTCTGTGCAAGAGAGGAGCATGATAGACACTAGGTCTTAACCCATGCATGATAACATTAGGTTAGTTTGATTCCATTCGCAACCGTAGGTTAGAGTTCTGTCTCTTCTTCCTCAAAACAAACAGAAAAACACATAAAGATTTCAAACACAATAAAAGACACTTCTTCCGTAAAAGAATGTGAACTCATCAAGACGTCATTTTTGTCCTCTTGGACTGCTAATCAGAAAAACCTTTTTCAGAAGGAATAAAATCAACCAAGACAAGCTTGTGTCGTACGTGGCCCGAACTACGTTTGCTCTGATCTTTCATGCTGTATGAAAGTACGTAGGCATAGGATGCGATATCCTAGCGAGCAACCTTCCCCTCCTTTCCTGTAGGTAGGCGAACTACGTTGACTCTGATTTCTCGTTCCAGGCGAGAATACGTAGGCATAAAGTGCGATACTTTGCCGAGTCATTTTTATTTTCATTTTATTTTCTTTTTCACCCTTGACCTATAGTTTAGATAGAATAACAATCCATACCCGAAAACAAGCGTGGATCCCGTCGAGTACGACGGACGTGAGGGGTGCTAATACCTTCCCCTTGCGTAACCGACTCCCGAATCCAGGTTTTGGTTGCGATGACCATACCTTTCCCGTGTTGTGCGAGGTTTACTCTGAGCGTTTCCTTTCCCTCCCGTGGGATAAATAACGCACGGTGGCGACTCTTCTGTTCAGCCGGCGCCGATTTTCGCAGTAGCGACACTGGGGAATATAACCTTGCTAGGGAATAGCAGATGCGCATCGTACGATCGGACTTTCTGCTGGAACGTGAACTGATATCACCAGTATCTCTGACAAAATAAATGACAGGACCCACCATCAACTCTGCTTTGGAGAGTCTTGATCTTCGAGTTCCACTGGAAGGAATGAAAACACTTGCAAAGAGAATTCCGCTAGGGATGGGATGATTCTCTTGGGGAAAATTAATCGACTCCGCTGGGGACGAGAGTATGACCCTGCGGGGAAAGATGAACCTGTCTGAATACAGCCTCATGATCTTGGAATCGCCAAACTCTGCTGAGGACGAATAACTTTTCTGCTCCCTTTGATTAAGCTACGGCTAGCTGGGAAATTCTATCCTTCTTCAGGAAGAACATGCATGACCTGCGTGGAGATTAAGTCTTTCGTTGTCGCAATCTTTTGATCATTTTCCTCGTATGGTTATGAACCCTGCAACAACACAAACAAGACAAGACAAGCCTATGCAATCAAATCAATTCAGGTTAGTGACGTTACACTCAGTTAATTCAAAGCTTTAACAATTGTTGGCAAGGGCCAGTGATGTTATACTCATGCTGGTTTCAATAAACTTAGGCGTTTTATCATGCACAAAACAGTAAAGAACAGGCATCAAGTACTGAATAACACATTTTCATTGATCGGGCCCCTGAATGGGCGGAGTTTTTTTTTTTTTTTTTTTTTTGTACACGGGATGTAACTCCTGAAAAGAGGAAGCTACGCAAAGCAAATACATAAGTATGCACAAGAAGCATGGATATTTTGACAAATTAAATTTTGTACACATGTCGGCAACGGGATGCAGATGAACACCACGAACTGATCCTCCCATGACTCGTCCGACTCTAATGCTTTCCCGATATCCCCACTTCTGAAGAGGTTGTATCCGATAACTGACTCCTCAAACGTATTCTCCCGCATTGATGCTCATTGCAATATCAAATTCGGACCGCAGTCATTTGCTTTTCAAATCCCTAACTTTTGCGTGAACCGCCCTTTACGGGTTTTCAGTTCACCGGGATACCCTTTTTTGCCGAAGCCGCCCAGTGTAGGTTTTCAACTTCGCGGGTGTACATTTTTCAATTTTATCCCTAACTTTTGCCCGAACCTTTCATTCTGTTTTTGGTTCGCCAGGATGCCCCATTTTTGCCTGGACTCTCTTTTTTCTGTCCAGCGGGTCTATTTTAAGCAAAGTATTTTTTAACTGCGTCCGAATTCACAGGTGACGCAAAGTCTTCTCCGTCCATGGTGGACAACAACAACGCTCCTCCCGAGAAGACTTTTCTGACAACGTATGGCCCTTCGTAGTTGGGGGTCCACTTGCCCCTGTGATCTGCTTGCGGCGGGAGAATCCTTTTCAGCACAAGGTCGCCCGTCTGAAAGCTTCGCGGAAGTATCTTCTTATCGTATGCTTTCTTCATTCGTCTTTGGTACAAACGGCCGTATGCCAGAGAAGCTAGCCTCTTCTCGTCCATCAAGCTCAGTTGGTTCAATCTATTCGTTACCCATTCTGCCTCGTCCAGCTGAACGTCTCGCAATACCCTCAGAGAAGGGATCTCAACCTCTAATGGTAATACCGCTTCCATTCCGTATACCAACGAGAACGGAGTTGCCCCGGTTGATGTGCGTACCGTCGTACGATAACCGTGCAAAGCAAAAGGTAGCATCTCGTGCCAATCCTTATAAGTCACCACCATTTTCTGGACGATCTTCTTGATATTCTTATTGGCCGCTTCGACAGCGCCATTCATCTTGGGTCGGTAAGGGGAGGAGTTGTGATGTTCGATCTTGAAATTCTGACAGAGCTCCTTCATCATTTTGTTGTTCAGATTTGAACCATTATCCGTGATTATCCGCTCGGGAATCCCATATCGGCAAATGATATCTCTCTTGATGAATCTAGCCACCACTTGCTTCGTTACATTTGCGTAAGACGCCGCTTCCACCCACTTGGTGAAATAATCGATTGCTACTAGGATGAACCGATGCCCGTTAGAAGCCGTCGGCTCGATCTTTCCGATCATATAGATTCCCCACATCGAGAATGGCCATGGAGATGACATCACATTTAGAGGACTTGGAGGCACATGTATCCTGTCAGCATAGATTTGGCACTTGTGGCACTTCCTCGCGAACTTGAAACAATCAGTTTCCATCGTCAACCAAAAGTAACCTGCCCTCAGCAGCTTTCTCGTCATAGCATGCCCACCAGCATGCGTACCAAAGGCACCTTCGTGAATTTCCTCCATGAGAAGCTTTGCCTCTTTCTCGTCTACATAACGCAACAACACCAAATCGTGGTTTCTTCTGTACAAGACGCCATCCGGGTTCAAGTAGAAATTGCCCGCTAATCTCCTGAGAGTCTTCTGATCTTGACTGGATGCCCCAGCAGGATACTCTTTATTCTTCAGGAAATTAAGGATATCAAAATACCACGGTTTGTCATCAGATGCTTCATCAATGGCAAATACGTAAGCTGGCCTGTCCAACCGAGAGATAGTGATTTGGGGAGCTTCGTTCCAGAAGTTGACCTTGTACATGGAAGACAAAGTGGCAAGGGCGTCAGCCATTTGATTTTCTGCCCGCGGTACGTGATGCAATTCAACTTTGTCGAAGAAAGGCAACAATCTCCTTGCATAATTCATGTAATGTATCAAATTGGGCTGACGTGTCTCCCATTCCCCTTTGATCTGGTTCACTACCAGAGCTGAGTCTCCGTATACGTCTAGATGTTTGATTCGCAAATCAATGGCTTCTTCAAGCCCCATTATACAAGCTTCGTATTCGGCCTCATTGTTAGTAACGGCAAAGGTCAATCGGGCAGTAAACGGGATGTGCGACCCGTGTGGCGTAGTGATAATTGCCCCTATTCCGCTACCGTAAGCATTCACAGCTCCGTCAAATATCATCTGCCATTGGGACCCCAACTCTGGTCCTTCGTCTGGTAACGGCTCTTCACAATCTTTCATCTTCAGGTACATGATATCCTCGTCAGGAAAATCAAACCTCATCGATTGGTACTCTTCAATAGGCTGCTCCGCCAGATACTCAGACAACACACTCCCCTTTATAGCCTTTTGCGAGACGTATTGGATGTCATATTCAGTCAAGACCATCTGCCACCGGGCAATTCTACCTGACAACGCCTGCTTTTCAAATACATATTTGATAGGATCCATCTTCGAGATGAGCATGGTTGTATGATTCAGCATGTACTGCCTCAAACGCTTGGCGGCCCAGGCTAGCGCGCAACAAGTTTTCTCCAGCATTGAGTATCGAGACTCGCAGTCTGTAAATTTCTTACTCAGATAGTAGATCGCATGCTCTTTTCTCCCTGTCTCGTCGTGTTGACCGAGAACACAACCCATGCTTCCCTCAAGAACCGTCAAATACATTATCAGGGGTCTACCTGCCACTGGGGGTATCAAAATAGGAGGCTCCTGCAGATACTTCTTTATTTTATCAAACGCCTTTTGACAATTTTCGTTCCACGTTACAGCTTGATCTTTCTTCAACAGCTTGAATAACGGTTCACACGTAGCAGTTAGGTGAGATATGAACCGGGCAATGTAGTTCAATCTCCCTAAAAACCCGCGCACCTCTTTCTCTGTTTTAGGCGTCGGCATTTCTTGAATCGCTTTTATTTTAGCAGGATCGACCTCTATTCCTCTTTCGCTTACGATAAACCCCAGCAGTTTACCCGATCTCACCCCGAAGGTGCATTTATTAGGGTTCAGCCTCAGCCTGAACTTCCTAAGCCTTTTAAACAACTTCAACAGATTCACCAGATGCTCTTCCTCCGTCTGGGATTTGGCAATCATATCGTCAACATAAACTTCGATCTCTTTATGCATCATGTCATGAAAAAGAGTCGTCATCGCACGCTGATATGTTGCCCCAGCATTTTTCAAACCAAAGGGCATCACTTTATAGCAAAATGTTCCCCATGGCGTTATGAAAGTAGTCTTCTCCATATCCTCTGGCGCCATTTTAATTTGATTATAGCCTGAAAAGCCATCCATGAAGGAGAATACAGAGTATTGAGCAGTATTATCAACTAACACGTCAATGTGAGGAAGTGGAAAATCGTCTTTTGGGCTTGCTTTATTCAAATCTCTATAATCCACGCACATTCGAACCTTGCCATCTTTCTTTGGCACTGGTACGATGTTGGCAACCCATGAGGGATACTTCGTCACAGCCAGGAACCCAGCGTCCCACTGTTCCTGAACCTCCTCTTTGATCTTCATTGCCATATCTGGTCGAGTTCTGCGAAGCTTTTGTTTGACCGGCGGGCAATCTTCTTTCAGTGGCAGGCGATGCACAACCATATCTGTATCGAGCCCTGGCATATCCTCATATGACCAAGCGAATACATCATTATACTCTCGGAGCATTTCAACCAGTCTTCGCTTGATATCACTCTGCAGTGCGGCTCCGATACGAATATTCTTCTCAACCCCTTCCGACCCCAAATTGATAATTTCGATGACCTCGTCGTGAGGCAGAATGGCCCTTTCCTCTTGCTTCACTAACCAAGACAGTTCTTCAGGAACGTCGCTATCTTCGACAACCTCTTCTTCGGTCTGGAATACCGGGTGCTCGAAGTCGGGACAAGTCATAGGTGGTTCAAGGATGTCATCTGAAAATGTTATCCTGCAAAAGGAATGGTTAAGTGCTTCAAAATGCGTATAAAGCGAATAACCACATTGCCATTTTATTGAAAAATACAAAACAAGAAAGACAGGGATTACAGTATTTGCACATGAAAAAACGCCATTTATTTAGTGATTAACACGCAATGTTTATAACAACACAGCCCTAAGCAAATCCTGATGCCCCGGGCAAGACATCAGATTATTCAACAATTAATAAAGCAAAGCATTACTGTTTAAAAGTCACAGGAACAAGCTCCTGAATAGACCAGTTGCACAGTCCTTGTCCTGGCGTGCTTGGCTGAATCCAGGCATCCATATCACAGTCGCTGTCTCCTTCATCAGACTCTGAAGCAGCATTGACAGTTTCATGACATACTCCACTGGCAGAGATGGTAATTGACTTTCTGAAATGGGGGGCCCCCACGGAAGGAGTTGATGACGACGGTCGGTACCCCAGTCCGAACCGGTCCATTTTCACAGGAATGTCCAGCACTTTGCCCCAGCCCTTGGCTTCTCCTGCTTCCACTAGGGCTTGAGCTTCTTTATACGATGAGACGGCTATCTCTGGCACTTTGCTCGGCCCGGGACCTTTGTCCTTGATGCGCAAACCTTCGAATGCCTGGCATGGCGTCTCGTGGATCTCTCCGTCGACTTCCACATATTTAAATGATGATAGATGGCTGACCAGGATGTCTTCTTCTCCGCATACGGTGACTACGCTGTCTCCGACCATATACTTTAACTTCTGATGCAGGGTAGACGTGACTGCCCCTGCCCCATGAATCCAGGGTCTTCCAAGCAAGCAGCTGTACGCAGGCTGTATATCCATGATATAAAACTCAGTTGCAAACACTTCCGGCCCCACTTGCAGAGGCAAGGTAATCGATCCGAAGACTGTTCTCCGCGTGCCGTCAAACGCTCTGACTACCAAATCGCTGGGCGTACACAAAATCCCTCGAACATCCAGCTTCATCATCGCCTTCTTAGGCAGCACATTCAAAGATGATCCGGTGTCAACCAATACGTGCGACATTACTGATCCCCTACACTCGACAGATATGTGTAATGCCATATTATGATCCCTCCCTTTCGGAGTCAAGTCAAAATCAGTAAAACCCAGACTGTGGCCCGCATTCACATGTGCCAGTACTCCTTCTAGCTGATTTACGGAGACATCCTGGGGTACAAAGGAAGTGTCCAGGACTTTCAGCAAAGCGTTTCGGTGAGCTTCCGAACACAACAGCAATGACAGGATAGATATTTTGGACGGTGTCTGCTGCAGATGCTCCACAATTTTATAATCACTTTTCCGAATTAAGCGCATGAATTCTTCTACATCTTTCGATGCCGCTTCTTTTTCACTTGCTTGCACCGGGACATTTTCAACCGCTTTCCCTTTTCCTTTCGCTAGTCTTTCGGCTTCCACTTCAGGAGATATAAAGATCCTGCCGCTCCTCGTCATGCCTCCTGAGCCAACAACATTATCCACAATCTCGGCTGACTGCTTGTTAACATCAATTTTTATCCCGTCACAATACACCTCTAACCCATATGACCATGGGACTGCTTTCGTGTTCTCATACGGGATTGGCCCGGCCTTAGTTATGGTAATCGGTGGGCGCTGAGCTGGTGCTGCAATAGTGATCGTCTTCCGAGGAATCGTCATTGTGGCCACATCACTCCGATGATCCACTACTGCCCCTGCAGGCTCGTCAGTTGCCGCTCGATCAAACTGCAATATACCTTCATCAATTAAGGCCTGAATGCCTTTCTTCAAATCCTCACACCCCCCAGCTAGGGTCCAACAGTCTAAGCAATACTCGTTACATCCTGGGTAAACACCTCCTTGTAACAGTCGGCTCTTTATCTCGCTCAGCGGCGTCTTTAAATCTTCAACATTCATAATCAGATTCAGACCTTCCTCAGTCAGCACGGCGTTCGCCCCATGATTAGGCATGGGTTTCTGGACTATATTTGGACCTGCCGTTCCGAAATTGATAGTCTTGTTGTCCAAAAGATCCTGCACAACGTGCTTAAAAGCATGACAACCTTCTATATCGTGGCCCGGGGCCCCAGAATGAAACTCGCAGTGTCTATTCGCATCATACCCAAACGGGGGAGTTCCTGTTATCGGTGCCAGAGTTCTTTTCTCTACTAGATTCAATCCCAACAATGTCTGCAACAAATCGGCATAGGTTGAGGGAGGTTTCTCAAACACTCTTCTCGGTTTACTGCCCTGGAATCTTCGCTGAGCCTGCTGTGCCCCCTGCTGACGCTGCTGCTGCTGTGGCATTGGTTGTTGCTGAACCGGTTGTTGTTGCTGGATTGGTTGTTGTTGATATGGGATAGTAACACTCGACACTTGCTGCGGCTGACGATATTGGTTTCTTCCCCTGCCTCGGCCTCGGCCTCGGCCTCCAAATACCGCGCTTGCCTCGCCCTGACGGCGCCCACCATAAGCTTTCCTATTACTGCCAGATGCAGTTGATTCCTCGACTTGGAACTTTCCTTGCTTAATATTACGCTCAATCTTTTCCCCCATCAGAATCAGGTCTGAAAAACTGGCCAGAGATGTATGAAACAGCATATCATGAAACAGACCTGTGAATGTGCTGACAAACATATCATTCATTTCTTTATCTTCTACAGGAGGACGGACCCTGGCAGCCATATCGCGCCACCTTTGCGCGTACTCTTTAAAACTCTCCCCCTTCTTCTGCGAAAGCCCGGCCAACTGGACCCGATTGGGTGCCAGGTCGCTGTTATATTTGTAATGGGCTACAAATGCCTCTGCTAGTTGCTTCCATGTCTTGATATCAGTTGGCTCCAACCCCATGTACCACTCTAAGGAAGGGCCTGATAGACTATCCTGAAAGAAATGCATTAGCATTCTTTCATCAGTGGAGTATGCAGACATCTTTCTGTAATAAGCTCGCACATGCACTTTCGGACATGTGTCTCCTTTGTACTTGTCGAACGCAGGCGCTTTGAATTTAATGGGCACCCTCAAGCCAGGTACCAAGCCCATGGTTGCCATGTCCAATCCCACAGCACTCTGATTTAAGACTCCCTTCATCTGCTCTTCCAGCATTCTAATCTTTTGGGAATCATCCATCGGCCCTTCAAAACCTCCTCCAGAGAAGGCATCCTCCTGCTGATCTTCTTGCCACATACCGTTTCCAGCTCCGTACCCATCATATGCATTATTACGTCCAGCTCTGATCTGATTCATCCCCGGACCTCGGCCTCTGTTGCCGTACCCTTGAACACCTCCAGTAGGACCATAAGCCATAAATCCAGTACCGTTTCCGTTTCCAAAGCCTCCATAACCCTGATTGACCATACCATAACCATCTTGCCCAAAGCCTTGAGCATTAAAGCCATACTTGCCAGTGTTGTCGAATCCCTGATCGTTGAATCCGAACCCAGTATTGACAAAGCCATTGCCTCCTAGATTATCTCCCAAATTGACATCACCCAGCCCAACATTATGGACAGCAGTTTCATTCCCAACTCCGACGTTACCATTCACAGCAGCGGTAGCGTTGTTGATGTTAGCAGCAGGCATATTGACTACGGGCGGAGCCACTGGCGTGGGAGTGCCGTCTCCATGAGCAGTATCGACCCGGACAGACTGATGATCTTCATTACCATGACCAGCGTTGCGAGCCAACAGAGGCTGGACCATGGCCTGCAAATTCTCTTGCCCTTTTGCTATAGCTTCCATGGTCTGCATGAAGAGAGCGAGCTTCTCGCGCACATCTTGCATCTCGTTCTGCATTTGGTCCATGACTTTTCGACAATTGGAGCGTGTAGAATAGCGGTGCGGATGTTGATCTGGAATCCTGTTAAGTACCTGGTACAGAGCAGGAAATAAGACACCATTCAAAGATTACCTGTAATGCAATATGAGTATGAATGCAATGCAATGTGTCTGTGCATTAGGGAGATTCATTCCCCCAGTTCTAGTGCGAAGGTGCCGGTGCAGTGACAGTGCTGACAATAGGAATATCGGAGCTGAATCATAGAAAGCCTCATATATTGCTGAGAGAATCAATAAGCCCAGGGTACAATATCACTGAGAGTACGAAGAAGGCATGACCTCAACCAACAATCCTGGTGATGGTCAGCACTATGCAAATAAAGCGTACAAGTAACTACATGAAATGATCAAGTCCTCCCAAAAGTCTGGTACTCCTCTATCAACTTCTTGGTCTCCGGATAGCTTGGTCGATCAAGCAGCCCTTCAACAAGCTGGTTTCTCCTTTTAAGGACACGGCGTACGTCTTCAGCAGTTTCTTCCCATGTTGCTTCTCCGAAGCAATCTTCTAACTTTCGCTTCTGAGATACTGCTTCGTCTCTGGATTTGATTGCCTTGTTCAGTGCATGCTGGACACTATACCGGGTCATCACTTCCTCCTCACACTTCTTGATGCTAGACTTCAACTTCTCTTCGAGGTCGGAAATTTGCTGCTTCAGCTTATCTTCCCTCTTCTTATTGTTGGTGAGTGTAGCATTCCAAGTCTTATTGCAAGAAGATATCTCTCGGTGTGCTGCGTCAAGCGCTTTCTTCTTGGATTCAAGCATGTCATGGGAGCTTCTGAACTCTTGCCCCAGACGTTCACGCTTTTTCTTTTCCTCGGTCAACTCAGCTCCTAACCTGTTTACCAGCTCGATCTGTTGTTGAAAAGCATATACGGCCTTGTTTTTCTCACTGCGTATCTGAGCTAGCTCTTGCTCTAACCCTTCGTTGATCTTCATCAAGGCTTCTTTTTCCTTCACAACTTGTTCATAGACTTCCCTAGAAACAATAGTTGGCTCTTCTGCCGGAATAAGAACGATGATTGGTACATCTGGAAATGGCATCCTCAACTGACTAGCCCTCTCCTGAATCCAAACTCTATAAGGTGCATAGGCCTGACAGTCATTCTTTCCTAACAGTGGCTTCCCTCGGCGGTTAATACGCGTCCAGGCATGCTGCAGCTTGGCTAGTAACTCCCCCTTCAAATCCCCCGTGAAGTACAGAGATTCCTGTACTTCTTCCTCCTGAGGTGGATTCTTCAGTGCATATCCGAACTGACGGACGAACAGAGATGGGTTGTAGTTGATACACCCTTTTCTTCCTATCAGCGGTACATTAGGGTACCCAGAACAACTGAAGATGAGCTCAGATCCCAACAGGTCTCGATCAAACCACTCCATGTCTTCCGACGATAGCCTCATCAGACGCTCTGGCCAACCAACTGGAACTGTAGTCTCTGCAGCAGATCCTCTCTTAGGAAGGTGACTCTCAAACCACATACTCAACAAGGGCACACACAGGTGAACATTCTTCCCTCTTCCCCTCTCATTCTTGTAATGCAGCGAGTGGTAGAGATCTCCGAGTAAGGTAGGTACAGGATTACCAGCGGCAAACAGGTAAAAAGCGTCAAAGTCCACAAAATCCGGTATATTGGGGAACAGTACTATGCCATAAATGCACAAGGCTAACACAGCATTGAAAGCAACCCAGCACCCGCTCTTGGCATACTCTTGGGCTTTACCAACTAAGAACTGGAGTGAGAAGCCTGGAACTCCACGGGAAACAGTAGTCACAAGTTCAGAAGCATCAACATGCAAGGCTTTTGCCAAATCCTCCGGCTTGGGCTTGGCGTCATAATGAATGAATGGAACCTGGTTCTGCACGGGCAGCTCAACATACTCAGCGTATTCCTCCAGGGTTGGTCCCATAATAAAGTCAGAGAACGTAAAGCACCTCAAAGCAGGGTCGTAGAATTGCATCAAAGCATACAGCCCATCTAACTCTACCTCTGTAGGTTTGCACACCAACCTCAATAATCTACCATAGCTCATCCGGAAGCTCCTACGAACACCCTCATCAGCAAGAGAGATCAACCCCAGTAAAGGAACAATATCAGGCGTAGGCAATTTGTAAGCAACCGTTCTCCTTAAGCTAGTCATGATCAAACACTCAGAAGTCTGGGCACTAGAACTAGGGAAATGCAAATGCACCTGCAGCACAGACACACGTTAGTGAAATGCAAATGGTAATGGATATGCAGGCAATGCAATGCAAATAACATGCAACAGGGACCAAAGCTGTAGCTGAATAGCCTGAACCCAATCAAGAAAGGTCTCAGATAGACCATCCAGAAGTCATCAAACCCTGGTCTCAGATAGACCTAAAATAACACTCCAACACTGGTCTCTGACAGACCTCAAACCATAACTCCAACTGGTCTCTGATAGACCTCAAATCTCATCTCTAATTGGTCTCTGACAGACCTCAGAATACATCTCCAAATGGTCTCTGACAGACCTCAAAACACATCTCCAAATGGTCTCTGACAGACCTCATAACTCTCCATAAATATCCAGGATCTCTGATCGAGAAACAACCGGTAGTCTGAAGGTCTAGTTACCTGCATAACCCTGAATCCCCTCACAGGTGGGTGGCCCTATAACTGGCAATGGTACGGCATCCTATGCGGTCGTCGGCGTCACAGACTTTCAGGGTCGATGATACGATTCCCAGAAGGAGTGGCATCATCAATCCCTGAAGAGGCCTCACTTAGCCAACTTCCAAATGATCGGTCCCCAGAGTCGACAATCCAACTAACCAGCAACCCACGCCAACCAAAGGAAGGGGCAGGAGGCCAACCAGAGGAACCTCGTCTGAGTGTAGATTTCATGGGACACCAAAGCAAGCAAAGCAAGCGGGCGCCCACTAATTTCTACTCTAATTCTAGGTGCACTCAAGCCCAGGTCCGACTTATCTCTCAATATCAGAACACCCGTCACACCCCAGATACAGCAACAATAATCAATATATAAAGCTGAAAATACAAGGTTAGAAATATAAAATAACTCCATACAAAATCCTCGACGGGAAAACAAGCGTTAGGATTGACTCTCTCAAGGGACGTTGGATCCCAAATGCATAAGAACCATCGCAGTCCTTAGCAGCCAGGGGACGTTGGATCCCCAGCAGAGTCGCCAGCTGTCGCTACTGCGAAAATCGGCGCCGGCTGAACAGAAGAGTCGCCACCGTGCGTTATTTATCCCACGGGAGGGAAAGGAAACGCTCAGAGTAAACCTCGCACAACACGGGAAAGGTATGGTCATCGCAACCAAAACCTGGATTCGGAAGTCGGTTACGCAAGGGGAAGGTATTAGCACCCCTCACGTCCGTCGTACTCGACGGGATCCACGCTTGTTTTCGGGTATGGATTGTTATTCTATCTAAACTAAAGGTCAAGGGTTAAAAAGAACATAAAATGAAAATAAAATGACTCGGCAAAGTATCGCACTTTATGCCTACGTATTCCCGCCTGGAACGAGAAATCAGAGTCAACGTAGTTCGCCTACCTACGGGAAAGGAGGGGAAGGTTGCTCGCTAGGATATTGCATCCTATGCCTACGTACTTTCACACGGCATGAAAGATCAGAGCAAACGTAGTTCGGGCCACGTACGACACAAGCCTGCCTTGATTGATTTTATTCCTTCTGAAAAAGGGTTTTCTGATTAACAGTCCCAGCGGACAAAAATGACGTTTTGATGAGTTTACATTCTTTTACGGAAGAAGTGTCTTTTATTGTGTTTGAAATTTTATTGTGTTTTTTTCTGTTTGTTTTGAGAAAGAAGAGACAGAACTCTAACCTACGGTTGCGAAGGGAATCAAACTAACCTAATGTTATCATGCATGGGTTAAGACCTAGTGTCTATCATGCTCCTCTCTTGCACAGAGAGAAACAGAGATCCTACGGGATAGGCAGAAACAGAAACAATACCAGATATATACAGTAAAACAGTAAAATGCATGGATGCAACAATACAAGCGAGGCAAGGGAGTCCCACTCAACCTCGAACCTAGAAAACAATAGGCGAAAGTGAACAGGCTTCACTTTCAACCCAACAGGGTAAACAGCAAACAATACAGTCCAGAAAACCAATCAATACATCAGCAAATGAAATACATCAAAAGAAACAGCATCATCAGCTCTGAATCAACATCTAGCTTCAAGTAATCTCCAATCAGCTACAGGCTTCAACAAGCATCAATCTCCATCTTCATGGCCTTCAGGCAAGGGCTTTGATCATCAGTCTTCTATCTGCAATGGCTTTTCTTCAAGCTCAAACCTCCAGGATGAGGAATCAGTCACAAGAGTGAAGTGAATGAATGCTAGACAGTTAATTACCTACCAAGGGTGGTTCATCAACTGTTAACATTAAACAGAAAGTTTCCTCTCAAAAGTTCTATCTTTCAAATATATTCACTGATCCTTCCAAAGGAAGGAGGTGGATATTTGAAAGAGACTTTGAATCATAGAGAAAGGATGGATGCAGACAAGGCATTCCATGTTTGAGAAACAAGCTTTCTAATCTAGAGCTCTGCCTAGCTCCTAAACCCTAGTCTCCTCAGCAGCTGCTAGCAAGAACCTCCTCTCCAACTCTGGCAGTTGATCTTCAATCTCTGGATCTCCAATGGTCTTCATCTCCTCAAGTCTTCAGCTCTCCCAAGTCCCCAGACAAACCCAATACCCAAGCAAACAAGCAATAATCCCCAGAGGGCACACCACACCAGTCAATCAGATATACAGACAATATTAATAGCAGTAGGGGAATCCTGACTTTTCTCTAAGGGATCTAATAACTACCCATAGCCCCTATAGTCCCATAACTAATCTAGTCAAACCCTAAGTCCTAAGGGAAATGAAATCAAACTTCCTAAGTCATCACCTAAAAACCCTAATTTGTTCATGTTGTTCAAGCCTACATTAATCACCTAAAATTAATTCCTAAAAATGGGAACTAAATTGTTTCTACAAGTTTAATGTCTAAACTAAACAACCTAAAAAGAATGGATGAAAAATATTAAAGCATCTAATAGAACAAAAATTAACAAAATCATGCATGAAATGAAACTATTTAAAATGCTATTTATTTAGAAAATATGGGAAAAATATCAAATAAAAATAAAAATGCAATTTTATTTTCCTATAATTTTCTAGACATCCTAAAGAAAATAGTGTAAAAGGAATGGATTAAAAATGATTTTTTATGCATTTATTATGAATTTTCAAAGTTGGTGAAAAATTAAAATGGAATTAAAAAAATTGAATTGAATTAAAATGAGGGAGGGGGGTATGAATAGCAGGCGCGCCCAGTTCACATTTGGATGGGCCAGGCAGATGGAGGTGCAAATAGAAAGCTGGCTTAAGGCCCAGAACAAGTCAGAAACAATAAAACTAAAAAAACGAGCAGGGGTGCAAATAGAAGGGTTATCACGTGGAAAACTGATTGGGCTCATAACTGGGGGGTGGGAATATCAACATCACTCAGGCCCGCCCGTTTCAATTAATGAAACGGTGCGTTTGGCACCTGACTCATCTCCCTCCAAAACTGAATTGAATAAGAGCCATAGGATCACTCTCCAAGTCAAAGGTCTCACATGAAATAAACGGACACGATTTCATCTTCTTCCTTGGTTCATGAACTTAGGGTTTGGACTCCATGAATGCCATGCACGAGCCAATTTCAACTCATCTGTTCTCACTCTACAGGCCATGAATCAACACGCTATAAACATGAAAAATGCTCAGGATCTCTCCCTCTACAATCCTATGGTCTTAGATTGATTTGAAATTCACCACAACTCTCAACCCGATCGATGCAAGCTCTGGTTACCATGAATACACTCTGCAACTCATCATCACAATTCTCCCTCAAACCTAGACTAAACTCTTCCATAACTAATGGTGATTAACCTGCGCTAACAACCTAGAATTCTAATGCCATAAGCCACGAGTTCCAAGCCCTAACAGTTTCTACAACCTGCTAATCATCATCACCAAACCACTCCAAATTCATCCTAATTGCTCTACTAACATCCTACATCACATCTAAACTAACAAATCTATGCTAAACTAACTGAATTAATCTGTTTGAATGAAAACGCACCTGGTGCAAAAGCTTGAAAACAGCTATGGAAACTTGTGAATCCACCAACACCAATGCTCAGATCTTGATCAGTGAGTGAAGCTCTTGCTTCTGTATGCAACACTTGAATGATTCTTGACTTGAATTGTGCTATCCACTTGAAATTGCACTTTTG
The DNA here is from genome assembly GCA_963859935.3 of Lathyrus sativus. Lineage (NCBI taxonomy): Eukaryota > Viridiplantae > Streptophyta > Magnoliopsida > Fabales > Fabaceae > Lathyrus > Lathyrus sativus. Next base: position 406,973,604 of record OZ012741.1, on the reverse strand, counting down.
ATGTTGATGATGGAAGTGCTCGAAAATGGAGTAATCACACCTTGTTCTTGATTGAATTATGATCTATGATGATGAAACAGTATAATGAAGTTGATTTTGATGATGATTTGGTGAAGAATTTGAGGAATTGGAATGAAACTTCAATGAAAAAGAATGAGAGAATTTGGTGAAAAAATGAGTCCAACCCTTGATCAATCCTCATTTCATGAATATATAGAGCTCATATGAACATTCTAGATCCATCTTGCACATTCCCTTGCCTTCCAACTTTGATCCATTTTTGAAATGTTTCTTAAAAGGCAAGTAACCATGAATATCTTTCTTTTTTTCCACTAAACTCAAAAAAGTGTTTGAACCATTGTTCTTAGAATTGCTTTTCCATTCAAAATCATATATTCGAAGTCTCCATTTGGACTCATAAATCTCCCAAACCATTTTCCATCTTGAATTTCTTTGAATTATAAGCCATTTTAGTTCAACTTTTGACCAATTATGCAACTTCATGTTATGAGCTTTTCCAACAATTTGTGACCTTCTTTCTAGACTTAAAATCCCATTTGGAGCAAGTTTGATGTTGTAAGTTTTTCCATTTGAGGCCTCCTTGTATGAGTTTTGGACATAGGTTAAAATGACCTGTAATTCACAAATGCCCAAAATACCCTTTGCTTGCCAAGACCATAAGTTGAGTTCCACACATCATATGAAGGCATACTATACCATTATAGAAATCTAAGACAATGAGGAACAATTCTTATGTTGACCAAGAATTCATTTGAAATCTCCTTGAGGGGTAAAACTAGCTTGGAAGTCAAGTCACTTTCACAGACAAAAATTCAGATACCCCAGATGACCTGTAACTTGCAAGGACCATAACTTGAGTTCTATAAATCTCCTTGATGTCTTCCACCACTCAAATTAAAGGTCTTGAGATCCTCTACAAGTTTCATGTTGGCCAAGAAGCCATTTGAAGCTATAATTTTGACTTATCTTGCTTGGAAACTTGACCTAAACTAGGGGATTTTACACAGAAACCCTAATTTAGAAACTCCTCTTCTCCTTGATTTCTCTTGAATTCTCCTTGGCATATCTCCATATCCTTCTTTATATGTCCAATGATGAACCCCACATCTCTCCAATAGACTTGAATGCCCTTTAAATCAGTCAACTGACCTAGGGTTGACCCAGATGAAACCCTAGTTGACTGTCTTCAACTATAGCTCTTGTGCTCTCATCAATGACTTGTCTCCTTCTCCAAATGACTTTCTAAGTCTCTCATAATATCTAGATACTCTCCATGCCTTCAACTCACAGCTCACAACCCTCTTGTTGACCCTCAGATACCCTCAGCTAGGAGATGGACTCAAGGCTTGATCTGCTGAACTCTTTGCTTTCAAATTCTTTCCTGATGACTTGAATGAGATTGAATTGGGATAATAACCTCTTGATAGGCTTCTAGAGATGAGAATAATGATTGGTCCCCTGTTGAATGACTTGCTATGCTTATGCTATGCAGATGGTTAGTCTATGTATATGACTCTATATGCAAATGCTAATGATATTGAAACATAAACCCAAGGAGTAAGGTTGGGCAAATTTTAGGGTGCAACACTATGATCCCATTCTCGTCAAGTTTGTTCTTAAACACCCATCTCGTTCCTATGATGTGCTTGTTGTCTGGTCTTGGTACGAGATTCCAAACTTGATTCCTTTCGAATTGGTTGAGTTCTTCTTGCATCGCTACAATCCATTGGTCGTCGCCTAAGGCTTCATCAATCTTGGTTGGTTCAATTTGAGACACAAAAGCCATGTTGAGACAAGCATCTTTAAGATTTAGTCGAGTTGCCACGCCTTGGCTAATATCACCAATAACTTTATCTATCGGGTGATCTCTATGCGTTCTCCATTCCTTCGGAAGATCTTGATGTTCTTCGATGATTTGAGTGACATCTTCTTGTGGTATTGCTTGATTCTTTGAAGTCTCTTCTTGTTGTTATGAAGAACCTACTATATCATCATCATCATCCACAATAATATTATCCTCTTTTGAGGGGTTAGTCTCATCAAAAGAAACATGAATGGATTCTTCAATAGTAAGAGTTCTTTTATTAAAAATTCTAAAAGCTTTACTAGAAAGAGAGTAACTAAGAAATATACCTTCGTCAGACTTCTCATCAAACTTACCAAGATTGTCCTTATTGTTATTGAGAACAAAACATTTGCATCCGAATATGTAGAAAAATGCTATGTTTGGTTTCCTACCCTTGAACAGCTCATACGGAGTCTTTTTGAGAATTGGTTGAATATTGACACGGTTGCTTACGAAACATGTGGTGCTAACCGCTTCTGCCCAGAAATATTTAGGAAGATTCGAGTCGCTAAGCATCGTTCTAGCAAGCTCCACCAATGACCTATTCTTCTGTTCTACGACACCGTTTTGTTGAGGAGTCCTTGGTGCGGAAAAGTTGTGAGAAATTCCATGCTCTTCACAAAAATCTTCAAAATCTGAATTTTGGAATTCTCCATTATGGTCGCTTCTTATGGAGGCTAAGGTGAGTGATTTATCGTTTTGAATTTGCTTCGCATACTTCTCGAATGCTTTGAAAGCATCATTTTTCTGCACTAAAAACAATATCCATGTGTATCGAGAGAAATCATCAACAATAACTAAAGCATAAATACTACCTCCAAAGCTTTTCGTTCTCGATGGACCAAAAAAATCCATATGCATCAATTGAAGTGGTCTTGATGTAGAAACCACTTGCTTGGATTTGAAAGTTGTCTTGGTCTGTTTCCCTTTTTTACATGCATCGCATAACTTATCCTTGATGAATTTTATCTTTGGAAGACCAACAACTAGATCATGCTTTATCAACTTGTTTAAATGCTCCATGTGAATATGAGCAAATCTTTTATTCCAAAGCCACGCCTCGTTGTTGTTCGCCATTAGACATTTTACCTTCAAGGAAGAGTCATAAAAAGAGATCATAAAAATATTATCAAATCTTTTACCTTTTAGCAAGATGTCATGGATGACTTCATGTTCTATCAAACATTCATCCTTTGTGAAGTTGATTCAGAACCCTTTGTCACACAATTGACTTATGCTAAGTAGGTTGTGTTTAAGGCCTTCCACATAAAGAACGTCTTCGATGATTGTACATGGAGGTGCACCAACGGTTCCAACTCCAAGAATTTTTCCTTTATTATCATCACCGTAAGTAACGTATCCTTTGACCTTTAATGATAGACTTGAAATTTTGTTTATGTTTCCTGTCATATGCTTAGAACAACCGCTATCAAGATACCATTGATTAGAAGTTGTCTTCAAGCATACCTACAACACAAAATCAAGTAGTGTTAGGTACCCAAATTGCTTTGGGTCCTTGATAGTTAGTACCCTTTTCAACCCACACATAATGCCCTTTAGCAACACCAATGTTGCGCACATAGCAAGCATTAGGTGTATGGCCTTTGATTCCACAATAAAAACAAGTAGGTTGAAAATGACTTCTATATCTAGGAACATAATTCTTTTTCTTCACAATTCTTTTCTTTTTATGACTTTGATGCATATTTTTAGAATTGTTTGCCTTTTCTTTAACAACTTGTTCACTTGCTTTCACAAAAATGGTTTCATTTGTTCTTGGTTTGGAAAACTTAGAATATCCTAATCCACTTTTATCATTAGAATATCTTTGGTGCCTAAGAATTTCGTCCAAGCCAATTTGACCTTTTTCGTATCTTTCTAAAACTCTTTTAAGTTGAACAATTTGAAAAGATAAGGATTCACAATTTTTGCATACAAGACTTTATTTTTCATCCACCAATTTTTGTTTTTCATTTTCAATATTTTTTATAAAAGCAGTATTCTGTTCTTCTAAAAATGAAATTCTTTTCTTTTGGGATGAGATGCTTTTACACAAAGTCTTGCATTCTTTTAGAAGTTCATCTATGACTTCTTGTGCATCATTATCATAAATAGAAAAATCGTTACTAACCTCATCAATTTCTTCATCGGAATGATGTGACTCTATAAGAGCCATAAGAGCCTTTGAATCCTCCTTTCTTTGCAAGTTTCGGGCAATCCGGCTTTATGTGACCTTGTTTCCCACATTCGTAGCAGGTGACTTCTTGGTTCGATGTGGAAGCATCCTTTTTCCTGAAATGTCTATTCTTTTTAGGAAAAGAGGAATTTTTATTATTATTAAAAAACTTACCAAGTTTCTTTACAAGAAGCATGAAATTTTCATATTCTGAAGTCTCATCGTCTTTGTCATCCTTTGTGTCAATCTTCAAGGTAATCCCTTTGGACTTCTTTTCTTGACTTTCGTGTTTCTCGAGTCTTCCAAGTTCCAATTCATGCTCTTGAAGTTTTCCAAATAAGGATGCATATGTCATAGTTGAGAGACTCTTCTTTTCCGAAATAGCTGTCACTTTTGGTTGCCATTCTCTTGTTAAGGATCTTAGGACTTTCAGGTTGAGATCATCATTGGTGAAGGTCTTCCCGAGAGCAATCAAGTGATTTGTTAGATGAAGAATCTTTTTTGTAAGGCAACAATAGATTCACCGGGCTGCATACGAAACATCTCATATTCTTGGCTTAACGTGTTGAGCCTTGATCTTTTTACTTCTGCAGTTCCTTTATGCGTTTCCACCAAGGTGTCCCAAATTTCTTTTGCCGATCTACACTGTGATACACGGAAGAATTCATCCATACTAAGAGCGCTTTGGAGTATGTTGATTGCTCTCTTCTCATCAAGAATCTTTTTCTTATCATTTTCATCATACGTGCTTTTCAACTTTGCGGTTCCAACACCATTGACCATATTTACTGGATTGTGTGGTCCTTCTTCGATTGCTTCCCATATACCTTCTCCTTGGGCTTCAAGATGTGCCTTCATTATGATTTTCCAAAGATCAAAATACTCTCCAGAAAACAGTAGTGGTTTATTACTACTTCCACCATATTTGAAAATCAGGTTGGTGCTAGCGGAAGCCATACTGAATCTTTTAGGAACAGGTTACCTTAACCTGCTCTGATGTCAATTGTAAGTTTAAAGTATGCCTAGGGGGGTGAATTAGGCTTAATAAACTTTTTTCGGTTTTTTGAAACTCTTGAATTTTTCTTCTTTAAGTTCTTGGTGATGAAAGCAGTAAAGGTAGAAATAAAAATGAACACGGAGATTTATAGTGGTTCCCTTAACAATCCGAAGGCACTCCACTCCCCTTTCCACATGAAAGAGAGTTTTCACTATAGTTTTAGAAAGTACAACCTATCACACCATCAACCAGTGAAGCCTTCAATCTAACAACTAATCAACAATTAGTGTGCAAGAACAATCCTCTTGCAAACACTAACCCTTGTGTCCAACAATCCTGGATCACAAGTCACAATAGAAATAACTTTGTATTTGTAATTTTGAAAGTGATACAATGATAATATCAATCTAATGATTGATCTTCTCCTTTTGATCAAAATCCACTCTTCAATATCAACACAAGTGTTCAAAATTCAGGATATGAAATGTATGAACAATATGAACACTTTTTGAAAATATTTGAAAAGTAGTGATTTTGATTCAATGAATATTTTGAAAATTATTGGAGGCAGTTTTTCAATTTGAAATTTTCAGAATTTATATGGGCAAAACACCATTTCAAAAAGGTATAATTGAGTAAGAATCAAAACATGAAAAGGTATAATATTCAAACTACATTTGAATTTTAACAGCAACAATTTTTCAAAATTCGTTCAGTGTTAATCGGTTAACCCTATAGGTTAATCGGTTAACACTTGCACGTTGGCCCAAAGAATTCAAAAATTAAGGCCGTTAATCGATTAACCCATATGATTAATCGGTTAACACTATTAAAACTCAGAAAAATGCTTGAGTTAAAAAGTGATATACCAATTCAACTAATTTTAAAAACATGCAAATGCAATATGCTATCATGTTAAAAATATTTGAACACTTGTATATCAATTAAAGGAGTGAAAATTGATATACCGAAGCTTGAGTCCAAATCTTGAAACTTGAATGAACATTTGCACATGATTCTTGAATTGCTTGATAAAATTCCGAAGCTTGAGTCCAAGTCTTGATCTTGATCAATTTTGAAAGCTTTGACTTTTTGCTTGCAATCATGGAATGAGCTTGAGTCTTTGTTGACATCATCAAAACCTTGAGATTGAGATGTGCTTCTACACTCTCTTCTCATCTTCAAATTCTTTTAAAACACTTAATAAAGGATAATGAATGTTGTACGCTACGAGCCTTAAGTACTTGGGAAATGGTGATTGGGGGGCTTCCTCTCAATTGCTTAGAGTGTTTAGTGTACGTCCTTAGGACGATATCCGACGCATTCGCTCCTAAGCCATAGTCTTTAGTGCAACATGAGTTACAAATCAAACTCAACACTTCTTCTCTAAAAAACACAAAAACAACTTCAAACATTTTTATCCTTCGGGATCTTAATTTGGAAAATCTTTTCATAAGGAGAGTTTTGTTAACTCTTGATTATACCGCAAACTGGTAACGCCTAAGTCTCCAATGGTCGAGCTGCATACACCTAACTGCTAGAACTAAGTTTTAACCCTACTCGGGTAAAACATTTTGAACCAACCGGTGTTCTTGTTGGCCCGGACTATGTTTGCTCTGATTTCTCGTACCAGACGAGGATACGTAGGCACAAGACGACAATGTCTTGGTGAGCAACCTTCCCCCACCTTTCACCCGTAGTTTTCCGAACTACGTTGACTCTGACTTTTCCATTGCACGAGGAAGTACGTAGGCACAGAGCGGCGATGCTTTAACGAGTCATTTTTCTTTTCTTTTGTCCCGTAGACCTTTAGCTAGATAGATAAACACCCTTTAGATAGATGACAAGCGTGGATCCCGTCGAGTACGACGAACGTGAGGGGTGCTCATACCTTCCCCTTGCATAACCGACTCCCGAACCCGAGATTTATTTGCGATGACCAATCTTATCCCTTTTTTGCAGGTTTTCTATGATCGTTTCCTTTCCCTCTTTTAGGATAAATAACGAACGGTGGCGACTCTTCTGTCATTGTCGGTCTCTTTTTCCCAGTAGCGACACTACTCTATGTAATTTGCAAGAGTTATAACAAGTACAATTAATGTAATAACAAATGTGTTAGTTAATACAACCATGCATTAAAACCACAATTTGTATCTCTCCATTTGTAAAAGACACACCACTCTTTAGAAGTAAATTTTTAGTGTTTTGCCATTTTGTAATTTTTTATTTCCATAATTTTATTTTGATATTTTTTTCTATCAAGTTTTTAGTTAATTTTAAATAATATTGATTTAATTTTCATTTATATTTGTTTGATATTTTAGTTTAGTTTATTTTATTATTTATTTAATAAATTGCTAATATGAAGGGTTATTCAATTCTTCTATATAATTTGCAACAGTTATAACAAGTACAATCTAAGTAATAAATATATTACTAAACTAAATCACAAATTAAAACTATAATGTGTATCTTTCGTTTGTGAAAGACACAACACTCTTTACGAGGAAATTTTGGTGCTTTGGCGTTTTTAATTTTCTTTATTTTCTTAATTTTGTTTTGATATTTATTCATATAAACTTTTTTATTAATTTTAAACATGATTTATTTGATTTTTATTTTCTTTAATTGTTTGATATTTTCTTTTTAATTTGTTTTATTATTGTTTAAATTTATTTCTAATATGCAATGTTATTTGATAATTACTCTATGTAATTTGCAACAATTATAACAAGTACAATGAAAGTAATAACAAATGTGTTAGTTAATAAAACCATGAATTAAAACTATAATTTGTATGCTTCATTTGTGTATGACATAATACTCTTTAGAAGAAATTTTTTGGTGTTTTATGTTTTTTTGTTTTTTTATTTCCATAATTTTGTTTTGATATTTCATCCTATTAAGTTTTTAGTTAATTTTAAACATTATTTAGTTGATTTAATTTTTTTTTTATTTCTTTGATATTTTCTTTTAGTTTGTTTTATTATTTTTTTAATTAATTGCTAATATGCAGGGTTATTTTGTAACTACTATATGTAATTTGCAAGAGTTATAACAAGTACAATGAAAGTAATACAAAATGTATTAGTTAATACAACCATGTAATGAAACCATAATTTGTATATTTCCATTTGTGAAGACACAACACTCTTTAGAAGAAAACTTTCATTGCTTTGCCATTTTTGATTTTCTTTATTTCCATAATTTTGTCTTGATATTTTTTTCTATTAAATTTTTAGTTAATTTTAAATAGGGTTTGATTTATTTTCATTTATATTTTTTAATATTTTTTGTAAGAGTACAATTAATGTAATAATAAATATGTTAGTTAATACTCTATGTAATTTGTAAGAGTACAATTAATATAATAATAAATATGTTAGTTAATACAACCGTGCATTAAAATTATAATTTGTATCTTTCCATTTGTGAAAGACACAACACTCTTTAGAAGGAAATTTTCAGTGTTTTGCCATTTTGTATTTTTTTATTTCCATAATTTTGTTTTGATATTTTTTCTATCAAATTTTTAGTTAATTTTAAATAATATTGATTATATTTTCATTTATATTTGTTTCATATTTTAGTTTAGTTTGTTTTATTATTTATTTAATTAATTACTAATATGAAGGGTTATTCAATAATTCTTCTATGTAATTTGTAACCGTTATAACAAGTATAATCTAAGTAATAATAAATGTATTACTAAACTAAACCATGAATTACAAATATAATTTGTAACTCTTTACCAAGAAACTTTTGGTGCTTTGACGTTTTTTATTTTCTTTAATTATTTCTTTAATTTTGTTTTGATATTTTTTCATATTAACCTTTTTGTTAATTTTTAACATGATTAAGTGATTTTAATTTTTTTGTTTGTTGGATATGTATTTTTTAATTTGTTTTATTATTGCTTTAATTTATTGTTAATAAGCAGTGTTATTTGATAATTACTCTATGTAATTTGCAACAGTTATCACAAGTACAATGAAAGTAATAACAAATGTGTTAGTTAATAAAACCATGAATTAAAACTATAATTTGTATGTTTCATTTGTGTATGCAACAACACTCTTTAAACGAAAACTTTTGGTTTTTTATGTTTTTTATTTTTTTTATTTCCATAATTTTGTTTTGATATTTCATCCTATTAAATTTTTAGTTAATTTTAAACATGATTTAATTGATTTTAATTTTTTTTATTTCTTTGATATTTATTTTTAGTTTGATTTATTATTACTTTAATTAATTGCTAATATGCAGGGTTATTTTCTAACTACTCTATGTAATTTGCAAGAGTTATAACAAGTAGAATGAAAATAATAACAAATGTATTAGTCAATAAAACCATGCATTAAAAGCATAATTTATATATTTTCATTTGTGAAAGACACAACACTCTTTAGAAAGGAAATTTTCAGTATTTTGCCATTTTGTAATTTCGTAATAATAAATGTATTAGTAAATTAAACCACGAATTAAAACTATAATTTGTATTATTCATTTGTCAAAGACACAACACTCTTTACGAGAAACTTTTGGTGCTTTGGCATTTTTTATTTTCTTTATTTCCTTGATTTTGTTTTGATATTTGTTCATATTAATTTTTTTGTTAATTTTAAACATGATTTAGTTGATTTTTTTTTATTTGTTTGATATTTTCTTTTTAATTTGTTTTATTATTACTTTAATTTATTTCTAATATGCAGTGTTATTCGATAATTACTCTATGTAATTTGCAACAATTATAATAAGTACAATGAAAGTAATAACAAATGTGTTAGTTAATAAAACCATGAATTAAAATTATAATTTGTATGCTTCATTTGTGTATGATACAACACTCTTTAAAAGAAAATTTTTGGTTTTTGATGTTTTTTATTTTTTTTCATTTCCATAATTTTGTTTTGATATTTCATCCTATTAAACTTTTAGTTAATTTTAAACATGATTTAGTTGATTTTAATTTTTTTATTTGTTTGATATTTTCTTTTAGTTTGTTTTATTATTTATTCATATTAATTGCTAATATGAAGGGTCATTTTGTAATTACTCTGTGTAATTTGCAAGAGTTATAACAAGTGCAATGAAAGTAATAACAAATGTATTAATTAATACAACGATGCATTAAATTCATAATTTATATATTTTCATTTGTGGAAGACACAACACTCTTTAGAAAGAAACTTTTTATGTAATTTGCAAGAGTTATAACAAGTACAACTAATGTAATAACAAATGTGTTAGTTAATACAACCATGCATTAAAACAATAATTTGTATCTCTTCATTTGTAAAAGACACAACACTCTTTAGAAGGAAATTTTCAGTGTTTTGCCATTTTGTATTTTTTTATTTCCATAATTTTGTTTTGATATTTTTTCTATCAAATTTTTAGTTAATTTTAAATAATATTGATTATATTTTCATTTATATTTGTTTCATATTTTAGTTTAGTTTGTTTTATTATTTATTTAATTAATTACTAATATGAAGGGTTATTCAGTAATCCTTCTATATAATTTGAAACAGTTATAACAAGTACAATCTAAATAATAATAAATGTATTAGTAAACTAAACCACAAATTAAAACTATAATTTGTATCTTTCGTTTGTGAAAGACACAACACTCTTTACAAGGAAACTTTTGGTGCTTTGGCGTTTTTTATTTTCTTTATTTCCTTAATTTTGTTTTGATATTTGTTCATATTAATTTTTTTTGTTAATTTTAAACATGATTTAGTTGATTTTTTATTTATTTGTTTGATATTTTCTTTTTAATTTGTTTTATTTTTTCTTTTATTTATTTCTAATATGCAGTGTTATTTGATAATTACTCTGTGTAATTTGCAACAGTTATAACAAGTACAATGAAAGTAATAACAAATGTGTTAGTTTTTTTTTTGATAAGCAAATAACATTAGAAAGAGATTAAGAAAATCTCAAGGAAACAGAGTTACAAACAACCCACAAGATTAGGGGAGTTACAAAAAGTGAAACAGAAAATTGAACCAATCGTATAAGCTACAATGTTTACTATCCTTCCTACCTAGAATCAACCAGTTCCACAATGAAACTTTAATATCGACAACAATGTAGTCTACATCGATAGTATCATTATTGAAAATAATTTTATTTCTGGCCCTCCATAAAATCCAGCAAGTAATAAACCAAATAGAGTTGATCTTATTCTCTTTGCACCGACCCGAGAGACTAGATTTCCAGGCATTCACGTGACGAAGACAATTATCCTCAAAAATACTCCCTGTATCGACCCAGATGCATATCTTATTCCAGACCAACAAGGATTTAGAACACGTGAAGAAAAGATGAGAAGTGTCCTCAATGCAATTCAAACAGAACGCACAATCCGTAAAAAGGAGGTCGTCAATCACCCGTCTTTTCAACAAGTTAAATTTAGTAGGAATTCTATCAAGAGTCAACCTCCAACAAAAAGTTTGAACTTTTACCGGAAGAACCATTTTCCAAAGAACCTCCAGAAATATATCGCTATCTCTTTGAACACCGAATTCAGGAACAGAAGAAGAAAGAGCAGTGTAGAAAGAACTAACCTTGTACGACAAAGAGTCATCGAGAAGCCATTTCCAATTATCACCGACATTAATGTCTACTGTAATCTGATCCAAAGCAAACCTACTCATTGTCCACTCAGGTTCAAAACTGGAGACCAGACCTAACAACGAATCTCTCAAGTTCCAGACCTATAAACCGTCTTCCCAAGCTCCCATCTGACTGACACTCGCTAATTTCCTGGAACAACCCTGAAACAGATGTTGGAATCTACTTTTAAGCGGTATATCTCCAATCCAAATAGATTGCCAGAACGCCGTGTCACGACCGTCTCCAATAGTGCTAGTCGTGAACTTGCTGAAGTCCACATTAGATCTGATGATAGATAGAATATCCTTCATCCAGGATGAGTCGGTTTTCGGGCTGCCAGCATCAACATAAGTTTGTACCTTTAGACTCAAGTTATCGTATCTGAGGTTAAGGGTCTTTCTCCAAATTTCGTTACCGCCTCTTAGAAATCTCCACAACCATTTTGCTAAAAGGGCACAATTAAATTGGCCAACATGTTTTATACCTAAGCCTCCGAGCTCCTTAGGTTTGCAAATAGTATTCCACGAAACCCAAGATATGAATTTTTTGTTGGAGTTCCCAGCCCAAAGAAAACGCCTTTGAATCGCAATAATATGACTAATAATTTTCTTGGGGGCCTTGAAAAAAGCCAAAGGATGAATAGGCATGTTAACAAGGACCGAGTTAATGAGGGTAACTCTACCCCCCATCGACAAATTTCTCCCAGCCCAGTTAGAGAGCTTGCTCCTCAACCGAGACAGGGTCGGAGTCCAGAAAGAGATGCGGCGATGGTTTCCTCCAACCGAGAGGCCAAGGAAAGAGAAAGGAAGCCTACCAGATTTACATTGCAGGAAACCTTCAGCAGCAGAAAGAAATTCAGATTCAACTCCTATCCCAAAAATGCAGCTTTTAGAGAAGTTAATCTTCAAGCCAGAACTTAGTTCAAAAGCACGCAGAATAACCTTGAATATCCAAATGTTAGAAGTCGATGCGTCACCTATAAACAGGGTATCATCTGCAAACTGTAACAGGTTCACAGTGGCCTGACCGTTAATCTTGAATTCTGATAAAAGATTATCGGCTGCCGCCGCTCTAACAACGCAGGCCAGCCCTTCAGCAACAATGGCGAATAGAAATGGCGCCAACGGATCTCCCTGCTTAAGACCTCTACCAACCCGAAAATCTTTCGAGGGACTTCCATTAATAAGGATAGAAATAAAACTGTTAAAAACCGAGCCACGAATCCATTTCATCCAATTAGCACCGAAGCCCATCATGACTAGCACACTGTCGAGGTAAGACCAGTCGACACAGTCATAGGCTTTAGCGAAGTCGACTTTGAGGAGAAGACAAGCCTTGTTAAATCTCTTTGTGTAATCAACTACTTCATTAGCTAGCAGAACCCCGTCGTAAATTTGCCGACCCGGGATAAAAGTTGTTTGGGACGGAGAAACAATTTTGTGAATAACCTTGCTCAATATGAAGGCAAGCATCTTAGATATAACCTTAGTGATACAGCTAACCAAAGTAATAGGTCTGAAGTCTTCGAACTGTTGCGGATTAGAATTCTTCGGAACCAGCGCTATGAATGAAGACGCAAACAACTTGGGTAGAACTCCTGTCTTGAAGAATTCCAGGATGCAGTTTGAGAAATCCTGACCAATAATATCCCAGCAAGATTTGACAAATCTAAAGTTAAAGCCATCGACGCCAGGGCACTTGTTACCGTCGCAGTTAAAAACAGCCTTTCTCACATCAGATGGGGAGAAATCTGCTTCAAGGAAGCTAATGTCCTCAACACCAAAACAGGTATTCAGAATAATACCACTACTAACTTTAGCCTTCGGATGCTGCAAAAATTTATCCTTAAAGAACTTAACAGCTTCGAACTTAATATCCTCAGGAGCATTAATAGTCCTTCCTCCCACTGTGATAGCTGAAAGGTGGTTCGAACGATTCCTATATTTGAGAGAATCATGAAAAAACTTAGTATTCGAATCGCCATTTTGCAACCAACTGATTCTGGATTTCTGAGCCAGCATATTTTCTTTGATCCTCATGTCTCTCCATATTTTCTCCTGATGCTGATTCATTTCTCTAATAACATCATCATCACACAGAGCTGAACCGTCGACGGAAGATAACTCCAGCTTATTGAACTCGACAATATTTTCCTCAATTTCTAACTCCAGCCAGCCAAAAACATTAAGATTCCAGGTTCTAAGATCTGATTTCAGGGCTTGAAATTTCATGGAAAGGATGTTGCAGAAAGACCCTGAAACATGATAGGAGTTCCACGATTTCGACAAGAAAGGGATGAATTCCTTATGATCAAACCAGCAGTTGAAACACCTAAAAGGTTTAGGCCCCCAATTAACAAAGTTGGACTTCAACCACACTGGACGATGATCCGATATGTCACGGATCCCCCACCACTTGGTTCTTCAATGAAAGCAGAGATATAACCCGATCATCCACCAAGATTCTGTCAAGTCTACTTCTGCTCTTACCATTAGAGTTAAACCAGGTAAACCGGCTACCAAAAACCGACAAGTCCGAAACGTTAAACTCTTTAATGAAGTCATTAAACTCCTTCATATCCCTATTGTTATTACTGCTGAGACCTTGTCTCTCCTCCCCGTTTTTCACCGAGTTGAAATCACCCCCCAAAATCCAGCCTACATCATGGAAATTGCTTTTAATATTGATCAAGTCTCTCCACAACCTCCTCTTGTCTGCTGGATTACACGGAGCGTATACGTTAATAACGACCAGATTGTGATTATTCTAAACTAAATGCAGGCCAAGAAAACCTTTCCCACTGAAGCTTAAGAAAACTGAGATTCTGGTAGTGTTCCACATAGAGAGGATGCCACCTGAATTGCCTACTGAGTTCTGAGCAGACCAGTTCTTGTCAACAGTACTCCACATGCTGTTAACAAAACCAGCTTCCATCTTATTACACTTAGTTTCCTGAATCATGCAAATATCAGCTTTGCCTCTCAGGAGAACTTGGGATATTCTCCTTCTCTTCACAGAACTACAGCATCCTCTTGCCTTGAAGGTAACAATATTCATGGATCACCTCTAGCTACAACCTTCTTATTAAGGACAACCTCTTGATCTTCCATGTCCATCTTCCTTAATATAAGCCCAAAGTTCTCTTCGTCTTCGCATTGAAAACCCAAAGCGTTAATGAAATTGCCCAGAGTAGATGGTATTTCTTCAATAGCTTTCCTGCATCTCGAGTTGCCTCTTTCCACGTCGGTGTCCGTAATCGATTCACAGCATAATAAACTGGATCCTGGACAATCTCTGGCCAGCTTGCCCTTCTTTCTTTCCTTCTTATCCTTAAACTTTGGTTTAGGTCAAGATATGTCCGTAGGAGCAGAGTTGAGAAATACGAGTGGGTGTAAGGAATCTTAATGTTGTTATAAACCTCATGGAGTAATTTTTTCTTTTTAACTTTCCCTTTAGAAGCAGGCCCAGAACCTCCACCAGGTAGCCCACAAAAAGGAGGATGCAAGCCCAAATCTGCCTCCAAATCCCCATTACAATCTACCTCTTCTACTTTTGAGTTACAAGAAACCGAATCAGCCTCAATAAGAACGGGTAGAGTTCCTCTAGAAATAATCAGACCTGCAGGATTCACGAAGGAAGCCTATCTAATCCCTGCACTTTCTACAACAAGGTATGTGCTTTCCTTAACAGCAGAAACACAATCTGAAGCAGACAGGTTAACATCAATCTTTATAGCTTCAGGGTTAGGAGTTCTGGCTTCTGTCTGGGGAACATAGGGAATGTTATCTACGCTCTCTTCCTTCTCGTGAAACTCCCAATCAACATTGAGTTCAGATGGATTTGTGGATTCTATTTCATCCGAGTCTATTAATTCATCAACTTCACCAGATAGGGGATCTCCTAATCCAGACGAGAATTCTTCGGAAATAGAGATGGAGAAGGAATGATTACTAACGACAATATCAACCTTAAAGTTCAGAATAACCCTAAGACTTGTTTTCATCAGAATTCTAGCTATATCTAAGCTCTCTTTGTTCCAAGTCTTCTCGTCGCATTTGACATAAGAACCCAGTTTAGAGGATAACAGTATGAAATTATTCTCATTCCAGGCAACACAAGGTAGACCAAAGCACCTAATCCACACTAATCTGTCTCTGTCTATATCCTCCAAATTCCATGTTCGAATGTCTTTGAACCAGATGTTCAGCCAATCACTAGCTTCTTTGATGAAAATCTCCAAGTCACCTCCAGAGGTATCTTCTAACAGACACAATGAAACTCCCAGAGGGGTAGCCTTAATACTAAAGAAACCTTCTTCGTACAAAAGCTTCTGAATATGGAAAGCATTTCCATCTTCGTGAACAGTTCCCACTCTCATAATATTCAGTCTCCTTAGCCACTCATCTTCCACCTCTAGAATAGTGGGTTGAACAACTCCCTTTGCAGTAACCTCTGCATTAGGATAATCTCCCTTTACCACTCTGGCAAAGGACCTAAGCATATTGACAGGTTTCTTAAGAATCCCATTTTAGGCATGTTGAGTTTTCCTCCACAAGACTTCGCTGCCAGAATTAATCCTCTTGTTCTCCTTACTAAACCTGGGGATATTCACAAAGATCTTCTTGCCTTCCAGAACAATGCTATCAAAGTTACATGCCAGAATACGAGGGTCATGTACCTTACGAAATTTTGCGAAACCGAATCTGTTTCCTCGCTTATCCCTCTTAGCAGAGATGAAAACTTCTGAGATTACTCCATAGACCTTGAAGACCTCAAACAAATCTCTAGCATTCAACTTTTCTGGGAATGCGGTAACAAAGAAGGAAGTCGTATTATCACCATTAATATCTCCCTTACCTCTATTCTCCTTCCAGACAGAGAAACCACCATGAAATCCTTTCCTAGCATTCCTAGCGACCTTCTCCCAAACCATGATAGGACCGCAGTTCAATCCAAGAAAATCAGGTGGTTACCAAGGCCCCTAAACTCGAAAGCTAGGAATTTAAGCCGAAGATAACCTCCTAACCTTCGAAGGATCGAAACAAGCAACTACAAATCTGAATAAAAACAAGGAATGGGGGATGGATTAGGGGATGAATTATGAAATTGGGGTTAGGGTTAGGGATTGGGGGTTTTCCTGTTCATCAAATTATATAACCTAGTATATTGTACTCCCCAACCAAATTATTTTTCACCTTTTTTCACTCTACTATTAATGCAAAAGCTATACCTATACAAATGTGTTAGTTAACAAAACCATTAATTAAAACTATAATTTGTATGTTTCATTTGTGTATGACGCAACACTCTTTAGAAGAAAATTTTTGGTGTATGACGCAACACTTTTTATGACGAAATAAATTTGGGATATCTATATTATTTTACACATAATCATCATAAAAACTCTTTTTCAATGTCCTTAAGTTTTTATTTGCAGGAATCCCCAATTTTTATTTCTATTCTTTGCTTAAAGTTTTGCTGTAGGAATTTTCAAATTGTGGTTAATTCATGACAGTTACAATCCAATTGACGTTTTAATTAAAACTTAGATAATCTCATTTTCCTTTTCAAGCACTCCCTTTCATCTTCTTGAAAAGGGAAGATAAATATAAATAGGAATACCAACATGTGATTGAAAAGATAAATCCATTTACTTTAAGTGCTAATAATGCATATTTTATGCCATGCTTCCCTTTGTTTTAATTTTGCAAAAGTTTCAAAGATTGGTTATATGGTAGATTTTGGAGATGCTTTGGTTTAGGATAATTTCTGAGAGTATTCTAGGTTTTTCCTTTAAACTTCATGTAGGAAGACTAGTTTATGTAAATAATATTAAAAAGGAATAAAGTTTAATGATTTACTATAATGAAGAATTTCAACTTTTTAGAGCTATCTATTAATTACTTTCTTTTTTTCACAAGTAGAGATTCAACGAAGCTTTGGAAAAAAATTGGTGATAGTTTAAAACAAAGGTTCAATATGGATGAGGATGAAACGAAAATAGAAAAAGGCGCAGTTTAATGTCAATGATTTGTTTGTATCTAAAAATTGATATTAAAGAATTTCCGAATTTTAATTTCTTTTTGAAATTTTTCTGAAATTTAGATGAAGATTAATGAAAATAGCGATGAAGAGTGAAGAAGATAAACATAGGTAAAAAAATATTAAATATAGATGTTGTACCATTATAATTTATAGAGTTTCAAAATTCATGTTGTTTTCGGATTTGAAAAATTGAGTTTGGCACAAGGAAATTATCAGGACGAGTCGCGTACTAGGTCGTTTTCTTTAAGAGGTTTCGCCGTACTGCCAAATTATGCAAAGCAGTCGATTTACAACGACGCCTCCAAGATAAAACAGCCCGTTCAAAAAAGTTATGATTATCAGTTGCACACTGATAAATCGCTCTAGAAATACACCTTCTAAGTTAGTATCTGGCCAAAATAACCAGTCAAGAAAAGAAAGATTTTAGATGAAGAGAATTAAGGGAGAGAAGAAGGAAATCAAAATTCGTGTGAACTTATGAAATCCGATGTACTCACTACTGAATTTCTACCCTGTATTTATAGGTAGCTACCTGCACCTGAGTGGGGAGAAATTCGCGGTGAGTGGAGAAAATGGTGGGAGAATGAGAAATTCGTGGAGGACTGGATCTAGTCAGTATGGCAGTTACTGACCAATTATTTTCTTAATTAATTAATATTTATTATTAATTAATTTTCCACCGAATTATATTATTTAATTAATGATAATTAAATTATATAAGTTCGGGTCCAAAAAATAATTCATCTCGACCGGACCGGACCAGACCGGACCGAGCCGAGCCGAGCCGAGCCGAGCCGGCCGGCCGGGCGGACGGCGGCGGCGGCGCGCGCGCGTGTGTCTTGTTGGTCATGGGTGTGTTCTCACTCCTTTCACAAAATTGGATGCCCTTTAGGGCCCAACCCAATTGACCAAGTTGGAATATATAAACACTACTAATATTTCCATTCCCTTCAATGTGGGACTAAAATGAATCTTTTCAAATTCACTTCTATATTAGATCTTACTTGTGTTTATTTATTGCCCATTAATTGTCAATAAATCTTTTCAATTCCCATTCTAATTAATAAAATTCCAATATTCCCCCACTTGAATTTAAAAGAGATTTTAGAAGTACGTCAGACGTTTCTAAGGTTGAGCATAAGCAAAGGTGTCTACGACTTGAACCTTAGCGTAGCGAGTAGGATTCTGATTCAACAAGAGTGACACCATTGTCTTGAACTCTATCTCGGACATCAGACCCGCACACAACCTTTCCGTAAGGTGTATTCTTGTAGCTCGTGCTTTAGTGGCCCTGCACGTGTATCCTGGTTTAGTGAATGCTCTAGGAATTCTGCCTCGAAATTCCATAGGAATCGGCCTCAGTTCCACAGTCACATAGGTGAATCTATCAAGAGTACTCCTGTAGCCTAGGTACTCCCTCATGCAGAGTATAGATCTCATTAAGAGTTTCTATTATCTCATCCTCTCGTTACTTCAGGATTCATGCTTTACTTGCATGATCATTTTATCATTTTCATATTACTCACAACTTGTTATTACCCATTGAACCTAAATCTTGGGATCTCCAGTCATTTAGGTCAGGTTACCATCATGAGTAACAAATTGCTTTATAGGCATTAGTCCCCATCTTTTTGGAAGTATTATGGACTTTCTCTCTAGCTAATCCTTTCGTCAAAGGATCTGCTAAGTTCTCATCAGTGCGTACATGATCCACTCTCACAGCTCCTTTAGAGATGCAATCTCTAACAGTGCTACGTTTTATTCTAATTTGACGTCTTTTACCATTATAATAACGGTTCTCAACTTTTGCAATAGCCGCGGGTACTATCGCAGTGGATCAACATAGTTGGTATAGGTTTTTCCCATAAAGGAATCTCAGCTAGCAAGCATCTTAACCAACTTGCTTCTTCACTAGCTGTAGCTAATGCTATCATCTCAGACTCCATTGTGGACTGGGCCAGAATGGTCTGTTTCTTTGATTTCCAAGATACCACTCCTCCGGCTATACTAAATATATAACCACTAGTAGCTTTGGAATCATCCGATAAGGTGTTCCAATCTGCATCACTATACCCTTCTAGTACAGCAGGAAATTTCTGATAGTGTAGGCCGAGGTCCATAGTCCTTTTAAGGTACCTCATTACTCGCTCAATAGCTTGCCAATGTTCGTTGCTCGACCAACTTGTAAATCTACACAACAATCCTACGACATATGCAATGTCGGGTCTAGTACAATCAGTGGCATACCTAAGACTGCCAATGATGCTCGCATATTC
Source organism: Lathyrus sativus (assembly GCA_963859935.3). Classification (NCBI taxonomy): domain Eukaryota; kingdom Viridiplantae; phylum Streptophyta; class Magnoliopsida; order Fabales; family Fabaceae; genus Lathyrus; species Lathyrus sativus. The sequence goes on along the minus strand of OZ012741.1, from coordinate 406,953,619 downwards.
TTCTTGTTTGACACTTTCTCCAATGTTCTTAAACAGTTTCACACTTGGATCATACGGAGTGCATGCAGGTTTACAATCAAAGTATTTATATTTCTTTAAGATCTTCTCCACATAGTGAGATTGATCCAAAGAAATTCCTTGATCGGATCTCGTGATCTTGATACCCAGGATCACGCTTGCTTCTCCGAGGTCTTTCTTATCAAAGTTATTGCATAACAATGATTTCATATCATTAATGGCCTGAATGTTTGATCCAAATATAAGTAGATCGTCTATATATAGACATATGATAGTACAGATGCGATTCTCAGATTTGTAATAAACGCACTTGTCACTTTCATTCACTTTGTACCCATTAATTATCATTAGGTTATCAAACTTTTCATGCCATTGTTTAGGGGCTTGTTTTAGTCCATATAGAGACTTATCTAACTTACAGACCTTGCTTTCTTGTCCTTGGATCACAAACCCTTCTGGTTGCTCCATATAGATTTCTTCTTCTAAGTCACCGTTTAAAAAATTTGTTTTAACATCCATTTGGTGTACTATTAAGTTATAAATGGCTGCTATTGAAATGAGTACCCTAATGGATGTAATTCTAGTGACCGGAGAAAAGGTGTCGAAGAAATCTATATTTTCTCGTTGTCTAAAACCTTTGGCTACAAAGCGAGCCTTGTATTTCTCAATCGTTCCCTCAGGTTTTTAGTTTCCTTTTCAAAACCCATTTACAACCAATTGGTTTGCAACCCGGGGGGTAAGTCTACTAAGTGCCAGGTCTTGTTAGATTCTAGAGAATCTATCTCATCATTAACGGCTTCTTGCCATAAGTTTGCATCCATAGATGACAGTGCTTCTTGAAGATTTATTGGATATTCTTCTACATTATAGGCCGCATAATCGGTCCCATAGTCTTTAGCAACTCTTGCTCTTTTACTTCTTCGAAGTTCTGTTTCTACATTTTTGCTGCTTTCAGTGCTTTTTATCACAGGAATGTGATTCGATTGTGTGCCCCCACTATTTCTCGATTTGAAAGGAAATTTGTCTTCAAAGAATTCAACATCGTTTGATTCTATAATTACTCTGGCATTTAGTTCATAAAACCTGTATGCCTTACTGTTTGCTGCATACCCAATGAATACGCATTCATAGGCTCTACTAGCGAGTTTAACTCGTTTCGGATCCGGAATTCTGACATAAGCCAGACAGCCCCAAGTTCTCAAATAAAACAAATGAGGTTGTCTTTTCTTTAATATCTCATAAGGTGAGATCTTACTTTTTAACTTGGGAACTTTATTCAGGACATAGCAAACAGTCAATAAAATTTCCCTGCACCAGTGAGGTGCAGCACCAGAATTTAACATGATTGCAACTACAAGTTCAGTAAGAGTCCTATTCTTTCTTTCTGCTTTACCATTCATTTCAGGAGAGTATGGAGCAGTCGTTTCATGTATAATACCATGTTTAGCATAAAAATCATTAAACAAGCTAGAGTCATATTCGGTTCCCCTATCACTGCGAAGTCTCTTAAGCTTCTTGTTAAATTGATTCTCAATTTCAGTTACATACACCTTAAACATGTCAAGCGCTTCACTTTTATTCTTCATTAGATATACATAAGTATAATCAGAGCAATCGTCAATAAAAGTGATAAAATAACGTTTATTATTTCTAGTTAAACTTCCATTTAATTCACATATATCAGAGTGTATAAGATCTTAGGGGTCAGATTCTTTTATAATTGATTTATGTGAAGTTTTTGTTATTTTAGCTTGACTGCAAAATTCACATTTATTGGAATCATTAACATTTAGTTTAGGGATTAGGCCTATGTTGCTTGCATTAGAAATGATTCGTTTATTAACGTGACAAAGTCTAGCATGCCAAATATTAAAGTCACACAAAGAGTAAACAGAAGGAGAAATTTTATTCAAATCAACATTCAACTTAAACATGCCATCAGTGGCGTACCCTTTTCCAACAAAAATACCATTCTTAGTGATGGTGTACAAATCTGCCCCTAAAGTTTGACTAAACCCAACCTTATTCAAAAGAAAACCAGAAACAAGATTCTTCCTAATTTCAGGAACATGCATGACGTCCTTCAAGATCAAAGTCTTTCCTGAAGTGAACTTCAGCTCAACATCTCCAATTCCAGCAACATTAGTGGTGTGAGCATCTCCCAACAACACTTTCTTATCTTCAGCATTCATGTATGTCTTGAACATAGCACGATCATAGCAGACATGACGAGTGGCGCCAATGTCTATCCACCAACCATCACTTCCACCAACCATGTTGATTTCAGTGATCATGGCAATAAGTTGCTCATCAGTCAGGTTGACCTGAGAATTTGAGTCAGCTGCAGGTTTAGGCCTGCTCCTACATTTCTTTTCCATATGGCCTGGTTTCCCACAGTTGTAGCAAGAGAAAACCGGAGCATCATTTCTTTGAGGTGGTGGCTGTTGCTTAGCAAATGGAGCCGATGGGGCCCTAGAGGGTTTCCCATTCTTAGTTCGGTTCATAGCATTGTGGTTCTGATTCTTTAAAGGTTTGCCCGTAGGCTTCAGAGCTGCACCGAATTTCTTTTTGTTGTTAGACACAACTAAGACTTCTTCTTTCTGATCTTGTTTTCGAGCCTCCTCTTCAATTAGGAGGCGAGTTATCAGACTCTCGATTGAAAATTATTTTGTTTTGTGATGAAGCACATTTTTGAAATCTTTCCAATCAGGGGGCAGTTTGTCAATAATTACAGCAATTTGAAATTGTTCATTGAGGGGCATACCTTCTGTAATTATCTCATGAGCAATCTTCTGAATTTCGTGGCTTTGAGCTTCCACCGACTTCTCATCCACCATCTTGTAGTTCAAGTAGCGGCTGACAGCAAATTTCTTCGGGCGTGCTTCTTCAGTATCATATTTTCTTTGCAGAGCCTCCCAAACCTGTTTAGCAGTCCTGTAGCTACTGTAGTAGTCGTACAGATCATCAGCAAGGCTGTTCAAAATGTGATTTTTGCACAGATAATCATTCTCGTGCCATAAGGCGATTTCTTTTCGGAGCTGTAGATCATCTGCTGCAGCCTTAGCTTTTGCAGCATCTGTTGCAGCCTTAGCTTTTGCAGCATCTGAGTCAGACATTTTGGAAATCCCGTCTGAATCTGCAAGTGAGTTACCATTACGTAGTTCAGATGATGCAGAAGGGACAACCGGGATATCCTCAGTCAGAACGCGGGCAACCTTTTTCAGAGTTAAGAAAAATTTCATCTTAGCTTGCCAACGTTTGAAATTGGAACCCTCAAACCTGAAAGGTTTGTCAGAGACCGAAGCGGCCGCAGTAGTACCGATAATTTCCTTAGTTGCCATGGCAGTTATTAAAGCGTCTTAAAATTGTTGTTTTCGAATTTGAAAAATTGAGTTTGGCACAAGGAAATTATCGGGACGAGTCGCGTACTAGGTCGCTTTCTTTAAGACGTTTCACCGTACTGCCAAATTATGCAAAGCAGTCGATTTACGACGACGCCTCCAGGATAAAACAGCCCGTTCAAAAAAGTTACGATTATCAGTTGCACACTGATAAATCGCTCTAGAAATACACCTTCTAAGTTAGTATCTGGCCAAAATAACCAGTCAAGAAAAGAAAGATTTTAGATGAAGAGAATTAAGGGAGAGAAAAAGGATATCAAAATTCGTGTGAACTTGTGAAATCCGATGTACTCACTACTGAATTTCTACACTATATTTATAGGCAGCTACCTGCACCTGAGTGGGGAGAAATTCGTGGTGAATGGAGAAAATGGTGGGAGAATGAGAAATTCGTGGAGGACTGGATCTAATTAATATTTATTATTAATTTATTTTCCACCGAATTATATTATTTAATTAATGATAATTAAATTATATAAGTTCGGGTCCAAAAAATAATTCATATAGACCGGACCGACGGCGGCGGCGGCGCGCGTGTGTCTTGTTGGTCATGGGTGTGTCCTCACTCCTTTCACAAAATTGGCTGCCCTTTAGGGCCCAACCCAATTGACCAAGTTGGAATATATAAACACTACTAATATTTCCATTCCCTTCAATGTGGGACTAAAATGAATCTTTTCAAATTCACTTCTATATTAGTTCTTACTTGTGTTCATTTATTGCTCATTAATTGTCAATAAATCTTTCCAATTCCCACTCAAATTAATAAAATTCCAACAATTCAAATGTGTAAAACTCATCAGAAAGTTCAAATAGTTAAAATTAAAAAAAATATTAGGGTGAACATTCTTCAATATTGTCTCACAAAATATATTTACATAAAAAAATTAATGGAATTGACTAAATTGATTAATGGAATAATTTTTTAGAGATTAAAACATAACATTTATTAAGTAAGAAACCAAAATGAAACCTTAAATAAATTAAAGAATAAAAAAAATACATTAAGTTTTTTAATTTTATTTTATGAATTTTGATCAAAGAAAGATTAAAATCATAATTAATATGATTTTTAAATATTATATAAATTATACATTTTTCACTAAATTCTATTTCATTCTCATATATTAAATATATCTTTTATATGATCCTCACCAATTACATGTATGACAATATATCCTGTAAAATAATATATTTTATCATTCATCGCGTACTAAATATGAATTTTGAAATAATGCATGACGTATGAGTGAATAATATATATGTTAAGGATATAAGGTGGTTGTAAATTCTATCACTTATTACATTTCTATTATATATCAAACATTAATAAATAGCTTTTTTATAACACAAATTGTATAAAATTTTGTAGAATTTTATTAATATTTGAAAATAATAAATTTTATCAATTAATATTTTGAACTTAGACACTTAGACTATCAGCACATCAATAATAATTATTTTTATATTCTCTAATTTATTTTATTTTTTTTAAAAAAAAAATTTCTTCTTTTTTTTTAAAAAAATACAAAAACACACATATATATTGTCCAATCTTTTTCTTTATCATTTTTTTTCTTTTTTGTTGATATAGATAAAAATTCTCATACAATTCTAGTTTGCACACAACTTGTAAATAATTTGATTCTCTCTTTTGTGTATTTTATTCTCTTCCTTCCAACACACAAATGCTACATTCTCTTTCTTCTCTATCCTATTTTAGACTTGAATTGTCCTTCTTCCTCTCTCCTTTTGTCTATTTTTATTTATTTTTAATTAGTTTTTCTATTTCAAAATCAATTATAAATATACTTCCTTTTCTCCTTAATTTTATTCTTACTTTTTGTTTTGCCAAAATAATTCGAGATTTAGTAAGATTTAGATGCATTTCTACATATGATTTGTAAGATTTTGTTTTGTCTGATTACATCTTTGGTTGAAGTTGTCAGATACATGCTTTATAAAACCAAAACAAGTATTTTTGTCTTATTTTTTGAATTTTATTATTGAATCATAGTTTTAAGCTCAGATTCATATTTTATTATGATGTATGTCGAGCGTGTTGATATTATATTATGATGGATAAATCATGTAGTGGATATGTAGTTCAAGCAAATTAATAATATATTATGATAAATATATAGTGTAATAGCACGATAGTCATTACTTTATGTAATTTGTAAGAGTTATATCAAATACAATAAAAGTAATAAGAGATAGTTATTACTTTATGTAATTTGTAACAGTTATATAATGAAAGTAATAATAAATGTATTATAAATGCAATTCTGAAATAAAACCATAATTTATATATTTCATTCGTGAAAGACACAATACTCTTTAAAATAAAAATTTTGTTGTTTTGAAATTTTGAATTTTCTTTATTTTCATCATTTTATTTTGATATTTCTTCCTATTAACTTTTTACTTAATTTTAAACACGATTTAGTTGATTTTTATTTTTTATTTGTTTGATTTTTTGTTTTATTTTATTTTATTATTGCTTTAATTCAATACTAATATGTAGGGTTTTTTGGTAATTAGTGATATCTCATTATCCAAATGATCTTATGGATTTTGAATAATTTTTTTTCATAAAACATTTCAATGCAGATCAACTTTTTCAATATTCTTATAAACATGTGTATTGTTAATGCAATGGAAAAGTTGAATAATAATAATAAAAATTATACATATTGTCTTTTTCTTTGAAACTGAAAATTCAAATCTTCACGTAGCCAACGACTTTAAGCCACTAATTACTTAAACACGTACTAGCTTGCACACAACTTACATCTCCTTTCCTCTTTATCCTCTTTTAAGATTTTCATTTGTATTTTTCATTTGTAAACGACACAACATTTTTTAGGAGGGAACATTTGGTGTTTTGATGTTTTTTATTTTTTTAATTTCTATGGTTTTGTTTTGATATTTCATTCTATTAAGTTTTTAGTTAATTTTAAACATGATTTAGTTGATTTTAAGTTTTTTTATTTCTTTGATATTTTCTTTTAGTTTGCTTCATTATTTCTTTAATTAAATGCTAATATGCAGAGTTATTTTGTAACTACTTTATGTAATTTGCAAGAGTTATAACAAGTACAATGAAAGTAATAATAAATATATTATTTAATACAACAATGCATTAAAACCATAATTTGTATATTTTTATTTATGAAAGACACAACACTCTTTAGAAGGAAACTTTCTTTGTTTTGCCATTTTTTATTTTCTTTATTTCCATAATCTTGTTTTGATATTTTTTTTCTTATTAATTTTTTAGTTAATTCTAAATGAGATTGATTTAATTTTCATTTTTATTTGTTTAATATTTTCTTTAATTATGCTTTATTATTGCTTAAATTAATTGCTAATATGCATGGTTATTCATTTACTACTCTATGTAATTTGCAAGAGTTATAATAAGTACAATAAAAGTAATACAAAATGTATTAGTTAATACAACCATGTATTGAAACCATAATTTGTATATTTCCATTTGTGAAAGACACAACACTCTTTGGAAGAAAACTTTCATTGCTTTGCCATTTTTTATTTTCTTTATTTCCATAATTTTGTCTTGATATTTTTTTCTATTAAATTTTTAGTTAATTTTAAATAGGGTTGATTTAATTTTCATTTTTATTTGTTTAATATTTTCTTTAAGTGTTCTTTATTATTGCTTAAATTAATTTCTGATATGCATGGTTATTCTTTTATGTAATTAACAAGTACAATTAATGTAATAACAAATGTGTTAGTAAATTCAACCATGCATTAAAACCATATCTTTCCATTTGTGAAGGACACAACACTACTTAGAAGGAAATTTTCAGTGTTTTGCCATTTTGTATTTTCGTATTTCTATAATTTTGTTTTGATATTTTTTCTATCAACTTTTTATTTAATTTTAAATAATATTGGTTTAATTTTCATTTATATTTGTTTGATATTTTAGTTTAGTTTGTTTTATTATTTCTTTAATTAATTGCTAATATGCAGGGTTATTAAGTAATTCTTCTATGTAATTTGCAACAGTTATAACAAGTACAATCTAAGTAATAATAAATGTATTAGTAAATTAAACCACGGATTAAAATTATAATTTGTATTTTTCGTTTGTGGAAGACACGACACTCTTTACCAGGAAACTTTTTGTGCTTTGACGTTTTTTATTTTCTTTATTTCTTTAATTTTGTTTTGATATTTCTTGATATTAACCTTTTTGTTAATTTTAGACATGATTTAGTTGATTTTAATTTTTTTGTTTGTTTGATATTTTCTTTTTAATTTGTTTTATTATTGCTTTAACTTATTGCTAATAAGCAGTGTTATTTGATAATTACTCTATGTAATTTGCAACAGTTATAATAAGTACAATGAAAGTAATAATAAATGTATTAGTTAATAAAACCATGAATTAAAACTATAATTTGTATGTTTCATTTGTGTATGACACAACACTTTTTAAAAGAAAACTTTTGGTTTTTGATGTTTTTTTATTTTTTTTCATTTCCATAAATTTGTTTTGATATTTCATCCTATTAAGTTTTTAGTTAATTTTAAACATGATTTACTTAATTTTAATTTTTTTATTTGTTTAATATTTTCTTTAAGTGTGCTTTATTATTACTTTAATTAATTGCTAATATGTATGGTTATTTAGTTACTACTCTATGTAATTTGCTAGAGTTATAATAAGTACAATTAATGTAATAACAAATGTGTTAGTTAATACAACCATTCATTAAAACCATAATTTGTATCTTTCCATTTGTGAAAGACACAACCCTCCTTAGAATGAAACTTTCTTTGTTTTGCCATTTTTTTATTTTCTTTATTTTCATAATTTTGTTTTGATATTTTTTTCCTATTAATATTTTTAGTTAATTTTAAATGAGATTGATTTAATTTGTATTTTTATTTGTTTAATATTTTTTTTAAGTGTTCTTTAGTATTGCTTAAATTAATTGCTAATATGCATGGTTATTTAGTTATTGCTCTATGTAACTTGCAACCGTTATAACAAGTACAATTAATGTAATAACAAATGTGTTGGTTAATACAACCTTGCATTAAAATCATAATTTGTATCTCTCCATTTGTGAAACACACAACACTCTTTAGAAGGAAATTTTCAGTTTTTTGACATTTTGTATTTTTTATATTTCCATAATTTTGTTTTGATATATTTTCTACCATGTTTTTAATTAATTTTAAATAATATTGATTTAACTTTTATTTATATTTGTTTGATATTTTAGTATAGTTTGTTTTATTATTTATTTAATTGCTATTACGAAGGGTTATTCAGTAATTCTTCTATGTAATTTGCAACAGTTATAACAAGTACCATCAAAGTAATAATAAATGTATTAGGAAATTAACCACAAATTAAAACTATAATTTGTATCTTTTTTTTGTGAAAGTCACAACACTCTTTACAAAAGAAACTTTTGGTGCTTTGGCATTTTTTATTTTCTTTATTTCCTTAATTTTGTTTGATATTTGTTCATATTAACTTTTTTGTTAATTTCAAACATGATTTAGTTGATTTTTATTTTTCTTATTTGTTTGATATTTTATTTTTAATTTGTTTTATTATTGCTTTAATTTATTTCTAATATGAAGTGTTATTTGATAATTACTCTATGTAATTTGCAACAATTATAACAAGTACAATGAAAGTAATATTAAATGTGTTAGTTAATAAAACCATGAATTAAAACTATAATTTGTATGCTTCATTTGTGTATGACAGAACACTCTTTAGAAGAAATTTTTTGGTGTTTTATGTTTTTTTGTTTTTTTATTTCCATAATTTTGTTTTGATATTTCATCCTATTAAGTTTTTAGTTAATTTTAAACATTATTTAGTTGATTTAAAATTTTTTCATTTCTTTGATATTTTCTTTTAGTTTCTTTTATTATTTTTTTAATTAATTACTAATATGCAGTGTTATTTTGTAACTACTATATGTAATTTGCAAGAGTTATAATAAGTAGAATAAAAGTAATACAAAATGTATTAGTTAATACAACCATGTATTGAAACCATAATTTGTATATTTTCATTTGTGAAAGACAGAACACTCTTTGGAAGAAAACTTTCATTGCTTTGCCATTTTTTATTTTCTTTATTTCCATAATTTTGTCTTGATATTTTTTCTATTAAATTTTTAGTTAATTTTAAATAGGGTTGATTTAATTTTCATTCATATTTTTTTTAAATTTTTTTAAGTGTGTTTTATTATTGCTTAAATTAATTGCTAATATGCATGGTTATTTAGTTATTACACAATGTAATTTGCAACCGTTATAACAAGTACAACGAAAGTAATAATAAATATATTAGTTAATACAAAAATGCGTTAAAACCATAATTTGTATCTTTCAATTTGTGAAAGACACAACACTCTTTATCTGGAAATTTTCAGTGTTTTTCCATATTGTATTTTCTTTATATCCATAAGTTGGTTTTAATTTTATTTTTTGTATTACATTTTTAGTTAATTTTAAATATGATTGACTTAATTTTCAATTATATTTGTTTGATATTTTATTATAGTTTGTTTTATTATTTCTTTAATTTATTGCTAATATGCAGGGTTATTCAGTAATTACTCTATGTAATTTGCAACAGTCATAACAAGTACAATTAATTTATTTTCATAAGTTGGTTTTGATTTTTTTATATTTTTTTCATTTCCATAATTTTGTTTTGACATTTCATTCTATTAAGTTTTTATTTATTTTTAAACATGATTTAATTGATTTTAATAATTTATTTCTTTGATATATACTTTTAGTTTATTTTATTATTTCTACATATAATTGCTAATATGCAGGGTTATTTTGTAACTAGTCTATGTAATTTGCAAGAGTTATAACAAGTACAATGAAAGTAATAACAAATGTATTAGTCAATAAAACCATGCATTAAAACCATAATTTGTATATTTTCATTTGTGAAAGACACAACACTCTTTAGAAAGAAACTTTCTTTTTTTTGTCCTTTTTAATTTTCTATGTTTCCATAATCTTGATTTGATATTTTTATCCTATTAATTTTTTAGTTAATTTTAAATAAGATTGATTTAATTTTCATTTTTATTTGTTTAATATTTTCTTTAAGTGTTCTTTATTATTGCTTAAGTCAATTGCTAATATGCATGGTTATTCAGTTATTACTCTATGTAATTTGCAACAGTTATAACAAGTACAATTAATGTAATAACAAATAAGTTAGTTTATTCAACCATGCATTAAAACCATATTTTGTATCTTTTTATTTGTGAAAGACACAACATTTTTTAGAAGGAAATTTTCTATGTTTTGTCATTTTGTATTTTCGTATTTCTATAATTTTATTTTGATATTTTTTGCTATCAACTTTTTAGTTAATTTTAAATAATACCGATTTAATTTTCATTTATATTTGTATGGTATTTAAGTTTAGTTTATTTTATTATTATTTTTAATTAATTGCTAATATGCAGGGTTATTAAGTAATTCTTGTATGTAATTTGCAACAGTTATAACAAGTATAATCTAAGTAATAATAAATGTATTAGTAAATTAAACCACGAATTAAAACTGTAAATTGTATCTTTTGTTAGTCAAAGACACAACTCTCTTTACGAGGAAACTTTTGGTGCTTTGGCGTTTTTTATTTTCTTTATTTCCTTAATTTTGATTTGATATTTGTTCATATTTAACTTTTTTGTTAATTATTAACATGATTTAGTTGATTTTTATTTTTTTATTTGTTTGATATTTTCTTTTAGTTTGTTTTATTGTGGCTTTAGTTTATTGCTAATTTGCAGCGTTATTTGTTAATTACTCTATGTAATTTGCAATAGTTATAACAAGTACAAAGAAAGTAATAACAAATGTGTTAAGTAATAAAACCATAAATTAAAACTATAATTTGTATGTTTCCTTTGTGTATGACACACCACTCTTTAAAAGAAAACGTTTGGTTTTTGATGTTTTTTATTTTTTTTCATTTCCATAATTATGTTTTGATACTTCATCCTATTAAGTTTTTAGTTAATTTTAAACATGATTTAGTTGATTTTAATTTTTTTTATTTCTTTGATATATACTTTTAGTTTGCTTTATTGTTTCTTTAATTAATTGCTAATATGCAGGGTTATTTTGTAACTACTCTATGTAATTTGCAAGAGTTATAATAAGTACAATGAAAGTAATAACAAATGTATTAGTCAATAAAATCATGCATTAAAATCATAATTTGTATATTTTCATTTGTGAAAGACACAACCCTCTTTAGAAGGAAACTTTCTTTGTTCTGCCCTTTTTTATTTTCTTTGTTTCCATAATCTTGTTTTGATATTTTTTTCCTATTAATTTTTTAGTTAATTTTAAATAAGATTGATTTAATTTTCATTTTTATTTGTTTAATATTTTCTTTAAGTGTTCTTTATTATTGCTTAAATTAATTGCTAATATGCATGGTTATTCAGTTATTACTCTATGTAATTTGCAACAGTTATAATAAGTACAATTAATAACAAATGTGTTAGTTAATTCAACCATGCATTAAAACCATAATTTGTATCATTCCATTTGTGAAAGACACAACACTCTTTAGAAGGAAATCTTCAATGTTTTGCCGTTTTGTATTTTCGTATTTCTATAATTTTGTTTTGATATTTTTTCTATCAACTTTTTATTTAATTTTAAATAATATTGGTTTAATTATCATTTATATTTGTTTGATATTTTAGTTTAGTTTGTTTTATTATTTCTTTAATTAATTGCTAATATGCAGGGTTATTAAGTAATTCTTCTATGTAATTTGCAACCGTTATAACAAGTACAATCTAAGTAAGTAATAATAAATGTATTAGTAAATTAAACTACGAATTAAAACTATAAATTGTATCTTTCGTTTGTCAAAGACACAACACTCTTTACGAGGAAACTTTTAGTTCTTTGGCGTTTTTTATTTTCTTTATTTCCTTAATTTTGTTTTGATATTCGTTCATATTAACTTTTTTGTTAATTATTAATATGATTTATTTGATATTTATTTTTTTATTTGTTTGATATTTTCTTTTAGTTTGTTTTATTATTGCTTTAGTTTATTGCTAATATGCAGTGTTATTTTATAATTACTCTATGTAATTTGCAACAGTTATAACAAGTACAAAGAAAGTGATAACAAATGTGTTAATTAATAAAACCATAAATTAAAACTATAATTTGTATGTTTCATTTGTGTATGACACAACATTCTTTAAAAGAAAATTTTTGGTTTTTAATGTTTTTTTTTTTCATTTTAATAATTTTATTTTGATATTTCATCCTATTAAACTTTTAGTTAATTTTAAACATGATTTAGTTGATTTTAATTTTTTTTATTTCTTTGATATTTTCTTTTAGTTTGTTTTATTATTTATTCATATTAATTGCTAATATACAGGGTTATTTTTTAATTACTTTATGTAATTTGCAAGAGTTATAACAAGTATCATGAAAGTAATAACAAATGTATTAGTCAATAAAACCATGCATTAAAACCATAATTTGTATATTTTCATTTGTGAAAGACACAACACTCAATGTTTTTCCATTTTTTTTCTTTATTTCCATAATTTTATTTTGATATTTTTTCTATCAACTTTTTAGTTAATTTTGAAAATTTGATTTAGTTTTCGTTTATATTTGTTTGATAATTTCTTTTAGTTCGTTTTATTATTTCATTAGTTAATTTCTAATATGTAAGATTATTCTGTAATTCCTCTATGTAATTTCCAACCGTTATAACAAGTACAATGAAAGTAATAATAAATGTATTAGTAAACTAAACCTTAAATTAAAACTATAAATTGTATCTTTCGTTTGTAAAAGACACAACACTCTTTACGAGGAAATTTTTGGTGCTTTGAAGTTTTTTATTTTCTTTATTTCCTCTATTTTGTTTTAATATTTTTGATGAAAAACTAATCATAGCCTAATTATAGATATGATTGTACGACATGTTATAATATCAATAATGCAATAAACATGTACCTATCATGGTTGAATCCATTTGCCTGAGTGTAAACTAAGAATGCTACTGCCCTCTTTCTGATGTAACGGTTACGCTTAATTATCTGACCTAATGGGATAGTCAAATATATAACCACCAGATGAGGGAAGGGACCTCTCAGCGGGCTATCCAAAAGAATGACCTAACCCATCACGGGTTATTCAACAATTAAGCCCAATACAATATTTATTTATTTAAGTAAATGTTAATTGATATAATAATTATATATAATAAAATAATTAATTAAAGTAAATCCATTATAGATTTAACATTCTTCCACTTGGATGACTTTAATTAATTATTAAAATAACACAATTATAATAACCAAATATATCAACCACTTATCATCAAAATAATGTGAGAAGACACAAAATTTAACAATGCATAAATTGTATCCGATAGGGAAACAAATCACACATTTCAAATACCCACATTTTATATAACGATAATGAATATGAATTAACATAATATAATGTAGAAATATGTAATCCAATAATGGTCCAAACATCTGAAATTCTATAAGAGATATGATTATTAAATTGACGTCATCTTATACATATCTCATTGCAATAATTTAATGCAACAATCAGACTCCCACTAATCCAAAATATCAAATGACTTAACTACACCCATGTTGGCTACATGCCTTTGAAAAACACCAACATTCAAGCCTTTGGTCAGTGGATCAGCCAACATGTTCTCAGTGGCAAGATGTTCAATTCGAGTCTGAAATTCAAGAATTTTCTCTCTGACAAATAGATACTTAATATCAAAATGCTTTGAGCGAGAAGAGCTCTTAGTGTTCTGAGAGAAATGTACAGCAGCAGAATTGTCGCAATATATCACAAGTGGCCTAGATGTGCTTTCAACAACTTTGAAGCGAGAGATTAAGTTCTTTAGCCACATATCTTGACAAGTAGCTTCATAGCAAGCTACATATTCTGCCTCTATGGTTGAGGTAGTTGTAAGAGTCTGTTTAACACTCTTCCACGAAATAGCTCCTCCTGCCATCATAAAAATTAAGCCGGAAGTAGACTTTCGGTCATCAGGGCAACCTGCAAAATCAGAATCAGAATAACCAATGACCTGAAGTTGATCAGACTTCTTATAGGTCAACATGTAATCCTTGGTTCCCTGCAAATATCGCATGACCTTTTTAACGACTTTCCAATGACCCAATCCTGGGCTACTCAAGTATCTCCCTAAAACATTAACTGCATATGCAATATCGGGACGAGTACAAACTTGAGTATCCATCAAACTGCCAACAGCGGAAGCATATGAGCTCTTTCCATTTCAACAGTTTCTTTATCATTTTGGGGACATTAAGATTTAGAGAGTTTATCACCCTTTTGGACAGGAACAGCGCACGGGGAGCAAGACTGCATATTAAAGCGTTTAAGGATTCTCTCAATATATCTTTTTTAAGATAAACCAAGAACACCACGTGACCTATCACAAAAAATTTGGATGCCTAAAACAACAGAAGCATCACCTAGGTCCTTCATATCAAAGTGGTTACTTAACATTGTTATTGTCTCATTCAAAAGACTAACACTAGTGCTAGCAAGAAGGATATCATCGACATATAACACTAAGATTATAAAATCTCTCCCACTGGTCTTTAAATAAATGCACTGATCTGAAGCATTTTCATTGAAACCAAAAGAAGTGACAACTTTGTCAAACTTCAAATACCATTGTCTAGAAATCTATTGGAGTGTTCCCATTTTTCATAAAAGGGTCTTTTGAGCTTCAGTAGACGTGTCAGTAATAGCGTCATACTTTTCAGTTCTCAGAGCCAAGTCAAGGTTGGCTATAGCCAAATAAAGGTCGAGAGTCTCTTTCCAGTCCTCATAATTGGTCCCATTAAGAGTTTTGACAAAGTTAGGAAAAGAGACTGTCATGGAGGAATAAAAAATCATTAAATAAATGATTATGTAATATAGAAAATTGATTCCTCATATACCAGCCAAATATTTTCCTAATATAAAAAAAAAACTCTAACTCATTATGATCTTGCATCAAAGATACAATAATAAACAGAAACTTATATTAACAAAATTTTAATATCGATAGGATACTAAACGTGATAAAAAAAGCATAAATTGTCAACATTATTTTGTATCATAACAAAAGTACACTAATAACAATATACCGATAGGATATGATAATTATTAATATAATACAGATCATAATTACAAATAAAATTTTATTTATTCTGAATTTATATCAATAATAATATATATATCGATAGGATATACTTATCATTATTATAAATAATTATTATTAACAAAAATTAATCACGTAATTACCACACAAGAATTCATAAAATTAGACTCACGATAGGTGAAATTATAATCATATGAATAAATAATATGTATTTTTAACAAATATAATAGTTATTTTATTGTATAAATTAAACATAATAATTATTAATATAAATTAAAATAAAAGACTTATTGGAAATAATAAAATATAGTATTTAAATGATATTATTCAGTGATATGCTAATTTCACCCAAAATAATTAATATTATTAGTTTTTAATTTTGTGGACCCAACAAACTACCCACCAATTACTTAGGAGAACAAGTACTAGCAAACTATCCACCAATTACTTAGGAGAACACGTACTAGCAGTAGGGAATTGAAATTTGATCAATAGTTTGTTCATGTATTTAAGGAAAATAAACTTGAATCAATATTTTATTCCTATATTTATGGACATCAAATTTTGAAAGAGTTCATTCCTAATTGACACCAAAATAAATTTATTTGATAACAACTAATTACGTTGAACAAAACATATTTATCAGTATAATTATTCTGAAAATTGCATTACCATCAGAACGTGTTTAATGAATCTATAAACTAATAATCAAGTATAAATTCATTGAATCCAACTTCAATTCTCGACTCTGTCATGAAAAATACGAACATATGCAATTTTAATAATTACAAATGTATGATTATAACAAATAGTCATACAACATATCTAATAGGCTCTGATACCAATTGATGAAAAACTAATCATAGCCTAATTATAGATATAATTGTACGACATGTTATAATATCAATAATGCAATAAACATGTACCTGTCATGGTTGAATCCATTTGCCTGAGTGTAAACTGAGAATGCTACTGCCCTCTTTCTGATGGAACGGTTACGCTTAATTATCTGACCTAATGGGATAGTCAAATATATAACCACCAGATGAGGGAAGGGACCTCTCAGCGGGCTATCCAAAAGAATGACCTAACCCATCACGGGTCATTCAACAATAAAGCCCAATACAATATTCATTTAATTAAGTAAATGTTAATTGATATAATAATTATATATAATAAAATAATTAATTAAAGTAAATCCATTATAGATTTAACAATTTCTTCATATTAACTTTTTTATTAATTTTAAACATGATTTAGTTGATTTTTATTTTTTTATTTGTTTGATATTTTATTTTAGTTTTTTTTATTATTGCTTTAATTTATGGCTAATATGCAGTGTTATTTGATAATTACTCTATGTAATTTGCATTAGTTATAACAAGTACAATGAAAATAATAAAAAAAAATTTATTTAATAAAACCATGAATTAAAACTATAATTTGTATGTTTCATTTGTGTATGACACAACACTTTTCAAAAGAAAACTTTTAGTGTTTGATGTTTTTTATTTTTTTTATTTCCATAATATTGTTTTGATATTTCACCCTAATAAGTTTTTAGTTAATTTTTAACATGATTTAGTTAATTTTAATTTTTTTTATTTCTTTGATATTTTCTTTTAGTTTATTTTATTATTTATTCATATTAATTGCTAATATGAAGGGTTATGCTGTTTGATATTTTTTTTGGTTTGCTTTATTATTTCTTTAATTAATTGCTAATATGCAGGGTTATTTTGTAACTACTCTATGTAATTTGCAAGAGTTATAACAAGTACAATGAAAGTAATAATAAATGTATTAGTTAATACAACCATGCATTAAAACTATAATTTGTATCTTTCCATCTGTGTAAGACACAACACTCTTTAGCATGAAATTTTCAGTGTTTTTCCATTTTGTATTTTCTTTATTTCCATAATTTTATTTTGATATTTTTTCTATTAACTTTTTAGTTAATTTTAAATAAGATTGATTTAATTTTCATTTATATTTGTTTGATATTTTCTTATAGTTTGTTTTCTTATTTCTTTAATTAATTGCTAATAAGCAGGGTTATTCAGTAATTATTTTATGTAATTTGCAGTAGTTATAACAAGTACAATGAAAGTAATAATAAAAGTATTAGTAAACTAAACCAGGAATTAAAAATATAATTTATATCTTTGGTTTGTGAAAGACACAACACTCTTTACCAGGAAACTTTTGCTGCTTTGACGTTTTTTATTTTCTTTATTTCTTTAACTTTGTTTTGATATTTCTTCATATTAACTTTTTTGTTAATTTTAAACATGATTTGATTGATTTTAATTTTTTTGTTTGTTTGATATTTTCTTTTAATTTGTTTTATTATTGCTTAAATTTATTGCTAATATGCAGTGTTATTTTATAATTACTCTATGTAATTTGCAACAGGTATAACAAGTACAATGAAAGTAATAACAAATGTGTTAGTTAATAAAACCTTGAATTAAAACTATAATTTGTATGTTTCATCTGTGTATGACACAACACTCTTTAGAAGAATATTTTTCGTGTTTGATGTTTTTTATTTTTTTTATTTCCATATTTTTGTTTTGATATTTCATCCTATTATGTTTTTTTGTTAATTTTAAACATGATTTAGTTGATTTTAATTTTTTTTTTAATTGTTTGATATTTTCTTTTAGTTTGTTTTATTATTTCTTTAATTAATTGCTAATATGCAGGGACATTTTGTAATTACTCTATGTAATTTGCATGAGTTATAACAAGTACAATGAAAGTAATAACAAATGTATTAGTTAATACAATCATGCATTAAAATCATAATTTGTATATTTCCATTTGTGAAAGACACAACAC
>OZ012741.1:406869348-406934621 GCA_963859935.3 Lathyrus sativus | reverse complement strand
CTGAATTCTTCGCTGAGCCGGATGTATCCTTTGTTGTTGTTGCCGGTGTTGATCAACACGTTTTTTAAACTCAGGTTCCATAGGCACGGGTTCCCCAGGCACAGGCGGAACAAACTCCTTCACTGCGGCTTCAGATAGCTGATCATCCTCTTTCCTAAGCACATTCTTGACGACTTCCATGATCAAGCTCATTTGGGTCTTCAGCTGATTATTTTCCTCTTTGAGTATCTTCTGATCTAGACGCAACTCTTGCATGTCTTTCATCATCTGCCTTAGCTGGCTTCGGACTTCAATCAATTCAGCCTGATTCTGTTCCATATCTCTGAAGAATTCCTGCAACAAACTTGATAGGAAATAAGACCCACGGTTCTGATGTACCTGGTATGTGATAATGCAATGCAGAAATCAAACACATATTCAAGACAAGACAAATAAACCCCCAGCTATAAGCACAGAGATAAACACCTCACACCACTATGCAAAGCCAACAAGAGCAGTAAACAAGCACACCCAAGTACAAAATACAATGACCCCAGCCAACAAGCCTGGTGGTGGTCAGCAAACAACAATGCACGAAAGCTAAACAATCAGCAGAGAAAACAGATGCGACACCTGGCACAGAAACCTCTAGTAACTTCCTCCATATTCAACTGAGCTCTCAGTTGGACATTCTTCCAAACATACACTCTCAGTGGAGCATCCCATAACATTGGCTGACGAACCCACACAACTGGATGAAGGGTAATCAATAATCCGAACAAAACCCTGAGACGTGATGAAGATCTTGTTAGAGTCTAGCAAATTCTGAACTTGGCTTCTAAGCACTTTACAATCATCTGTCGAATGCCCCTGTACCCCGCCATGGTACTCACAGCGGGCGCTGGCATCAGAACCTGAAGGATAAGGCGGGATCGTTGGACTAGTCTCTTTCGGCATTATTAATCCACTTTCGACCAAATCTGGCAACAACTGACTGTACGACACCGGTAGCTGAGTAAACTGCCTTTCAGGTTTCCTTGGTCTTTGTCGGGCGTGACGACGCGGCTGACGATAATATTGAAGGAAAATTGCGATCTAAACGCAGCGGAAAACAAAAATTTTCCTTTAGTGATCCTCACGAATGAGCATGGTCAGTGATAGAATCGTTACCTCTTTGTGGCGATTCAGATCTTTGATGCAGCGATCACAAGCGTTGATGAAGTGCAACGCCTCTACTCAGTCCACACGAACAGCTTCCGGTCACAGTGCTAGCTGCTTACGAACGGAATTATTTGAGTGAGAAAAGAGAATCAAAAACGAAATTGCATCAAGTGAAAGCTTCATCACAAGGGTTCCTTTTATAGACTCTCTTGTGGGCTGCGGGCTAAAACCCTAATTCACATGATCCATAATAATATTATATATTATTATAATAACTATTATTATAATAAATATATTTATTTTATTATTATTTTATAACCATTATAAAATAACAATAATTATTATTATATTATCCGAATTTCTATTTTTCACTTAAGTGCACCGTACCTTACGGTGTTCCTTTGATTTCTCTATCTCTCATCAAACTGTCCTTATGTGTGTGACCCTGTAGGATTTCGTAACGTTGGTAATTATATTAAATTATATATATTTAACATAATAAACAGTAAGCGGTATCTAGCAACACATCACTGCTACCCAAGTCACGAAAATGTCATGTGATCTGACAAAACCTTTTTCGTGATAATATATGTTTGTACAATTACCCTTTTGCCCCTATGTCTATATTGAACACAAGGCATACACTGTGTCATCCTTGTCCAGTTCAATATTGGGCCCTTAGACATTTCTCCTGTTATGCAGGATTGGCAAATTCCATCTAGGACACTCATGTCCCTCAGCATGCTTCGTGGAGTGCCCATCAACTGTCTTTATGATCATCCAGTTACGGATAATGTTTGATCAGCAATAAAGCACCCGACTCTACATCTAGGGTCCATAGTGGTTTCAGGTCGAAGGGTGGTAATACACCATTATCACCATGAGAATAACTTATGACACTTTGCATAACATACTATGTAGTATTCTCATAGCGGGTCAATCCGGTATAAATATTACTCCTAATATTTATACCTATATCAAGACTTGATAACTCTTTATCCATGATCCATGAGATGTGATCATCAGTCTATCTTCATAATAGTCTCAATGCTTTTAATGTTATCCTACTTTGCAATAAAGCTTGACTACGGATATTTTAAGAATAATGTCTTTATGTTTAATGGGATCTCATGATTAAGTCACACTTAACATTTCATTAAACAGACTAACTATTCTAGGGACTTTATTATTCTGAAAGACAAACATAATAAAGAAATGCCTTTTATTATTAAACGAATAATCCGATACAAGTACCAAAAAGTATTGGCCTCTAGGGCTTACACCAACAAATATGACTGCTGGTTTGAAGTATCTGAAAACTGAGCCTGAGACGCTACAGGTTTCGAGACAACATCGCTTCCTTCTTCCCACTCCTCTTGAGAACTGAGAACTGATTCATCCTTATCAACTGGGATATAAGGAGCATCTCGAAGCTTTCCATTCTTGAGTCCTCTCTCAACAAGCTCTCCCATTTTCATCAAACCTTCAAAGCTTGTACAAGTGAACATCATGTCATAATAACGGCCCTTCAGATTATCCACAAAGAGGCTAACCATTTCTCTCTCCGGGATCGGTGGTTGAACACGAGCAGCCAATTCTCTCCATCTCTGCACATACCCCCTAAAGGATTCATTCTCCGCACGAGATAATTCTTGCAACTGTACGCGAAAAGGATCCATTTCCAGGTTGTAGTCGTACTGCTTCACGAAGGCATTGGCTAAGTCCGACCATGATTTAATACTATCACTCTTCAAGTGCATGTACCAATCCAAAGATGCTCCGATCAAACTATCCTGGAACCAGTGAATCATGAGCTTGTCATTGGTGATATACGGAGTCATTCTTCTGCAGAACATAACCAAATGTAGCTTCAGACAGCTATCCCCTTTGTATTTCTCGAAATTGGGCACTTTGAACTTTGGAGGCAATACAAGACCTGGCACCAAACACATGCTCGCAGCATTCAAATCAAGAGTATTATTATTCACCAGGGCGGCAATCTGATCTTCCAACGTCTGAAGTCTTCTCATATACTCAACAGTCAGTGGGTTCTGAATATTAACCTGCGGAACAACTCTTTGACAGGGAACAATCCTTGGAGAATCTGGCATAGAGAAAGTGGAATTGTGACACTCTGCGTCATTGAAAGAATATGGACCTCTGACAAGGGTTTGCACTGGTTGAGCAACATTGTTCATCTGAGCTCTTTGACCATTGTTTCCTCCTCCATTTATAGCTGTTATGGCTTCCATGATCTGACTCATCTGGTACTTCAACAATTCAAACTCCGCCTGAGTAACAACCAAGTTCTGCTCTTCTGAAGCCATGATCTTTTCAGATGCTAACTCGAGTCCAATACGAATGTCGGGAAATCAACTGATGAAGCGGACAAAAACGGGTAAGCTCCCTGTTCCGGCTGAAGATGAATATGCAAAATGAAATGCAAATGCAAACAGTCATGCAAAATGCAAAATGCACACACAAGGGACCAAGTGCCCCTGGCTGAGAAGTCCAATCCACCATACTGGTCTTAGTCAGACCCATAACACTGCTCGAACCTGGTGTCAGCAAATCAAAACGGTACTCGAACCTGGTCTCCAACAGACTTCATAATGCTGTCTTCAAATATCACTGAATCTCAATCAAGAAAACCGGTAATCTGGAGGTCAAGTTACCTGCATGCCCCAACCCCTCTCACAGGTAGGTGTCCTAATAACTGACACAAAGTATGGCATCCTATGCGATCGTTGGCGTCATAGACTTTCAAGACGGATGATACGATACCCAGAAGGTGTGGCATCATCATGTCCTGAAGAGGCCTCACTTAGCCAACTTCCAATTGATCGGTTCCCAGAGTCGACAATCCAACTAACCAGCAACCCATGCCACCCAAAGGGTGGGACAAGAGGCCAACCAGAAGAACCTCGTCTGAGTGTGAATTTTGCGGGACACTAGGACATGCAAAGCATGTGCGCGCCCGCTACTTTCCACTCTAATTCTAAGTACGCTCAAGCCCAGGTTCGGCTTATCTCTCAATAACAGAACCCCAACACCTAATAAACAGCAATAATCAATAATATAATGCTGAAGGTAAATGACATAAATGTAAATCCATACAAAGCCCACGACGGGAAAACAAGCGTTAGGATTGACTCGCTTAGGGGACGTTGGATCCCCAGCAGAGTCGCCAGCTGTCGCTACTGCGAAAATCGGCGCCGGCTGAACAGAAGAGTCGCCACCGTGCGTTATTTATCCCAAAGGAGGGAAAGGAAACGCTCGAAGTAAACCTAACGCAAAGACGGGAAAGGAATGGTCATCGCAACCAAATCCTGGATTCGGGAGTCGGTTACGCAAGGGGAAGGTATTAGCACCCCTCACGTCCGTCGTACTCGACGGGATCCACGCTTGTTTTCTGGTACGGATTGTTATTCTATCTATTCTACAGGTCTGGGGTTAAAAGAAAAGAAAATGACTCGGCAAAGTATCGCACTTTATGCCTACGTATTCCCGTCTGGAACGAGAAATCAGAGTCAACGTAGTTCGTCTACCTACGGGAAAGGAGGGGAAGGTTGCTCGCTAGGATATCGCATCCTATGCCTACGTACTTTCATACAGCATGAAAGATCAGAGCAAACGTAGTTCAGGCCACGTGCGACACAAGTCTGTCTTGATTGTTTTTATCCTTCTGAAAAAGGTTTTCTCCTGATTATGGGTCCAAGCGGACAAAAATGACGTTTTTTGATTGGTTTACAGTCTTTTACGCAAGAACTGTTTTTTATGGTGTTTGAAATGTTTATTGTGTTTTTTCTGATTGTTTTGAGGTAAGAAGAGAAACAGCAACTCTAAAACCTATGGTTAAAAAGGGAATCAAACAACTAACCTAATGTTATCATGCATGGATGAGAACCTAATGCCTGCCATATTTCTCTCTTGCGCAGAGAGAAACAGAGATCCTAAGGGGATAAATGGAAAAACAACAGCATATATACAGTAAAGCAGTAAAATGCATGAATGCAGCAGTACGAGCGAGGCAAGGGAGTCCCACTCAACCTCGAACCTAGAAAACAATGGGCAAAGTGAAACAACTTTGCTTCAACCTCCAGGGGAAAATTATCAAACAATACAGTCAAGAAACTCAAACAATACATCAACAGCTCTAAACAGCACCAACAGCTCCAAACAGCAAAACTAAACAACACAAGCTCCTTCTTCTATCAGTCTTCAAGGCAATGAAATCTATCCTCAATCTTAAAAGTTTCTTCAAAGCAAGCTCTCCTAGATGAGTAATAGTTCACAAGATGATTTGGGATGTTAAACAGTCAGTTGACCACCAAAGGTGGCATACAGACTATTAACAAAATACAGACTGTTTCTCTCAAAAGTTCTATCTCCTAGATATTGTCACTAAGCCTTCCAAAGGAAGGAGGTGAGTATCAAAGAGAGACTTTGAATTATAGAGAAGAATGGAGGCAACAAAAGTCATCCACATTTGTGAAGAATATTTCTACTCTAAAGCTCTACCTAGCTCCTAGGTCCTATGATCTTCAAACAACTCCAAGCAGGCCAAGCAATCTTCATCAAGCTTTGATTTTGATCTTCAACCTTGTCTTCATTAGGCTCCATCATCATGCTCTTCAAACCAAGCCCTCACCCCAAGCAAATGCCCAAAAAGCCCATACAACAAAATAAACCCCAAAAATGGGCAAACCAAACAATCACACAATTGCAAAATATACTAAAAATAGTAATATAGTAGGGAAAATTCTAATATTATTTCTAGGAGATCTACTATACCTACCCTTAATACCCTATATGTCCCAAGTCCTAATTCAATCTAAAAAACCCAAAAGAAATTGTTTTAATGCACCTAAGTTGTGTTTAAACCCTAAAATATTCTAAGTTTTTTATTACACCATATCTATTTCAACATTTTTTGTTACCATTTTTATTCTAAAGTTTTATCACATTATCCTAAGGGAAAACCTAAAGTATATTAATATCTATATTATCAAGATCGAAGATCAAACCCTATATCAACTTCTAAGGGGTCTAAACAATTCCTAACATGCAAGGGGTCAAGGTTAACCATCAATTGGCAAGGTCCTAATCAACAACCCTAAAACAGAACCAAATTACATGTAGAAAATCTATGAAAATTCCTAAGGGAACATGCGAGTTTTAGCTACAATATATCAAAAAATATAAGCAAGAATCATCACCAATTGAGAGAACAAAATTCTACAAAACAGCGGTATCAAATATGCAAAGCAAACATCATGCAAAATACTTATCAGAATGTAAAATGCAAAATAAATGGGAAAACAATCAACAAAAATCTAAGAAAAATTCTACAATCTCGTGAAGATTCTATAAACCTATGGTAAAAAATTAAAACCAAATTCTAAAGTTAAGGTCACTTTCTAAAGGAAAACCTATAAAGTGTCCAGGGAACATTCAGATGGGGATGGCTCTAAAAAGCGGATTCAAAACTAAACTTAGAATCGTCTATAAATTCCAATAAAATTTCTGGGGAAACCTATGCATATTGTATAAAACATATCCAAAAATCAGCTCAAAATCATGAAGCATCAAAGAGAACAAAATTAAACAAAACAGATGAACAGTTATGTACACCAATGGATATTAGCACGAAAGAAAAATCATAACTAAATCAAAAAAAATCTAAAATATGCAAACTCAGAGCCTAAAATTTCTTAAGATAATCAAAATCTGTAGAAAATAAAATTTCTAATAAAATTCTTGAAGATTTTTACTATTTTTGACGTAATAAAAGCAAACAGGTCTCAAAACAGAAAAAGAAAAAGAAAAAGGGAATGAAGAAAATCTCCAAATTAACAATCCTAAAATCATCCATAGGTGTTCATGATCCTAACCGCATAAGAATTTCTAATTATCTCACCCTAAATCCATGATAAAGTGAAGGTTTACATACCTTGATCGGAGCTTCGAAACGGAGTATCTTCGGCTCTTTTCGTGCTTCCGAAACCTTCAAATTCGTTCAACAACATGCGAGGAAAGTGTTACAATCTTCGAATCGAACCGAAATCGCCTTGAATGAAGAATCACCACTTGATTTTCTCTCTTGAAAATTGATATGCTCTCTTCCAATCCAACTCCAATCAATCACCGACCTTGCTTCAAATGAGTTTCTAAACATTTATAGAGATGATTGGAATATTCTAGAAATGAAGCCCAAGCCCAAAATAATAAAATACATTTCCCTTGGAACTTTCTAGATTATTCATGTATCTTCCCTTGGAAATTTCTAGATTGTTCATGTATCTTCCCTTGGAAATTTCTAACCAAAATAGCTTTCCAAATGCCTTGTTAAGTGGTTTGGATTAGTGACTTACATTTCAAGTAACCACTTTTACAAAGCAAGTCATGAAATTATTGCTCAATTCAAAAATGTGCCAATGCCATTGTCTTTAAAATGCATTTTACAATCAAATTGGTATGTCATATGGCTTGTTTGTGACCTCTAACCCAAAATTTGATTTTTTTTTCCACCACTTTATTTGACTTATTCCCCTTTTTTAGGCTATTTTAAGTGACTTTTTGAAATAAGCCGATCAATCTACCATGATGACTTATTCTACCTAAAAACATCATTTTAAGCACATTCCGTGCTGAAGGCTTTTTCATCTGAAGAGTGGAACATGGAGATTTTGACCTATGTTCAAAAAGGACCTATAATCTCACTTTCCCAAAATACCCCTGGCTTGTACAACTCATAACTTGAGCTCCACAAATCTAAATGAGGACTTCTATAACTTTTTGGAAAGCTAAGAAGATAAGGAACATCTCTAATATTTTCCAAGATTCCATTTGAAAACTCCTTCTAGCTCAAAAGTTGCTTGGAAGTCAAGTGACTTTCACAATTAAATTTCAGATGCCTCTGAGGACCCCTAACTTGTCTGGGCTATAACGTGAGTTCTATAAATCACCTTGAGGACTTCTAGTACTCAAATTAAACTTATGAACCTCCTCTACAACATTCATGTGGATATCCAAGTCACTTGAAGCTCACATCTTGACTTAGAAGGCTTGGATGTTCAGTGGAAAACAGGGGATTTTACCCTAGGAACCCTGTCTTGTCACCCTCAATCCTTCTTGATTCTTTTGATTTTCTCTTGGCACAACACCACATATGCTTCAACATATCATATGATGAATCCCTCATCCTTAAAATAGGCCTTGATGCCCCTCAATCAAGCATTAGAGCTAGGGTTGACCCAGATGAAACCCTAGTTGACTGTCTTCAACTGTAGCTCTTGCAACCACACCAATAACTTGTATCATCTTCAAAATGACCCTCTAGGTCTTCCATGATGTCTCTACACATTCCATGCCTTAGTCCACAACTCACAACCTCTATGATGATCTTCAAATACTCCCCAGACAGGCTATAAATCCATTGCTTGATCTATCAACTTCTCAAAGCTTCACTTTCTTTCTTGGTGACTTGAATAGGCTTGAACTTGAATAAAAACCTTTTGGATATGCTTCTTTGAGATGAAGAATAGCACTTGATCCCTTATTGGATGGCTTGCCCGTGCTATGCTATGCAAATGAATGAAATATGTGCATGATCTACTATGCAAATGATAAAGCTATGAAAACACAAATCAGGTAAAATAAGTTGGCCAAATTTTAGGGTGCAACAGTAGTGTCTTGGACAAACTATGGAGAGATGAAGGGAAAAAAGAATTTAAAACTATGAGTGAATTATGGCTTGGAGAGTTTAAGGTATGAAAAGAATTTTAAATTATATATCAAGCGTGTTAAAAAATTGTAAAATTAAAATCTCTGTAAAATGGAATGGGAGGCTAATAGAAAGCCAATAGTGTTAATTACCTCTTATATTCTACTGCCATTGTTGAGAATCATTGAGTGTGATTGGATATATATGCTGCAACAATGTTAGAAAGAAAAACAAAAACATACTTGCTTTCTCTGTTCATTGAACTAAAACCTAAGTTGGACAGATATTAGTGCTTTCGAACGATATAAGCCGCATACATACTTGCTTGCAAAACTTAGGTTTTAGTTTGAGCTTCCAGGCATGTTCTGTTTGGGTCGTGACATAATAAGCTTGTTTTGCCAATCAAAAACATAATCTACTTTGCTCAAATGGTTAACATAATCTCCAAGATGTGTTTTCTTTCATGTTGGAGAATCAATGCTTCTGGTGCATTGTAAGGATAAGTCTTCACCTGATGGCGTGCCATATATTCAAATGATTTGGTACTTTTTGAGGCAAGACAAGACATTGGACTATCATTCCCTAAATTTATGAGAGCTTTGTTATATCATCACTTTTATATATAGATAGATATTTTTAGAAAGCTTTAACTCTGGTGTATTTTGCCTGCTTCAATCTTGTCTTTCTTTCCTATCATATTTCTATTCCTGTCACAAATAATTCTTGGAGGAAAAAGAATATTGTGTTTATATCAATTCTCTAAGATAGAATGCCAAAATCAGTGTTCTATGAGTAAATCAAACACTTGTTTTTTCATTCTTAGATAGCACCTTTAGTTTATACAAACAAAACACTTAGATATTGAACGTGTGTGCAAGTTAGTTATGCATTCATTCTTTCAATCACTTTTAATTAACATGAGCATATTAAAATAGTTGAAGTGCTTTTTATGTGTAGGTGTATAATTAGAAATAAACTATTCTAATTATAAACCCTTCTATCAGTATGTAAAATGGAACATATATAATTAGAATGGTAACTTATTCTAATTATAAATCATAATTTTCAAATTTTATAAGTATGTTAAAAAAATATGAATTAAATTAAAATAAATTAATTAAAATATTTCAATTAAATTTGGGGTGTTACAACTCTCCCCCACTTAAAAGAATTTTCACCCTCGAAAATTGCCTCAAGGAACAGAGTCGGATACGACTCCCTCAACTGATCTCCAAGTTCCCAATTCCAACTTTCTCCAGCTGGTCCTCCCAAACTACCTTCACCAAAGGAATCTCTTTACCTCGAAGTTGCTTCTTGTTCATCCACCTGAACTAGCAACGCCTCGACAGTCAAATTACCTCTCACTTGTAGACCATCCATCCGAATCAATGTACTTCTTCAACTTAGGCACATGCCACATCATGTAAATTCACAAGCGACAGCGGTAAAACAGTCTAACATGCTACCTCTCCCATGCTTCCGCTGTGTCACTTCTGATACAAATCAACAAAACACAGTGTGTGCTTCCGAGACTTCAAAGCTCGACCAACACCAGTCACCATCGTAACTCTCAAAACACATCTTTTCTTGGATCTTCTTGATCTTTTCAGTTGTCCCTTACACAATTCTCAGGTCCGATCACGACACTCTCTCCTGAATCATATCAACACGAAGGAGTCCTACACCTTCTACCATACAAATCCTCATACGGTGTCATTCTGATACTAGAATGCTAACTGTTATTGTAGGTAACTCAATCAACGATAATTAACTACCCACGACCAACCTTGATCCAACATACAAGCTCTCCACAAATCCTCTAAAGACTGGATAGTTCTCTCTGTTCGTCCATCCGTCCACGGATGATAGGCAGAGTTCAACTTCAACATGGTACTCAAAGCGTCTGCAAACTCTCCCAAAATCTCGATGAAAACTCAGATTCCCATCTGACACAATATTCGACGACGTCTCATACAACTTCACAACTTCATCGATGTACATCTCAACTAGCTTCAACATAGAATGATTAACCCTCATTGGTAAGAAAAGAGCCAATCTAGTCAATCTATCCAAAATCACCCAATTAAAATCATATCCCTCCAATTCTTCAGAAAATCCAACACAAAATCCATGGAAATACTACCCGATTTCCACCCTAGAATATCCAACTTGCATCAGGGCCAACGGTCTCTGAGGTTTATTCTTCGACTTCCGACAAGTCTTACCAGCATATACAAACTCAACCACTTCTCTCTTCATCTATGACCATTAAAATAATTTCCTCAAATCCGGTTACATCTTCATAGCACCGAGATGAATACTCAATCTACCTCAATGTCCTTTTCCAATAATACTCTTATTCCAACTCAACAATATCTGGGACATAACTCTATCACGACATCGCATGGTACCATTTCCATAAATCCTCAAATCAAGTCTTCGACTTTAATTCATCAAATTCCACCAACCTGCCAACTCAATTCAGATTTATGACCTTCTTGAATCTCATCAAGAACACCACTAGTAAGCTCAAACATGCTAAGCTTAACCCCATAAGAAGTCTTCTCACAACCCAAAATGATATCACGAAATTGCTCAATCAGTTCTAACTCTTTTCACCATCCTCATCGATACATGCCAAGATTTCCAAATCAATGCATAAGCTACCACGTTTGCTTCACCCGAATGGTAATTCAATCCAAAACCATAATCCTTCAGGAGTCCCAATCATTTTCTCTGCCTCATATTTAACTCTTCCAAATCAAACAAATACCTTAAGCTCTTGAGATCACCAAACATTTCAAATCTCAAACGAACCCATTGAAGCTTCCAACTTCAGCACAACCACAACAACAACCAACTCTAAATTACTCGTCAGATAATCCCTCTTATGTGCATTAAATTGCCTTAAAGCATAACTAAAACTCGCTGATGTTGCACTTAACATATCTCCCAATCACATCAATAAAGCATCACAAAACACAACGAATAGTTCTGTCGGATTTGGCAAAAATTAACACACGAGCGGTTGACAGCTCTCCCAAAAACTCTTTGAACTTTCTGCACAGTGGCATATCCCTGCTTCTTCCCCAACATTGATAACTCAAGTTCCCGATGCTCAACATGATCATCTATACTCTTTGAATATATCAAAATAACATCGGTTAACACAACCACTGACTCGCTCAATTAAGTATGGAAAATCCCATGCCAAACGGACACTCAATTTGCGAGTTATGGCGGAAACACGAACTGCACCTTCTGCACTTACCACAACATCCAAACATATTCCATTAATAAATAACATAATTCCATGACACTACTTCACCATCACATATATAATTGGACTAGCTTTCCAATGCTTCGAACTGTGCGTCATTTCGAGTTACGGTTCTCCTGTTATGACAAATATACCAAAACAACATCCTTCTGCCCAGGACATGCTCGCTAGGCGAACATAGCAGCGAGCGGCTGTTCGCTAAGCAAAGGTCCTAGCGAACCTGACAATCTGAAATTCTATTTTCGACCGTTACCTGACTTTCGGGTGTCCGATTTCGATTCCGTAAAAAGCTGCGATCTCGGAATTCAACGTACAACAACAATTTCACACTTAGAAGGCCATTCAACACATTTCCAATTTTTGAAATATTTTAAAACTCAGTTGTACCAATATTTCATTCCACATCTGACCTTTTTTAATAATCATCAGAAGTCATCGTCCACCTTTAATATACCCGACCTCACAATCTGTTGCCTTAGCACACACACACACACACACCAGACACAAGCCTCAAAACTACTCAATCTATTTAGTTCTTCGACCATCCAAACGGACATATAATATGGAGCTCTCAATATCGAACTAGTTCCCATAACTAAGTCGACCACAACTCTACTTCACGTCCTAGCTGTGTATCACAATCTTGTTAAGATAACTTCCAGACAACCACAATTAGTCGGCAAACCACCAACTTCCCCACTTTTAGTAACACTCAAAATTCCCATCAAAATAAGCATCTCGGCATCATCCTACACCGAATCGCCAAAACAATTCTAAGCATTGAGCTTAACTCAAAACAATTCACTGCTCACGCCATCTAAGCTTGCAAGACACATATATCCCATCCAACATGACCCCGTCTACTATCAACAACAGATTAAGGCTGATCAGTTCCTCAATTTGTCAATAGACAGCCGAAAATTATGATGGGGTATAAACCATCTTTACCAAACTATAAGAGCATTCAACCACACATTGAGATACAACTCTACACTTGCAGCATCCTGGAGAAGCACAGCTTCTCCCCCACTTGTTTCATTCCCACTTCTGCAGACAAAAGTTAGGCAACAAACTTGTACCGACAGTGTTTTCACACACATGTCGCATACCAGGGAACAACAACATTAGACAATTTGGCCGGACGGACCGACCTGCTATGATACCACTAATGTAACACCCTTATTCTACCCCACAGATATTACGGTAAAATAACACGGATTTCAGAGTAAAATATTAACTTTCATTAAAAAACGACAAAGGGCGTACATTTCTCAAAGTCAACAAAATTGGTCAATACTCTG
Organism: Lathyrus sativus; assembly: GCA_963859935.3. Taxonomy (NCBI): domain Eukaryota; kingdom Viridiplantae; phylum Streptophyta; class Magnoliopsida; order Fabales; family Fabaceae; genus Lathyrus; species Lathyrus sativus. Next base: position 406,921,174 of record OZ012741.1, on the reverse strand, counting down.
TAACACACGGGTTTTCTCAAAATACATCAAAACATCATATACAACGGAACTCAAAACATAACTCAATCTTTTCCTCATAAGGGAACACCAGTAAAATAACCCAATGATATACAATCAACTCAAAGAACCCAACCCGATGTTACATATCAGAGCAAGACCCTCTAAATTAACCATAAAGGCTAACGACTCTAAAACGTCACAATACTCCTCGACGGCGTCCACGGCTAAACTTGCTCATCTGCACGTTACCCACGTGGAGGTAACATTCAAACAGGCAGGGTGAGTAAGACAATTCATAATAATCAATGTATAACAATTAATGCATAAACGGCATATTACTCATAGTTATATTCAACACATTGATATTCTTCAATTATGCCTCAAAGGCCACAATGTCATAATTATACACAAAGGCTCATAAATGCAAATGAAACATAGACTCAATGCATGCGGTACCAATCATCACAGCGCGATGGACACTGGGCCATCAACCCTCCATAGATTCCCATCAATAGGATCGGAGTACATCAAAATACTTCACATCCACACAGTGGGATTGAAGTCAAATTAATCGAGGTCCTGAACCGAAGTCCGAATGCACATGAATGCATGATGCACACTTCAAAATAATCCTCATAATAACATCATAGGTGCATCTTCATTCATCATATTCGTCATATTCATCATCATCAAACGGCATAGCTCATCAACACAGTCATCATCGTATGCTACGTCATCATAATTTGTTATAATAATCATCTTCATACATCATAGATCATCATAATAATCATCATCACCACATAAATCATCGTATCTCATATAACTCATCATAATAATCATCGTCATCACATAAATCATCATATCTCATGTTATCAAATAATTCATCATAATAATCATCATCATCACATAAATCATCATAATTCATCAAACATCATATAATCATAATTCATCATAATAATTAATCTCACACATCATGTCATCATATAATCACGTAGAAATCACATATTAGCTCATAGTCATATTATCACATATTATCCCATATTAATTCATAATGTTACCCCATATTATCTCATATTAATTTATCAAATTATACTCGCGGTAATCCTCACACTATCGCCTATAAATCACATAAACTTCACAGTCCTAATCATGTTAATTCATCATATTATCCCAGTTACCCTCATGGTAATTCATCAGGAAAATCGCAGCATCAAAACATCAAGACATCCTTGAACCAGAACATGATTCATTAATAGAACATATACACAATTGACTTCTCAAACATAATTAGATATAAGAATATTGGGAAAACAATTCCTTATCTATAATATGTTATAGCCCTGTTTATTAGCTTTCCAACGCTTCGTACGAGGGTCAAAACGGACTTACGGATCAAAAGTTACGTCCAAAACAATTTCGACCAAAAACATGAATAGTCGTGACGAACAGCAAAACGTTGTTACGCTCCGGAACCTAAATCAACCAAAAAGTCCACACGATTCACTTCCTTAATGCCCCAAAACATCCCTAAATCATCCCTAAGGTCCTACGGCGATAAAGGCGCAAAACCTACGATTTATTAGGTCAATCCGACAACATTTGCACTGCCTAAATCACTATTTTCCTGCAATTGCTCTGAGTGCATCAGAGTTACTCACATATGAAAATTCTTATTCCTACAGGGTCAAACATATCCCAATCCAAGGTTTTGGCCACGAAGGCAAAAATCATTATTTCTCATCTCTACACTCAAAGGGTCAAGAATATTAACCACTAACCTCCAGGGTCTACCGTCAATTTCCTTACAATTGCTCCGAAGGCATCGTAATTTCAAATATCAAATATTCTATCCCATATGGGAAGACATATAACGATCTAAGGTTTTGGCCACAAAGGCCTAAGGTTTCCTTTCTCATGTCAATATTCAGTGTTACATACCATTAACCATAACCTCAAAGCCTTATCACCAATTTCCCTATTTCCCCACAACCAACCCAAAATACCTTAAATCTTAAATCAACCATAAACACACCGAAAGGCATACATGGAAAATCATGAAATGCGATACTCCCCATACCTTAGTCGATTCACAACTTTCACGATTAATCTTTGGGATCTTCTGCTTCCAGCCTTTCCTTCAGAGCTCTGGCCACGAACTTTCATGTTAAACACAAAATGAAATCTGATTTCCTTTCAGAACTCAATTTTGTCTAACTTAGTCTTGAGCCTCACAAATTGGGCTTTTCCCATAACACCCTTACTAACTCTTCATACTGCCCAATTTACCCTTATTTCTCTGATATTCATTTTAATCAATAATAATACTAATATTCTCATATAGTATACTATTAATTAAATAAATAGTCCAACATGCACATTTTCTTAGTAATTCTCAAAACCACCGAAAACACCGAAAACACCAAAATACAAATATTCTCAATTAAATAAATTAATTAAAATATTTCGATTAAATTTGGGGTGTTACAACATCCACAGGTAAGTTATAAGAAACAGGTAAGTTACAAAAACAAATAACAGCTACCACATTATTTTCTTTTCTAAATATGCTTTTTTTATTGAACACAACATCGATCATGAAAAATAATAATAACATTATTAATGTCTTTTATTGTAAAATATGTGAATATTAATTGTTTATTATTTTATATCTATTTATAATTTGTATGATTTCTACATTGTGATATTATATGTATTATTATATTTTTAATTTTTTTATAATTGTTCCTAAATAATTTTATTTTTAATGGAATATATGTCGAAAACACCATTAAAAAAATTACACGCATTATCGCAATAAAAAAGCGGACAAACTAGTTAATCTATAAAACCAAACATTTAAACATTTAAAAGTATCAGATTTATTCACCTGAATCTTAACGACACTCAAACACTCAAATAATGAACATAAGCATCACCAAAACTCTTGTTAGACTCCTTTTTATGACGAAATAAATTTGAAATATCTATATTATTTTACACATAATCATCACCAAAACTCTTTTTCAACGTCCTTTAAGTTTTCAATCCCCAATTTTTCAATCCCCAATATAAATAGGAATATCAACATGTAATTGAAAAGATAAATCCATTTATTTTAGGTGATAATAATGCATATTTTATGTCATGCTTCCCTTTGTTTTAATTTTGCAAAAGTTTGAAAGATTGATTATATGGTAGGTTTTGGAGATGTTTTGGTTTAGGATAATTTCTTATAATGAGACTATTCTAAGTTTTTCCTTTAAATTTCATGTAGGAAGACTAGTTTATGTAAATAAGGTTAAAAAGGAATAAAGTTTAATGATTTACTTTAATGAAGAATTTCAACTTTTTAGAGCTATCTATTAATTAAGTTTTTTTTCCACAAGTAGAGATTCAATGAAGCTTTGGAAAAAAATTAGTGATAGTTTAAAACAAAGGTTCAATATGGATGAAGATGAAACGAAAATAAAAAAAGGCACAGTTTAATGTCAATGATTTGTTTGTATCTAAAAATTGATATTAAGGAATTTCAGAGTTTTAATTTTTTTTGAAATTTTTCTGAAATTTAGATGAAGATTAATGAAAATAGCGATGAAGAGTGAAGAAGATAAACATAGGTAAAAAATATTAAATATAGATGTTGTACCATTATAGTTTATAGAGTCTCAAAATTCAAATGTGTAAAACTCATCCGAAACTTCAAATAGTTAAAATTTAAAAAGAAAAATTTAGGGTGAACATTAATCAATATTGTCTCATAAAATATATTTACATAAAAAATTAATGGAATTGACTAAATTAATTAACGGAATAATTTAATTAATTAACGGAATAATTTTTGAGAGATTAAAACGTAACATTTATTAAATAAGAAACCAAAATAAAACCTTAAATAAATTAAAGAATAAAAAAATGCATTAATCCTTTTCTTTTTTATGAATTTTGATCAAAGAAAGATTAAAATCATAATTAATATGATTTTTAAATATTATATAAATTATTATACATAATACATTCTCTTTCATTCACCAATTACATGTATGACAATATATCATGTAAAATAATATAATTTATCATTCATGGTGTACTAAATATGAATTTTGAAATAATGCATGACGGATGAGTGAATAATATATATGTTAAGGATATAAGGTGGTTGTAAATTCTATCACTTATTACATTTCTATTATAAATAGCTTTTTTATAACACAAATTGTATAAAATTTTGTAGAATTTTATTAATATTTGAATTAATATTTTGAACTTAGACACCTAGACTATCAGCACATCAATAATAATTGTATATATTCTATATAAATATAAATATAAATATATATATATATATATATATATATATATATATATATATATATATATATATATATATATATATATATATATATATATATATATATATATATATATATATATATATATATATATATATATATATATATATATATATATATATATATATATATATATATATATATATATATATATATATATATATATATATATATATATATTATATATATATATATATATATATATATATATATATATATATATATATATAAATTTTATCAATCAAAATTTTGAACCTAGACTAAGAGCAAATCAATAATAATTATTTTTATATTGTCCAATCTTTTTCTTTTTTTTTATATAGATAAAAATTCTCATATGATTGTAGTTTGCACATAACTTGTAAACGATTCGATTCCAACAGACAAATGCTACATTCTCTTTCTTCTCTCTCCTTTTGTCTATTTTTAATTTATTTTTAATTAGCTTTTCTATTTCAAAATAAATTATAAATATGCTTCCTTTTCCCCCTTAATTTTATTCTTATTTTTTGTTTTACCAAAATAATTTCAGATTTAGTTGTCACATACATGCTTTATAAAACCAAAACAAGTATTTTTGTTTTTTATTTGGATTTTATTTTTGTCTTTTTTTTGGATTTTATTATTGAATCATAATTTTAAGCTCAGATTCATATTTAATTATGGTGTATATCAAGCATGTTGATATTATATTATGATAGATATATAGTGTAATAGCACGGTATTTATTACTTTATATAATTTGTAAGAGTTATATCAAATGCAATAAAAGTAATAAGAGATAATTATTAATTTATGTAATTTGTAACAGGTATATCAAGTACAATGAAAGTAATAATCAATGTATCAGTAAATGCAATATTGAAATAAAACCATAATTTATATATTTCATACGTGAAAGACACAATATTCTTTAAAATAAAATTTTTGGTGTTTTGAAATTTTGTATTTTCTTTATTTTCATCATTTTATTTTGATATTTCTTCCTATTAACTTTTTATTTAATTTTAAACACGATTTAGTTGATTTTTATTTTTTATTTGTTTGATATTTTTTTTAATTTTATTTTATTATTGCTTTAATTCAATACTAATATGTAGGGTTCTTTGGTAATTAGTGATATCTCAGTATCCAAATGATTTTATGAATTTGAATAATTTTTTTTCATAAAACATTTCGATGTAGATCAAGTTTTTCAATATTCTTATAAACATGTGTGTTGTTAATTCAATGGAAAAGTTGAATAATACTAATAATAATAATAAAAATCATACTTATTGGCTTTTTCTTTGAAACTGAAAATTCAAATCTTCACGTAGCCAACGACTTTAAGCCACTAATCACAAACACTTACTAGCTTGCACACAACTTATAAATCATCATTTCTCTCTTTTTTGTACTTTATTCTCTTTCTCTTTGAGAGGCAACACACAAAGGCTACATCTCCTTTCCTCTCTTTATCCTCTTTGAGACTTTCATTATCCTCCTTCCTCTCTCACTCTCTCTACTTTTTTCTTTTTGACTAGTTTTTCTCCTTCAAAATCAAATATAATTATCTTTTTCTTTTTCCCTTAATTTATTCTCCTTTTTTCTTTGTCTACATAATTCTAGATTCAGAAAGATTTAGATACATTTTTAATATGATTTGGTAAGATTTTGTTTTGTCTAGTTGTTATAAGAGTGGAGTGAGAACCTATGACCTCTTTGACTGAGGCTAAATCAAAACAAGTATTATGTTACTATAAATATATAGTATAGTGGCACAATAGTTTTTACTCAATGTAATTTGCAGCATTACAACATTTTTACTCTATAACAACGCCTAATTTTTAAGAAGTAAAAAAATTGTTCTCGTAGAGAGTAATAGGCAACTAATTATATAATTTCTTGCGGTAGCTTATATAATTTTTGTAAATTTTATACAATGGTGCAAATCCGTTCTGGTAAAGGACAATGAGAACGGCTCCTATTAGCAACGGTTAGGAGCCGTTCTTATATAATTTTTAATTATTTTAATAAAATATTATTTACTTGTCTCTAGCGGGAAAGAGGTCTCTGACTTTTCATTGTCCCTCCCAAACCTTTGTAAAATTTTCAATCTTCCCTCCCAAATTGATTCTAACGCACAAAGAGAGAAGAAACATTCATCCAAATCTGATGTAGATTTTGTAACCCTAACATTTAGTTCTTCATCCCATCAACTTTGTAACCCTAACATTTTCAATCTTCTCTCTGACTTTTCATGTCTCAATACTGTTAATTCATAAGGAATATTAGCACAGTAACAATTATGTTGGTTTTAAATTCACAGGTTCAGCACTGCCGAGTCCTGCTAAGGATTTTGGATGGCACGACCCCGGATACATTCACTCAGCAATTATGAAAGGACTCAACCCATCAACTACCTACTCCTACATATATGGAAGGTATGAAGCTTCCAAGTTAGATGCTTTAATAACTAACTTATATAAAAAGTTGAGGAAGAACTTATTTTGTAAACTGATACTAATAACTATTTTGTTCTATTGATGTTCTAGTAACTCGGTTGATTGGAGTGAACAAATCAAATTTTCAACTCCACCTTCCGAAGGATCAGACGAGCTCAAATTTGTTGCATTTGGTGATATGGGAAAGACCCCTCTCGATGCTTCAGAAGAACATTACATTCAGGTAAATTGATAGTTCAAATGAAATAGAATTCATAACTGAAATGCATATTGATATAAGACATTTTCATTCGTCCAATTTATCAATTTATGATGGGTATGTATATGTTGCAGGTTGTGGTTTACGAATTCGGTATCGAATTGTTGTCGTTTCCACCATTTTGCAACTTGCACACTAAGTGTTCGGTAAATTTCCTCAACCAAGTTTCTTTTCCTTTTTCGTTTCTGTTTCTTACGAATCATGTGTTCGATAAATTATTAAGAATTTATATGCTTCCCAGCTTAACAGTTCTGGACTGTTGAGAACACAGGGCCTCATTGGAGGGAAATGGAGGGATGCTTCTGATGGGAAAACCACAAAGGTGTGTCACACAGCTGCTGTTATTTTTCACTTTTTCAACTGGTTTTTGCAAAGTTTAAAGACAGATGGGGAAGGGGGGGTTTGCTGATTCCTTTTCAATTAATACTGTTGATGGTCATAGTTTGTTGATGCTGCTTATTTTTCTCTTGTTTTATTGCTATAAGTTCCATGGTAGTGCTATTGGTAAGAAATAATAATCTGATGTCTTCAATGGTATTGTAGGTATATAATCCAGCAACTGGCGAATCTATAGCAGATGTAGCAGATGATAATGTCAGTTCAGACCTCCAAAACTGAGGTAACTGATCACGGTTAAATGAAACACAAAATTAAATATTTGATTTGGACTTCTAATCTCTGCCTAACTTACCAATGAATATTCCCATGTTTGTATATCTATTCTATATCACGAGCGCGCGCGCACACACCCCCACACCATTTGCAATAACTATGCTTAACATACTTTATATCTATACTTATATTTTGGCTATATTTTACATAATAATGAATGCAAATAGTTCTGCCAAAAGTTGCAAAAATCAAATCTAGAGCAAACCAGTTAAGTTCAAATAATTATAATGGGTTTCGTCATAAAACATTGCTTTGGTCTGTTTGGATTTTGTCCAAACTTTCAAGTCAGTTTTACTGATAAAAATTTCAAAACTGAACTGAAACAACTAATGGATTACCTAGAATGTGATTACTCTGATGCCTGCATTTGTTGAGCAGTTATTTAGTTTTACAACTGACACCATTACTTACTGTAGGGCAGCAAACCCGTCACTTCATTGAAGCTATGGAACAATATGCTCACTTGGGATTACGTACACTATGTTTGGCTTGGCGTGAGTTAAAGAAAGATAAATATCAAGATTGGTCTTTGATGTTTAAAGAAGCCAGTAGCACTTTGGTTGATAGGGAGGTAAAGAAGACACTTTTTACTGATTTTATATAATGTATAAGAACTTGTCTTCTTAGTTTAATATACTTTATAGTGGAGAGTAGCCGAGGTCTGCCAAAAAGTAAAACATGACTTGGAAATTCTTGGTGTTACGACGATAGAAGATCGCTTATAGGTGAATATGTTGTATTTGTTGATATCAATCTACTTTTAGATAGTCCTTACATTTGTTTTTGTTATCTGATTTAAGATAATAATTATAAAATCCTATTATTTTACTGAACTTCTATCTATTTTAGATAGTTAAAGGGATAAAGGGAAAAAAAATTAAAGCAGGACTTTCCCTTGTGTTTATGTGATGGCCATCATTTCTTTTTTATTTGATATCTTTCAGGATGGAGTTCCTGAAACAATAGAAACACTAAGGAAAGCTGGAATAAAGTTTTGGATGCTAACAGGAGACAAACAGAATACTGCAATACAAATTGCCCTGTCATGTAATTTTATTTCCCCAGGTAGTCCACATTAGCGATCATGCAAACATTATAGCGATCATAAACTGTTTTAAAAATCAAATTACATATAAAATGAAGACATTATAAACTTTTGGGGTAATATACATACCCCCCTCAAAGAACACTTGGCCTCTCCCTGACTGATATGATACTTGATATAGTTCCTTTGCATGATTACAAAAAGTTACCGCCTATTAAATATTTTCACAGCTTTCAAAGCTATAGTAATTGAGCTCTTCATTTCATTTAGAAAATGGAGAGGATCCCTGCTCCCCCCTTTATACGGATTGGATATGTGCTTTTTTACTTCTTGTTTGTCATCTTTATTTGTTTGTTTATTATTCCAAGGAATAACTTAATATTTAAAACAGAAACTAAGTTTTTGAGAGTTGAGACTGTTCTTATTTTGGGGAACCCAAATCTCATTAAAAAATTCTGACTTGAGTTTTGAAATTTTAAAGGGTCTAGGGTATGACAAAGGTGAGTCATGATGTACTAAGCATCGCAAGACAGTTTTTAAATCCTAATGAATTGAAGTTCAAGCGTCCAACTAATAACCCCAGGAAAAGTATACATTTGTATCCATAATTCAAACTGTCTAACAACAATTGAATAATTGAGAAGAGTTCAAAACATATCTAGAAAACCTTATATGTTTTGAAAGTATCACAAATCCTATAATGAATTGAAGTTTCTAGTACACAACTTGGGCTATCAACATAGATAAACACAATAGGTTCAACATTACCTGAATGCCGCTCTTGTAGTCCCATTTTTGAAGAGCTTGGATGTGCGAGGATGTTCATAGCCTGCTGTATTGAGTTCAGAAATATAGTTGTTTCTTTTTTCAACCAAAATCTCATTAATTATGTTGCTACACCAAAAAAACTTTTAAGCCTTGACTGTTACTTTTGGAACTGTAAGGGGAATTCATCAATGGATCCTTGTCTTGAGGGAGCCCTAGTTCAGCTGGTGTGAGTATTAATACACGGTCCTTATTAATGGATTTGATTATTATTTATGGATTGGGTTATTTTGCAGGTCATGAATGATAATATCAATGAAGATTTTGACGATGAAGATGAAGAAACGTAGATGTAGAGATGTAGATGTTTAAGTTTAATTTTATAGATTAAAAATGTTATTTTGACTATGAATGATGATTGACATTTGGATATGTAATTTGAAGATATTTTGTTGATATTACGATATGCAATTTGAAGATGTTTTGTTGATTGTGAATCAATGATTGACATTATGATATTTAAATGGATTATGTCATGTATTTTTTTTAAATGCAAGATCATTTTAAAATTTGTATTTGAATATTATTATATAAAAAAATTGTGAATGATGTTAATTATTATCAGGTATATAAAATAAAATAAAATTTTATTTTATTAAAAAATAAATAAACTTATTTGGTTTATAAAATAAAATATTTTTTTTTGCAACAGTTATAAAGTGTGTCTGTAGTAAAGGAGGAGTTGCTATAACATATGAAGAAAAAATGAACTTAAGACTCTATTAGAACGGTTTAGAATAGGCTACGGTTAAGAAACGTTGCTATATTCCATAAAATTTGAAAACGGAGTCCAACCGTTGCTGTTCTAGACCGTTCTCTATATAAAATTACAGCAACGGCTCTTAACAAGGCTTTTTCGTTGGCTAAATAACCATTCCTAAAGGCTAAAACAACGCATTGGTTTAGAACGCCCTGAAAACCATTCTCATATGTAAAGGCAACGACTTTTTTAAATTTTGCAACGGTTTTTTTTGTGTTGCTGTATATTCAAAATGTTGTAATGCAAGAGTTATAAAAAATACAATAAAAGTAATAACAAATGTATTAGCTAATACAATCTTGAATTAAAACCATAAATTATATCTTTCATGTGTAAAAGAAAACACTCTTTAGAAGGAAATTTTTTATGTTTTAACATTTTGTATTTTCTTTATTTTCATCATTTTTTTTTATTTCTTCCTCTTAACTTTTTAGTTAATTTTAAACCCAGCTTAGTTGATTTTCATTTTTTATTTGTTTGATGTTCTCTTTTAATTTTGTTTTATTACTGCTTTAATTCAATGCTAATATGCATGATTCTTTAGGAATTAGTGATATCTCATTATCCAAGTGATCCTATGTATTTGAGTAATTCTTTTTCTTAAAATACTTCTATGAAGATCAACTTTTTTATTATTCTTATAAACATGTGCATCGTTAAAGCAAAAGAAAAGTTTAATAATAATTTAAAAAAATCATATTTATTGTCTCTCTCAATTAAATTTGAAATTTAAAACTTTAACGTAACCAATGACTTTATATATATATATATATATATATATATATATATATATATATATATATATATATATATATATATATATATATATATATATATATATATATATATATATATATATATATATATATATATATATATTTGTATGTATGTATGTAAATATTAATTTTTGAATGATACAATGAAAATAATAATTTAAATATTTATGTTTTAAATTTGGATGAGTGGAGAAAAAAACAAAGTTGCAAGTCTCTAATCACAAAAACACGTATAATTGTAACTTGCACACAATTTGCAAATGATCCTTTCTCTCTTTTTTGTATTTTATTCTCTTACTTCTTTGAGAGCCAACACTTAAAGGCTACATTTCCTTTCTTCTCTATCTTCTTTGTGACTTGCATTATCCTCCTTCCCCTCTCACTCTCTATACTCTTTTCTTTTTAATTAGTTTTTCTACTTTAAAATCAATTATATTTCTCTTTCCTTTTTCCCTTTACTTTATTCCTATTTTTTGTTTTGTTTAAAAAATTCTAAATTTAGTAAGATTTATACATTTGATTTGGTAAGATCTTATTTTGTCTAATTTTTACTCGAGTGGGGTGAGAACCAATTACCTTTTTGATTGAGAGTGTCACATACATGGTTTACAAAACCAAAATATGTAATTTATTTTTTTCTATTTTATTATTGGATCTAACTCAGATCCATATTTAATTATGATGTACTTTAAGCACGTTTATATTATACTATGACGGATAAATATAGTAGTAGAACAATAGTTAGAGCAAATTGATATTATGTTATCAATGATATATAATGTATTGACACGATAGTTCTTACTCTATGTAATTTGAAAGAGTTATATAAACACAATGAAAGTAACAACAAATATATTAGTTAATATAATCTTGAATTAAAACTATAATTTATATCTTTCATTTGTTATAAACACAATATGTAATACCCTGTATAATATATATCTATAATAATATCATACAAGAGTTATTATTTGATACTGACACCATCATAAGTGTCTATTGGCATAATTTACATACTTGACAATTTTTATACATAAAAGACAATCTATGGAAAGTACCAAAACAACAAAACTAAGATCAAGGTACAATATCTTTCATTGTACAAGATACAAGGTAAGCAATACATAGCAGAAAACATAATCTAAGCTTCCCTTGAAACACTCAAGCATAGCTCCACTTACAAACTAAACCTGCAAATAATACCTGAAAAACAACAACAATAATGGGGTGAGATAATAATCTTAGTGAGTTTCTCTATCTTATGGGTTCACTCGGCTCTACAGGCTTCTAATCAGTTTCTATTTCAAGTCAAAAGGGAAAGGGATAGGATTTGAGTTCACACAGTTCGCAATGCATGAAAAATGTCTCTTGAGTCCACCAACTCAAAGAATTACTAATCAAAAACCTCATCAAGGCATCTTTCCCCGGCCAACCTCACGTCTAAAGTTATCGACACGGGTCACGAATCCTCGTAATATAGATATCTTGCCCTGGTCAACCCACACAAGATTTCTTGACACAGGTCACGAATATCTAGCTCATAGGTAACTTTCCTCAGCCAACCCTACACAAGAGTTTTCGACACTGATCATGGATACTTATCAAAGAATAGTGCGTACATTTCGGAGGAACGCTCTATATAAGCCTTAACTCTTGGAACGACACATCTCAAGGGATTTTTTTCTGACTACGCGATAAAGCATAACATAACGCCGAATGGATTCATATTCTATGGCATAACATCAACCTTATGAATCGTCACTTCTCGTGGACTATACCCCATCATAGGTCTCTTTACCTGTAGGCTCCATTCGCTTATGTAATCACTAAGGATAACGTGATTATATTCAACAATCACAAGGCATCACATTTGCCTTAACCATAAACAACACAACCATACATGTTCCATACAAAGCTCTCCTCACAACTTGGCAACTACTTTCCAATGATACACACCTAGGCATCATCGCACAAACATTGTCATAAATGTTTTCATCATGTCCTAATCACTTTACTAGTTCATTCCATTAATTAGTATATAGGGTTTCCACATCATTCTTATAGTCTTTTAATCATGGTATTACATAGTCAAATATTAAATATCTATATATCATAACACAATATCATACATGAAACACATATATGGTAACATAACATCTCAATCTAGGAATTCACATACACATTAAGGCGTCTAAGCCAATACTATCTTCTACCAAGTGTCCTTGGATGGTTCATGATATCATATCACCATTTCATATCCCCATCAGATTATTTCTCCAATTCGAAAAGTTTTTTTCATCACCCATTCACATATCATTAATTCTATTAATTTTTTTCTCACTTTTCTTAATCTTTTACAAACATATAATCATCCATGGTAAGCATGAACAACCATCATGTTAATCATGTAACATAATCCATGGTACCATTAATCGTGCATGAGAAACAACCAAACAATTAAACAAGAAAAAGAAACAAAATTTACCAGGCTCGTTGTGCAAGCTCTAGGCGAACCAGAGGCAGAAACTTTTCCCTTCAGTGGTCGTTGTGCGACCCAAGGCGATAGCTCTTCTCAATAAAAATCACTCCTCACACCACCATCATGGATCAAAACTTGACTTAAATTTAGTTAAAACTAAAGACGTACTGGATTTCTAACTTGTCTTCACAAACTAATTTTCTTGTTTTCATAATTTCTCCAACATCACGATCTCGACTATACTCTTGTTCCAACGTGTGGTTAACTTCTAACTTTGATTTTCCTTAAATCATCTATCATGCCATTCTGAAACACTTGTTCACATTCGACTTTCAAAATTTACAACTCCATACTCTCCTAATGAATCACAAAACAAAACCACAATACCTCATTGTCATAACCGCAAAAGACATGTACTGAAAAAATAGAAGATTCGCCATCGAACTTTAATTATCCCATCGGGAGAAAGGAAACCATCGAAGAAAACCTCAAAAAGGGGGAAGACATGGTCTCGCAACCAAACCCTGAATTTAAACACGATTTAGTTGATTTTATTTTTTATTTGATTGATATTATCTTTTAGTTTGTTTTATTATTGCTTTAATTTATTGAAAATATGCAGTTGTATTTGATAATTACTCTATGCATTTTGCAACAGTTATAATAAGTACAATGAAAGTAATAACAAATGTATTAGTTAATAAAACCATGATTTAGTTGATTTAAAAAAAATTTTATTTGTTTGATAGTTTCTTTTAATTTGTTTTATTATTGCTTTAATTTATTGTTAATATGCAGTTGTATTTGACAATTACTTTATGTAATTTGCAACAGTTATAAGAAGTACAATGAAAGTACTAACAAATTTATTAGTTAATAAAACCATGAAATAAAACTGTAATTTGTATTTTTCATTTGTAAAAGAATCAACACTCTATAGAAGGAAACTTTTGGTGCTTTGATGTTTTTTATTTTCTTTATTTCCATAGTTTTTGATATTTCATCCTATTAAGTTTTTAGTTAATTTTAAACATGATTTAGTTGATTTTAATTTTTTTTATTTGTCATTTATTTTCTATTAGTTTGTTTTATTATTGCTTTAATTAATTTCTAATATGAAGGGTTATTTGGTAATTAAGTAAAATGAAAGTAATAACAAATATATTAGTTAATTCAATCATGCATTAAAATAATAATTTGTATATTTCCATTTAAGAAAGACTCAACACTCTTTAGCAGGAAACTTTCATTGTTTTAACATTTTGTATTTTCTTTATTTCCATAATTTTGTTTTGATATTTTTTTGCTATTATCTTTTTAGTTAATTTTAAATAAGATTGAGTTAATTTTCATTTTTATTTATTTGATATTTTATTTTAGTTTGTCTTATTATATCTTTAATTAATTGCTAATAGGCAGGGTCATTCAGTAATTACTTTATATAATTTGCAAAAGTTATAACAAGTACAATGAAAAAAACGTATTAGTTAATAATACACTGAATTAAAACTATAATTTGTATCTTTTATTCGTAAAACACACAATACTTTTTAGAATGAAACTTTTGGTTCTTTGACGGTTTTTACTTTATATCTAAAATTTTGTTTTGATTTTTCTTCCTTTTTTGTTTTTATTTGATTTTAAACACAATTTAGTTGATTTTGATTTTTTATTTGTTCGATATTTTCTTTTAGTTTGTTTTATTATTTCTTTAATTTACTGCTATTATGCAGTTGTATTTGATAATTACTCTATGTAATTTGCAACAGTTATAACAAGTACATTGAAAGTAATAACAAATGTATTAGTTAATAAAACTATGATTTACTTCATTTTAATTTTTTTTATTTGTTTGATATTTTCTTTAAGTTTGTTTTATTATTGCTTTAATTTATTGTTAATATGCAGTTGTATTTGATAATTACTCTCTATAATTTGCAACAATTATAACAAGTACAATGAAAGCAATAACAAATGCTTTAGTTAATAAAACCATGAAATAAAACTGTAATATGTATCTTTCATTTGAAAAAGACTCAAAACTCTATAGAAGAAAACTTTTGGTGTTTTGATGTTTTTTATTTTCTTTAATTCTGTAATTTTGTTTTGATATTTATTCCTATTAAGTATTTAGTTAATTTTAAACAAGATTTAGTTAGTTTTTAGTTATTTTTAAACATGATTAAGTACAATGAAAGTAATAACAAATGTATTTGTTAATAGAACCATACATTAAAACCATAATTTGTTTATTTCTATTTGGGAAAAACTCAACACTCTTTAGCAGAAAACTTTCATTGTTTTTCCATTTTGTATTTTCATTATTTCCATAATTTTGTTTTGATATTTTTTTCCTATTAACATTTTAGTTAATTTTTAATAAGATAGAGTTAATTTTCATTTTTATTTGTTTAATATTTTCATTCAGTTTGTTTTATTATTGTTTTAATAAATTGCTAATATGCAAGGTTAATTAGATATTACTCTATGTAATTTGCAAGAGTTATTACAAGTACAACAAAAGTAATAACAAATATATTAGTTAGCAAAACCATGCATTAAAACTATAATTTGTATCTTTCATTTGTAAAAGACACAACACTTTTTAGAAGGAAATTTTTGGATCTTTGATATTTTTTATTTTCTTAATTTCCATAGTTTTGTTTTGATATTTCATCCTATTAAGTTTTTATTTAATTTTAATAATGATTTAGTTGATTTTAATTTTTTTCTTTGTTTGATATTTTCTTTTAGTTTGTTTTATTATTGCTTTAATTAATTTCTAATATGTAGTTGTATTTGATAATTACTCCATGTAATTTGCAACAGTTATAACAAGTACATTGAAAGTAATAACAAATGTATTAGTTAATAAAACTATGATTTAGTTGATTTTAATTTTTTTTATTTCTAATTTCCTTTTAGTTTGTTTTTTATTGCTTTAATTTATTGTTCATATGCACTTATATTTGATAACTTTCATTGTTTTTCCATTTTTGTATTTTCTTTATTTCCATAATTTTGTTTTGATATTTTTTTTCTATTAACATTTTAGTTAATTTTTAATAAGATTGAGTTAATTTTCATTTTTACTTGTTTGATATTTTCATTTAGTTTGTTTTATTACCCTATGTAATTTGCAAGAGTTATTACAAGTACAACGAAAGTAATAACAAATGTATTAGTTAGTAAAACCATGCATTAAAACTATAATCTGTATCTTTCATTTGTAAAAGACACAACATTTTTTAGAAGGAAACTTTTGGTGTTTCTGATGTTTTTTATTTTCTTAATTTCCATAGTTTTGTTTTGATATTTCATCCTATTAAGTTTTTATTTAATTTTAAACAATATTTAGTTGATTTTAATTTTAATTTTATTTTTTTGATATTTTATTTTAGTTTGTTTTATTATTGCTTTAATTAATTTCTAATGTGAATGGTTATTTGATAATTACTCTATGTAATTTGAAAGAGTTATAACAAGTACAATAAAAGTAATAAAAAATGTATTAGTTAATAAAATCATAATTTATATATTTTCATTTGTGAAAGACTCAACACTCTTTAGAAGGAAACTTTCATTATTTTGCCTTTGATTTTTTTTATTTCCATAATTTTGTTTTGATATTTGATCCTATTAAGCTTTTAGTTAATTTTAAACATGATTTAGTTGATTTTAATTTTTTTTTATTTCTTTGATATTTTCTTTTAGTTTGCTTCATTATTTCTTTAATTAAATGCTAATATGCAGGGTTATTTTGTAACTACTCTATGTAATTTGCAAGAGTTAAAACAAGTACAATGAAAGTAATAACAAATGTATTAGTTAATACAATCATGCATTAAAACTATAATTTGTATATTTTCATTTGTGAAAGACACAACACTCTTTAGAAGGAAACTTTCTTCGTTTTGCCATTATTTATTTTCTTTATTTCCATAATCTTGTTTTGATATTTTTTACCTATTAATTTTTTAGTTAACTTTAAATAAGATTGATTTAATTTTCATTTTTATTTGTTTAATATTTTTTTTAAGTGTGCTTTATTATTGCTTTATCTAATTGCTAATATGCATGGTTATTCATCTATTATTCTATGTAATTTGCAAGAGTTATAACAAGAACAATTAATATAATAACAAATGTGTTAGTTAATAGAAACATGCATTAAAACCATAATTTGTATATTTCCAATTGTGAAAGATACAACACTGTTAAGCAGAAAATTTTCAGTGTTTTGCCATTTTGTATTTTCTTTATTTCCATAATTTGGTTTTGATTTTTTTTTGTATTAAATTTTTAGTTAATTTTAAATAAGATTAATTTAATTTTCATTTATATTTGTTTGATATTTTCTTATAGTTTTGTTTTATTATTTCTTTAATTTATTGCTAATATGCAGGATTATTCAGTAATTACTTTATGTAATTTGCAACAGTTATAATAAGTACAACGAAATTAATAATAAATATATTATTAAACTAAACCACAAATTAAAAATATAATATGTATCTTTCGTTTGTGGAAGACAAACTTTTGGTGCTTTTACATTTTTTATTTTCTTTATTTCTTTAATTTTGTTTTGATATTTCTTCATATTAAAATTTTTGTTACTTTTAAACATGATTTAATTGATTTTAATTATTTTGTTTGTTTGATATTTTCTTTTTAATTTGTTTTATTATTGCTTTAATTTATTGTTAATAAGCAGTGTTATTTGATAATTACTCTATGTAATTTGCAGCAATTATATCAAGTACAATGAAAGTAATAACAAATGTGTTAGTTAATAAAACCATGAATTAAAACTATAATCTGTATGCTTCATTTGTGTATGACACAATACTCTTTAAAAGAAAATTTTTGGTGTATGACACAATACTCTTTAGAAGAAACTTTTTGGTGTTTGATGTTTTTATTATTTTTTTATTTCCATAATTTTGTTTTGATATTTTATCCTATTAAGTTTTTAGTTAATTTTAAACATTATTTAGTTGATTTTAATTTTTTTGATTTCTTTGATATTTTCTTTTAGTTTGTTTTATTTTTTAAAATTAATTGCTAATATGCAGGGTTATTTTGTAACTACTCTATGTAATTTGCAAGAGTTCTAACAAGTACAGTGAAAGTAATACCAATTGTATTAGTTAATACAACCATGTATTAAATGAAGGATATAAATGAATTTAATAGATACAAGGATATAAATGAATTTAATAGATACAAATTATAGCATATTGTTTAATCTAACAATAATCAAGAATAATTAGAACGGTGTACCTTATAAGATTGAAGAGACGGTTGTCGAAACTTGTGAGTATGAGAGAATTACTACCCTCATTGCCGTTTAGGATTTTCAGAGTAGTTTAATTGTCTAATGGGGATACACTTAAATAGCTAAACGGCTGAGGGGAGGGACCTCTCATTGGGATTAACTGAATGGTCCAACCCATTACGGTCCATTCATGCACAAAACTCAATCAAACAATTCATCTATTTAGTGTTTATTAACAATAGACCATAATATAATTAATTAATAATTAATTATGTCAATCCATATTTGATTAATTAAATAATTAATCTAACAATCTCCCACTTGGATGACAATAATTAATTATTAAAAATATTGAATGTAGTATTAGAATATCAATAATGGTCAAAACACCAATCAATCAAAAGAAGTAAATTTCAACGCTGCAGAAATTGTATCCGATAGGGAAGACAAATCATACATGTTAAAACTCACAACTTTATATAAAAAATGATGACTTTAGAGTAACATATTTAACTTCAAAGTAATATGTTATAAAGAATGACCCAAACATATGAAAATGCTATTGATAAACTCCCACTAACCTAAAGTATCATAAGACTTACTCATGTGTATAAGTCTATGGTTAGTGATTATACTAATGAGTTTTAAATTATAGGTCATAGAATATCCACATAGGTCTAAGAATAGTAATTACATATAGGAATACCCTATTAACAGAGTAATTACATTTAATTATAAGTGCCTTCATAACACAATATCATACTCGATAGGAGTATTGATATTTACTTGTACTTTCATATTATGACCTGACAAATGTGGACTATTGAAGATATAATAGCAAAATATTATTGCACGATAAAGAATTATTGTGTCTTTTCAATATCAACCTAAACATCAAATTATGATGTTTCCTGAGATTAAGAGAATAATATATATCTCAGTATAACAGAATAAGACTTATAATTATTTTATATTTTGAAGTCCTTTTAGAATATGTCATATTTACAGTGCGCGCAAGAATATATGACACTATGAGAATAATAATCCAAAATTTTAGATTATATGATTGTGTTCACATGCAATCCACTCCCACTAATCCAATATGATAAAGATTTATCAGAGGCCACTAATATTAAATACTCTGATTGAACAACGAGGGTGCTAATGTTATTTTTAGTGCAAAATTATACAGAGAAGTGGTTCTATAATATATCATCAAACTCAACCACATATTTTGCATGTCAATAGAATATATCTTTATTTAGATAATTTACATGAAAGAATATGATGGTCCTATAAAAGATTTACCATCTTTTGAGTGAGATCAAATTCATAACTCGCTCAAAACTCAAATGCTATAAGTATAACTACACACATTTGAGAAACATATTACGTTATACGCAGCGGAAAAATATGAGACTTTAATCAAATTTAATATTGAGGATATAGCATAAGATTAAAATATCCTCAATATAAGTCTTTATAAAATAATATTATATATTAAACAAATAATATTTGTTTTTGAAATCTATATAATTGACATGTTAAATTCTCCCACTTGATAGAGAATAATAGTTGAATTATTAATATTAGAATTTTAAAATATTTAAATAAATATCCAACTATTTTTTGTATCACACAATAATCATTCAGGTAACGTCACACCGATAGAGTATGTCTATCACTCACATAATACATAGAGAATTGAAATCCATTTTAATGAAAAAAAATTATTGGATTTCATAAAGTATTACATGTCTTCAAAAAATTCTTTTTTCTTAAATAATACTTTCAACAATATGAAATAAAAAATATAACAATGTATAAATATTATGTCATCAAAAATTCTAATACAGATAGGGTACTTGAACTATAATTTATACAATCATAAATCATAAGTACATTAAACAAAACAAATTATACTAATAATAATATACCGATAGTGTATAATTATTATCAATATAATATTTATTATAACTAAAATTAATTTAACAAAATTTGAACAACTGTACCACGATAGGTGAGTTACAATCATGCAAATTAAGATTAATTATATTTTATTCAAAATAGGAAAATTTATATAATTGTATCCACGATAGGTGAAAATACAATTATACAAATTAATATTGATAACTTAATTTTCCATAATAAAAGTCATAAAATAATAAGATTTCAACTTATATATATAATTTCAAAAGGAAGTGAATAATATTTTAAGAAATTCCTCCTTGTATGCAATTATTATATAATAGTCACAAGAGATTCAAAATTAATAAATAATCAAATACAACTAACCTCGAAGAGAATGTGACCTTTTATCCTTGTGAGTAGAGGTATTAAACTTTAATGACTTTTAGAATATTATAGTATCATCTCAAAATGATTCATAAACAAAGAATAAATCGTTATATCAAAATATATAACTCTATTTATAAATAATCATAATTCAAGACTAATACAATTTAATTTTATTAAAGAATATCTCAAAATCATTATATATGAAAATTTTAAATATATTTAAAATTTGAATTAAATCAATCATTTTATAACATATTATATTTAAATATTGGAATATACCAAAACATCAAAATAAATAGAATATCTAATACTATTTATTTAACATCAACTTAGGAGAAAGTTGTTGAAGCTTATATAGAAACAAGATTATAGGCCAATATCATATTCACTAACATAAAAGAACATAAAAAAAAGAATTTTATATTAAAATCAAAAACAATTCTTTACGTCTTGATAAATATAGTATCATGTCAGTATAAATTTATCCATCAAAGTGACTAATTTCTTTTATCACAATATAATATGTTTTAAAACTTCCCAAAAATCATGCTATGTATTGGCACATACTTTTGAAAATGCACGTTTAATTTGGCGATTAACTGTGATGGTAGAAAGATTCATCATAATTTTGTGTGTACGTCATCATTCAATTGAATGAAAATGTTAATAATTTGACAATATATTGTACGTCAGTATTAACAATATACTATGCACATGTGGTTAGAAAACAAACTGTTCAGTTCATCACCTATATTTACTGATAATTTCAAAACATGTTTACTTTGAATTAACTCTTTTATATAATTTCAAAAAAAAACTTGGATCATAGAGAGTAGCATGATATACATAGATATTACAACAAAAATTTATTATATTATTAACTAATATCAAACAAAAGTATTTAAAAATATATTAAATAAAATAACTAATTTGTCATTCAAAATTCATTTCTGCAACAAAATATCTAAAATATGTTCGTTCCTAATCTTTTAATTAACATAATAAATATATCATAATTTTCAAAGTTAACAAAGTAATTGAAGAGATCATACAAATCTACCACTTTTGTATGTTAGAGATTATAAATAAATCAATTAAGTAATATTCTGCAAAAACAAATAAAATATTTGATATTAATTATTAAGCTAAAAAATAGGATCACCTTTTCAAACTCTTCTAAATAATTCTCATTCCACCCACAACAAAATGCAATTATTTAGGAATCAAACCTTAAAAATAGGTGAGACATAACAACCTTTTACCAATATACACCTAAAATATAATATACCTTGATTCTAAATATATGAAATTTACATGTCAATAAATTTCTAAAATCATTAGATCAAATTATTTAAATATTAGATCTAAAATTTTTCTAATTTTAAGAAAACCCACCATTTACATTCAATATGAATTATATAAAATTAGTGCATCAAGTTTAATTATTTAACTTGTCAACTCAAAACAAATAGAAACCATACACTAATTCAAATCATATAATTCAAGCGATAGCTATAAAACGTATCTATGTGGCTCTGATACCAATTGAAGGATATAAATGAATTTAATAGATACAAATTATATCATATTATTTAATCTAACAATAATCAAGAATAATTAGAACGGTGTACCTTATAAGATTGAAGAGACAGTTGTCGAAACTTGTGAGTATGAGAGAATTACTACCCTCATTGCCGTTTAGGATTTTCAGAGTAGTTTAATTGTATAATGGGGAGACACTTAAATAGCTAAACGGCTGAGGGCAGGGACCTCTCATTGGGCTTAAATGAATGGTCCAACCCATTACGGTCCATTCAGACACAAAACTCATAATTTGTATATTCCCATTTGTGAAAGACACAACACTCTTTAGAAGAAAACTTTCATTGCGTTGCCATTTTTGATTTTCTTTATTTTCATAATTTTGTCTTGATATTTTTTTCTATTAAATTTTTAGTTAATTTTAAATAGGGTTGATTTCATTTTCATTTATATTTTTTTAATATTTTTTTAAGTATGTGTCACAGTGAAATTTGGATACCAAACTATTGATGAGCTTAAATCTTAATTCATTTGCAACTGAATTTTGATTTGTCCAAAGGAAGGGAAAAAGATCGAAATACCCATAATGCAATGCAAATGCAAAGGTTAGAGAGTTATAGGTTCGAGGGTTGGTTAAACTTAGGGAAGGTGCTAGCATCCTAAGTTTCTGTAGTACTCTACAGGAACCTCTTGTTTTAATGTTTGTTTATTGCTAAGGTTTATCTGCTTAAGGATGAGAGACCTAGGGGTTTATTTCTAAGTATACTCGATAAGATATCGCATCTTATGCCTACATATCCTTATGGGAGTGGAATCAGAGTATCTGTAGTTCCCCTAAAGGGTCTGAGGGGTTCTTTGACTGTGGTCAAAGTTCCTCGGGAAAATCTAAGATAAAGGTAGTTGATTGATTGATTTTAGGAGAAAAGATGAGTTGTCATTTTAAGGGAAATTACTTGATTTAACCACCACAACTTTGTAGGAAAGTAGTCTTTGCATCATCTTAAGAGAAGGGCTCAAGTACTCGGATTGTCAACAAGTACGCCTCTATCTCTCCTAAGGCAAAGTCCCTACATATTGATTGAATTGTTATGGGGTAGGATTTTTATCTCGCTTAAGATGATTAACATCTTATTCTCTAATATGTTTGAATAGTTTGAATTGAGTTGTTGAATATGTTTGTCTAAGTTGTAAAGATAAAAAGCAAAGGTCCTTCCTATGGGGTAGGATCTAAACTTAGAAGATCGACTTGAATGGGATCAAGGATCATAGGGGAATATGATGCAAATGATATGCATACACACAATTGTTTAGGTCATGCGCAGATTCTTTCTTTGGACGCTATGCAATGCGATAATATGAATAACGGAAATGGTAAATTGCGGAAGATAAAGGCAGATAAATAAAACCATACATAAACGCATGAAAGCGCTGAGTGTGTGAAAGTGTGAATTGTGCGGGGTGGAAGTGTAAGCGTGCACGATTGGATTGATTAATTTTTGGCGAGATTAATTTTATGTTAGATTGGGTTTTTTGAATTACTTAAATTGCTAGTTAGAAATAAGTAAAAGATTTATTGAATAAAAATAGGTTTTTTTTCTAAAAGATTTTTATTAATATTTAATCAAAAAGTTCTTTTATTAAAATAGTTTTTTTTAGTGATTATTATTAATAAATGCAATTATTTATGTAAAAAAGGGTTTCTTAATAAAATATGTAATTCCTTCTTACAAATAAATACGAATTATTTTAAATTATATGAAAAGATGCCTCTTTATTATTTAGAAATGAATAAGTTATTTTTATTAAGTGAAATAGGATTATTAGATAAAGGATTTTTACTATTATTGAATAAGTATAAGTCATTTAAATTAATAAATAATTCTTCTATTATTAACAATAGATAAAAAATTAATTCATAAAAAAATGCAATTTATTAGGAAAAAAATTTTTTATGAACAAATTATATTATTATTTAGTAAAAAGATTATTAAACTGAAGTAAATTAATTAAGTAAAAAAAGAATTTACTAAATAAAGAGTAAGTTAAAGTTGATTAAATAAAAGAAAATGATTAATTAAAAGATTAATTAGGAAAGATTGATTTTAAGAAAAATAGTTATTAAATTAAAAGGTATTGATTAAAATGAATAAATTAAATTAAATAAACCCGCCAAATAAATAATTAAAAGGGGTTATGATTAAGTCAATTAATTAAATTAACAAACTGAAATGGCATTTTTGTTGACCCTCGACAACCCTCTCTCAAAATGGTGCATCCTTGTGAATCAAATTCTTTAATGATGTTTTGAGGTGACATTGGTTGTGATATTTTGGCCCCTGGTTGCCTACTCTTTGATGTTTATTTGATATTTTATTTGGTTTATTTTGAGCCTTTTTCTTATTTTTGAGGTGACTTGCAAGTCAAGTTACTTCTAAGGGAGGTTCATATAAGCACTTGACCTAGTTTGAATGGGAAATGACTTCTATGGATCCCTTGAGCTCTCAACTTCTTTTGATTCATATTGTTAACATGTTGAGCTTTCTGGATGTTCATTTTTAGGTCATAAACTTGTTCATTGCTTGTTGAGATTTGTATTTCTTTTTAGGCTTTCCACTTGAAGTTCAAGTGTTGAGTGTGTTTAAGACTTAGGTCTTCTTCCATGCCTTTTCTTGCAATTTTTTTTGGGTGTTTCCTTCTTTGGTTTAAGCACTTTCTCCTTTCATCTTTTCTTCTATCCAATGACTTTGGAATCCCATTTGATATGTGTTGCGGTGAAAATTTGATATCAAGCTATTAATTAACTTGAACCTTATTTCTTTTTACAACCGGACTTTAATTTATCCAAAGGATAGGTCTAAAGAAAAAAAGAACCTTTTTCGCGATGTAACGACAACGCTTTTAAGAGATTCGGGGGTTGGTTATATCTAGGGAAGGTATTAGCACCCTAAATATCTGTAGTACTCTACAGGAACCTTTTGTTTAATTAATTGCTAAAGTTTGTGAATTGTGCACTAATGGTTTAAGGATTGGGAATTGAGATAAATAAAAAGGCCTAAGTGGTTTTCTAAGTTTGCTCGCAAAGGCATCGCACCTTCTACCTACGTATCCTGACTAGGATAGAATCAGAGCAATCGTAGTTCACCTTACAAGGGAAAAGAACACTTGATGATGATCAAGGTTCAAAGGGGAACAAACATGACAATGTTTGTGTGGAGTTTGACAAAACTCCCTAAGCTAAGTGGAAAGGGAAGTAAGAAGTCATGACGATGATTCTTACATAGAGTTGACGAACTCTTTCCTAGGGTTCTAGTTGAAGAACACTCCTAGTATGGGTGGATTTCTTAGACTTCAAGCAAAGTCTAAAGGTTTCTAAACTAGGGTTGAAGTGACTTAACAAAGTCAATGGATAGCAGAGATTTTGATTCAAGACATTGACAGTCAAGTTGAACAGACCTTCCTTTGGAGGGACAAATGATTTGGCAATTGATGAAAGCTAACAAGCTTCATCACTTGGGGATAAAATAAATACAAACATTATACTTAAAGCATTCATGGTGACAACCAATGAAAAATATTTAAGGATGAAAAAAGCAATGGTGACAATCAAAGCAGATGATTAGTACGAAAACTGTGACGATAGATCGCACCTGGAGTACAATTAACAAACAGATGAGATAGGCATGATAATAATTCAAAGTAAAAATCCTAGCATGTTGACAAACATGTATAGGCATGAGAATAATCAATTTTCACAAAGAAAAACAAGTGGAACCACAAGAAAATTCATCTGCACCCGATTAGGGTTTACACTGTAAATGCGCGTCTCGCACATGGTCAAACCTGATGAAATGTTAGTCAAACATAAAAAATAAAAACATAACACGGAATTACACATTAAAATGAATACAATGAAAAAAGAACGGACGAAAGACGATTAAAAACGGGAGAGATATGATTTTTTGAACAAAAGGGTTATCACAAAGGATCGAACCCTAGTCATGTATGGTGAAAGGCGCATGTTCTTACCACTGGGGTGGCTGTTACATCCATTAATTGAATGGAAACAATAAACATACAAGGCTTGTTTGGCTTCTTTCCTGGGCAAATACAAAGGCAAACACATGATTGCAAAACACCTCTAACTTTCTCAAATTTTACCCGATTTTAACAAACCTTATATGTATCTCACCCAGAAAATCATGAGGAATCTGATGGTGATGTTAGTTTTCCAAGATTCTTAATGAGATGAAAAATTCGAATGCTTATGCTTTTTGATTCATGCGATGCAATTTGGCACTCAAATCTCATTCTAGCCACCCTTAGACTAAACCATAATCATATACACACTAAACACACCTTGCTGAATAAAGGTAAACCAATGATTCAGTTGAAAACAGTTTGTGGTGAATAATGACCATCAAGTTGCAATCTTAACCTTGGAAATGCATTTTACAATGTACAACTCATGATAGCTATTCTAAGTGATAAAGAACCAAGCACACAACTCAATAAATATCTAATGCAAAGCTTTTTAACAAGAATTTGATGCAGAACAGGTTTGTATTGAATATTGGCATGTGAGTTGTTTAGTTTTTTGTGAAGAAATGTGCATGTGGAATTTGTTAATCTTGATGCAGTATGTTTTGACACTTAATGATCATGTAAACATATGGTAAATGACTGATATGCAATGTGTGTGGAGTGTTTTCAATGAAAAGTGAATTTGTGCAAGATGGCAAATGTGTAGCTTGAGTGTAAGTGAGAATGTGCTTTGAAACATGAGTTTTAGATGCAGCTGCCTTGAGGCCAAAGTGACTATGCTAACATACTTCAAATGACATTTATGAGATGTTCAAATGCTATTTTGGTGCAAAAAGGAATTGACATGGAAAAATAGTATTTGAGTGACTTTGATGCATTGATGTACTTGGTAACAACATGTGAAAACTTGGTTCTATGCACAAAGCAGCAAAGTAAATATGTAGGCATACTTGGAATACACATGGAAACATGTTAGAATGATGAGAATAGCTTTGTATGGCTCTATGCAAAATAGGACTATCTAACTGCTATGGCCAGATTTGACAGCATTCAAGGCAATAAACACAAATGGACAAATATCATGAATCTCTAGGCATACTTCCTAGGCCAAAAGTGCAACATGTGCTGTGAATGATATGCTCAAGAATTAACTTACATCCAACTTTGTTACAACAGAATTCTGTGAGGGAGGTAAATGACACAAGTTGCAAAATATCACCATGAGGTGCAGGTTGTAAGGTAAGTCATATTTTATGCACATACATAGACTATCCCTATCATGTGGTTGATGACTCTTAATTCTGAGACTTAAGCAAGGAAGGTAAACAAGATGCAACAATTTATCAAGACAGCAAAACAACTGATGTACTCAGCCTATGACTCCCCACATACATCAGTCAACAAAACTCATGGTAATGTGTTTACCAATATCCACAGCTAGCAGCAACCATACTCAAATGCACTGTCAATCACAAAAACCAACAAATCCTAGCCAAAACAGTTTTCATTCACAAGTGACAAACCATATGCAAATCACATAGCACTCAAATTAAAAACTAAATGAGCATCCAAACTGAAATTAAACAACAATAGCAGCTTGTCAAGCCAACTCAACCCTCTTACCCAACAACAACATGCCAACTGGTTATGCTAGAATACACACCACACACTACTGGCAGTATGCATCAGTTTTCAACAAATTGCTATCAATTGTTCTAACTGTCATGAGCTTGGTCAGTATGTACTACTTCAAATTGACAATTTAAGCAACATAATAAAAACAAGATTATTCTAACACCACAATGCCAGTTGTTCCAATTAATGTTGCAAAGTTAAATTCCAAGCATTTGTCAAATTCTGTTACAAATTAAACTTATAGCAGCTGATGCACAAAACTGGACAGGTTTAGGTAGCTAGAAGCCAAAGCAATTTGGAAAGCATGATGATTTTGAAAGGAATTTTATGACAGTAAAACTTATAATCAAATGATGATGCTACAGCCACACACTGTCCATTTAAACTAGTTTTATTATGAGGAATGAACTTTGACAGCAATGAACAACAATTCAAACATAATAAAGAACACAAACATCCCCTGCTTCAACAGCATACCTACACACAACACAAGCTGGCCTAGCAAAACAATCCCTCACAATAACCACAGACCTCTCTAAGGGTTGCTTGTAAACAGATTTTTAGTAACAAAATACACTCCACAGCAGTAGCATAACCAAACCAAATAAAAGCAAACAGCTCCAATGACAGTTCAATCTCATAATCAAAAAATATAGCAAGAACAAATTCAATTCCAATCATAACAAATATACCATCCATCAAAACCCAAACATCATAAAGACAAACATGTGTTCATAGTTCAAATTCTACCAATATGCTCAAAAATGTGATTTCATGAAAAATGATACCAAAACCAATAAGAAACAGCTACATACCTCTTAATGATCCTTTTGAATATGCTAGAATAATTGAGAAAACCAGAGATCCTTTGCTTCACTCTTTGCTTTTGCACCTTGCTTCAAGCTTAAGTAAACAACCACTTATGATGCCAAAATGAGAATTATGAGTTTCCTATGGTTTCTAAGGCTCTTGACAGTTGAGATATATTGTATGTGAGGTGTCCAAGTGGTCACAACCTCAAGGAAATGTTTAGAACTCACTTTGGTGTTTTTTGTAGCTTTTGGTCAAAGTAAGCCAAGTACAATGTTGACTTTTTGATTTCTTGATATTTTTGGTGGTTTTATGGATTTTACACCTTCTATATGTTATTTAGAAGATGTATGGATGATGGTTTGGGTGCTGGAATAGGTGGAACTTGAAGTGGTAGTGAAATTGCGAAATGCAGGATTTTTGCCTAGCTTGGAACTTTGGTGAATTTTGCAAATTGCAAGCAAGAGAGATATGTGGTAAGGGAGATTGATTTCTCAGGTTCTCAGAATAATATTGATGTCCTGAATGAGGGGTGTGAGGTCCCTTTTTATAGCAAAAATCAAGGAGGTGCTTGCTTGAGAACTTTGCTTAAACATGAAGTTATCTTTGATATTTTTCACCTACCATCCAACTTGCCTTGCTTTTCTGACCTTTGGCTGTTCTTTTCACTCAAGGGGCAAGTTACATTGATGTTTTTACTGTTAAAATGCAGGCTAGAGGCTTGATAGAGTGGCTGGAGTAGATTTACTTTACACCTCATGCTTGGAAAAGTCAAAAATGGCAACTTTGGCAATGAACTTCACAACTTTAATTCCATGCTAATTCTATGCAATCTTTCTGTTCTAACCTGCTTGAGATGTTCAATATATCAGGTAACATGAGTTTGGCAAGTTAAAATTGGCCCACTTGGGTGGGAGAGGTGCTTTTGCAAAATTGGCCAATGTGGGACTAAAGTGACAAAACACCAACTTTGAACACATGTATCTCTCAGCTCATAAATCACCTTGAGATGTAATTGTACTTTTTAGAAAGCCCTAACATAGTACTAAAACTTTCATGTTGACCAGAAGTCTTGATTCTATTTGAAACTAGGTGAAAAATCCTCTTGAAGTTGGCTGATTTTAGGGTTCCTTAGTACAAAACACTTAGAATTTTCTAAGTCTTTTTCCTCCTCTTGTAATGTTTTCTTCTCTAACTCAAAAACTAAGCATTTTTTGACCATGGACCACTAGGACACTTTTGTAGAGTTTGTCAAGAGCTTGCAAATGAGACTAGAACCAAATCAATTGGATGTGTGGTTAAGGAGTTATAGTTTAGCCCTTTTCAAAACCCTAATTTCCCGATTTCTCGATTACTCTCTCATCCTTGATCCAATGATCATGAAAATTGATATGCAAGTCCATTATGATATAAGGAACAACTTTGATTCACAACTTGGATTCCAATTCTCAAAATTTGAGGAGTTAACTTTTCGGTCAACCGTACGATCGATCGGTGCCGACTGAGTCGCCTGTTGACGTTCTGGATATCCTGAGACTTTGATACTTCTTGAATGGTCTTTAATAAGCTATATGAACTTCATGGACCTCAATCCCACCATTAAAACATCTCCCAATATCAAAGTCAAACCACAATTGACTTTTCACTAGTTAAAAACCCTAATCGGGGCCTCCTGACTGCACTGTTCTTGATTCTGAAATGATTTCTTCAAATTGACTTCTCATTTGAATTTGATATCATATTTGATTTAATTCCATGATTAAATTGGCCCAAATCATTGGTTGATCATTCCTTGGTTGTTTTGAATTTGTCGGTGCGAGAACCCTGATTCATCTGTAACTTGACAATAATGAACTTGCACTGATTTAGGGTTAGATAATTCATGATCATGCTTCTAAAAATGGTGAGAATCTAAGGGGTCAAAATTTGGGGTACAACAGTTGCCCCTATTTAAATATCTTCACTAGATGGGGAACGAGAGATGACAATCTTCGTTAAATCGCAGTGAAAGGTATTTAAATATAGATAACCGAAAATTTTGTCCCTTAGATCCGATGCCATGCTAAAGGACAAGTTATGATATGCCATGCACTCTAAATGATGCTTTATGATGCTTGAATGCAAACAACATAGACGCAACGATAATAATAAAAGAAACAGTAAAACAAACAATGACAAATACAAGGACTCGACACTGGGGACTCGTACTGAAAAACTAAATTAACAGTTCAGACATGACTGATAGCGTAAGAAGGAAAACTTCACATGGGGAATAGGCAAATCCAATAAAGATGACAATCTTTTTGGAAAAGAAGTACTTCGCTGGGGAGAAGAATAGACTTCTACTGGGGAGATGAAAAATTAATTCCATCGGGAAAAGAGAATCAGGATTCACCGGGGAAGCGAAAGACTGGATACGACCTCACTGGGGATGATCAAATGAGGAACTTCCTATAGTGAAGAGTTCAAACGGGATCTTCAGGAATGGACTAGAATCAAGACTAATCACACATGGAGGACACTAATGACGACTAGATCTCCAGGACTTGACTGGGAACATGGATTACTGGGAATACACCCTCAGTTTCTGCAAATAGTTCACACAATGCTGGTAATTAATAGACTTCCTAGGGAATTGGTAACGACCAGAATTCCAAGCGATGCCAGTGATGACTGGTCTTTTAATGGTGATTGGTGACGACCAAATCAGGGTATCAATGACAATTAGTTATGAAACAATGCCAGTTACGACTAGATTTTTAATGAAGATGGTGACAACCATGCTGGGGAATACCAATGACAATTGGTTATACAAAAATGCTAGTGATTACTAGATCTTCTAGCTGGGGATTGGTGACAACCAAACTGAAACAGATTCCCAATAACGATTGGACTCTGGATGATGATACCAGTTACGACTGGGTTTCAAAGGGAAAAATTGGTTAAAACCTCAAGATACCAATGACGATTGGATTTAGGCAGTGCCAGTGACGACTGGACTTCATGGGGAGAGTTAGCAACAACTAACAAGATACCAATAATAATTGGAACAATACCAGTGACGACTGGATTTCCCGGGGAAAGGTTGGTAACAACCAAACCAAGAGGCGCCAATGACAATTGGACTTTTATTTAGTGCCAGTGACGACTGGACTTATACTTGATTTTGTTAGTGACGACTAACGAGATACCAATGACGATTGGATTTAGACAATGCCAGTGACGACTGGGCTTCAAAAGGACATGGATGGTGACGACCAAGTGAATACCAACGACAATTGGTTTGAATAAAATTCCAGTTACGACTAGACTTATACTTGGAAATGAAGCGAGTGATAACTTAGACTTCGTGGGGATTGATAGATGTCACCGACTCGGGGAACAACCGAATCACACTGATCCCATGATGAGGGGTGTATGTAGACTTGGGAAATAAACCCGAAGACCTACTAGGGAATAGAGCCTGTAGGTAGATTTTGCGGAGGTGAATTCAAACAGATGTCCAGAAATACTTCGCTGGGGGAGGAACCTTCATATCATCACAAGAAATCCTGAGGGATAATATTCAATTTTGGTAATCATGCATGGCGAAAGGACTCTTCGTCGCTCAACTTGCTAGCATTTCATTGGGGAATGTAAATTCTCACCGTGTATCAAGACTCCTGCTACCCTGAAGTTTCGGGGAAGTATGATTTTCCTCGAGTCTTTCCACAAGTTAAAACATTTTGTAAAATCTTTCCAAGTTATTTTTTTTTCAAAAATTTGGACTTTAATGCTTTCAAAAACAATCGAACGGTATTTTGCATAACACAGAAAATAAGGAATTGATAATTTGCACAAGAAAGAAAGGCTCAAAAGGCTGATTTTATTTAAAGGATGAAATCTTGCCAATGACAATATTCCATGGAAATTTTTACAAGTAAAATGGCAAAAGTGGATAAGGTTACATTGAATCCTGTGACCTAACTATCCCTAAAGACTAGAATTCTCCAAGATCCTTGGTTCTGTTGAGATGAATCTTTGTTGAGTCTGCAGTGTTGATGACTTTGTCTGATGCAGCGAAACGCCTTTGTCCCTAATTTTTTCCTGGATCGCCCTTTCGGGTTTTCAATCCACCGGGATGCTCATTTTTGCCTAAGCCGCCCTTTCGGGTTTTCAACTTAGCGAGCTTTTCGATTTCTTTTCTCTTTCTTCTTTTCTTCTCTTTTTCTTTTTTCTTTTTTTTTTTTTAACTTTTGCATAAACCGTTCTTTTGGATTTTCCGGTTTATCGGGTACTTTTTAGGCGTAATATTTCCGAACTGCGTCAGAGTTTATCGGGTGTGTGAATTGTTCCCCGTCCATGGTAGTAAGGATCAATGAACCTCCGGAGAATATTGTCTTCACAATAAAGGGGCCATCATAATTAGGCATCCACTTCCCTCTTGAGTCTTTGTGAACTGGTAAGATCTTTTTGAGCACAAGTTCTCCTTCGCGGAACTCTCTGATACGGACCTTTTTATCGAACGCCCTCTTGATTCTTTTTTGATACAACTGGCCGTGACACATCGCAGACATGCGCTTTTCATCGATGAGATTCAGCTGATCAAATATTTCTTTAATCCATTTTGCCTCTTCTAACTTGGTTTCCATGATGACCCTGAGGGATGGTATCTCGACCTCTATGGGAAGAACTGCGTCCATTCCATATACCAGAGAAAAGGGAGTTGCCCCTGTGGAAGTGCGGATGGAGGTTCTGTATCCGTGCAGGGCAATCGGTAGCATTTCATGCCAATCTTTGTAGGTTTTAACCATTTTCTGCAAGATCTTCTTGATGTTTTTATTTGCAGCTTCCACAGCTCCATTCATCTTTGGACGGTAAGGGGAAGAGTTGTGATGTTCGATTTTGAAGTCATCACATAAATCTTTCATAACTTTGTTGTTCAGATTGGTGTCGTTGTCTGTTATAATTCTGCTTGGGATCCCGTAGCGACAGATGATCTCCTTTTTAATGAAACGAGCCACCACTTGACGTGTAACATTGGTGTAAGATACAGCTTCAACCCATTTTGTGAAATAGTCGATGGCAACCAGAATGAAACGGTGTCCATTTGAAGCTTTCGGTTCAATTGCCCCAATCATGTCGATCCCCCACATAGAGAAGGGCCATGGTGACGACAGTACATTCAACAGTGTTGGAGGCACATGCATTTTGTCTGCGTAGATCTGACATTTGTGACATTTTCTGGCGTACTGAATGCAGTCGGTTTCTAAATTCAACCAATAGTAACCAGCTCTCAAGATCTTTTTGGACATGGCATATCCGTTGGCGTGAGTACCAAACATTCCTTCATGAACATCTTTCATTAACAAGTCCACTTCTCTTTTGTCAACACATCTGAGTAAGACCATATCATGATTTCTTTTGTAAAGTACACCATTGCTGAGGAAGAATCTGGATGCTAATCGTCTCAGTGTTTTCTTGTCAAGTGCTGTAGCGTCTGTGGGATATTCTTGCTTCAATAGATAATTCTTTATATATGATACCAGGGTTTGCCATCGGTTTCTTCTTCAATCATTTGACAGTAAGCAGGCTCTGTCTTGCGTTCAATTTTGATAAGTGTGCCATCATTGACATCTCTAGTTTTCCACATCGAGGCCAGCATGGCTAAGGCGTCGGCGATGTGATTCTCTGCTCTTGGAACATGTTTAAAGGTGATTTTATCAAAATACTTGATTGTTTAAAAGATATAAGCTCTGTAAGGGATTAGGTTTTCATGTCTTGTCTCCCATTCACCTGTGACTTGGTAGATACCTAAAGCTGAGTCTCCACTGACTTCGAGGTTTTTGATTTGGAGATCAATGGCTGCTTCAAGACCAAGGATACATGCTTCGTATTCAGCAATGTTGTTTGTACAATCAAAGTCTAGTCTGGCTGTAAACGGAGTGTAACCACCTTCAGGATTCATTAAGACTACACCTACGTCATGTCCGCTATAATTGGAGGAACCGTCGAACATCATCTTCCACCAATTATCTGTCTGTTGACCTTTGTCAGAACTTGTTTCTTCACAATCTTTTACTAACATGATATCTTCGTCCGGAAAATCAAACTTCAGAGGTTCATAATCTTCGACAGGTTGATCTGCGAGATATTCTGATAACACACTGCCTTTGATGGATTTCTGAGCCACATATTGAATATCATATTCTGATAGTAGCATATGCCACCGGGCGAGTCTTTCGGTTTGTGCAGGTTTCTCAAAGATGTACTTTATTGGATCCATTTTCGAGATTAATAAAGTGGTGTGACAAATCATATACTGCCTCAAACGCTTAGCGGCCCATGCTAAAGCACAACAAGTCTTTTCTAGGAGTGAGTATCTGCTTTCACAATCAGTAAATTTCTTGCTCAGATAATAAATGGCATGTTCTTTCCGTCCGGATTCGTCTTGCTGGCCCAGAACGCAACCCATTGAATTTTCAAGTACTGTCAAATACATAAAGAGAGGCTTTCCCGGAACAGGTGGTATCAAAATTGGAGGTTCTTGGAGATAACCTTTGATTTTATCGAACGCTGTTTGACAATCAGAATTCCATACAACTGTTTGATCCTTTCGTAACAACTTGAAGATCGGTTCACAGGTAGGGGTCATATTGGAAATGAACCTGGATATGTAATTCAACCTTCCAAGGAAACTTCTGACCTGATTTTCGGTCTGCGGAGCTGGCATATCTTGGATGGCACGGACTTTGTCTGGATCCACTTCAATCCCCTTGTGGCTGACAATAAAACCGAGTAATTTTCCTGATCTGACTCCGAAAGTGCACTTTGCGGGATTCAATCTCAACTGATATTTCCGGAGTCTTTTGAATAACTTCAACAAATGTTCTAGATGGTCTTCTTCATTTTGAGACTTGGCGATCATGTCATCCACATATACTTCTATTTATTTGTGCATCATGTCGTGGAACAAAGCCACCATAGCTCTTTGATAAGTTGCGCATGCATTCCTTAAACCGAATGGCATAACCTTATAACAATAGGTGCCCCATGGAGTGATGAAGGTTGTTTTTTCCATGTCGTCAGGATCCATTTTGATTTGATTGTAACCAGAGAAACCGTCCATAAAGGAAAACACTGTAAACCGAGCTGTATTATCTACCAAAGTGTCAATATGTGGTAGAGGGAAGTCGTCCTTTGGACTGGCTTTGTTTAAATCTCGATAATCCACACACATCCTTACCTTTCCATCTTTCTTTGGTACAGGAACAATGTTGGCTACCCATTCTGGATATTTGGCCACTTCAAGGAAGCCTGTATCAATCTGCTTTTTTTACCTCATCTCTGATTTTAAGAGCCATGTCGGGTCTGGTTCTTCTGAGTTTCTGTTTAACCGGAGGGCATTCAGGTCGGAGTGGTAACTTGTGAACCACTATGTCTGTATCCAAACCAAGCATATCCTGATAAGACCAAGCAAACACATCTACATATTCTCTTAAGAGTTCCTTTAACTGCTGTTTTACTTCTCCCCCTAGGGCTGCCCCAATTTTGACTTCTTTTTTGTCTCCTTCTGTGCCAAGATTAATGACCTCCAAATGTTCCTTGTGCGGCTGGAGCTTGGTGTACTCAGACTGTGCCCATCTTACCAGTTCCTCAGGGATTTCAAAATCTTCATCCTCGTCTTCGGCTTGGTATATTGGGGAATCCACGTTTGGAGGGAATGCGAGGTTACAGGATTCAATGGGGTTATGGTCATCACTGCATGTTTGAAGGGTTTACTTTAAAACACACAATCAACAAATGCAACACATACAGAGAAAGAGAAAATTGTTTTTGTTTTGTTTTTTTTGTATTGCCATTTTTCTTTCAAAGTAAAAGCAAAAAGACGGTAAAGAAACAACACGAGGATTTTTAACAAAATAGTCCATTCTCATTGATATTTCTTTGAAAGCATGGGGCCCTTACAAAACATTCCTATAGCCTTGGGCACGGCTATGGAGATTTAAAAATAACAAAGAAAGAAAACAACAAATTACTTTAACTCGGGAAAAACTACAGGAACTTCGATAGCCTCCCAGTTGTTCAGAGTAGCTTCGTCATGATACACTAGCGCTCCTATGTCTTCACTTTCAAGATTTCCTTCCACGACGTTGATTTGAAAACCGCCACTGACGAATATCTCTTGAATAGCCTTTGGCCGGCTGTTGTCATGCATCGGTTCTTCACCTTGAGTTGGTATGTAACCCAACCCCTGGCGATTCATCTTCGGTTTTACCTCAATGACTTCTCCCCATCCTGCGGGAGTACCTTATTCCAGCGTAGCTTTGGTGCCTTGAGCAGATGCGAAAGTTGGACCACTTTTTGCCACCGTTTCCTCTATCATCACTACGTTTGCTATTTCTAGTGCTTGGAATGATGTCTCTAGCGCGTCCTCTTCTGCTTCAATGTACCGAAACGATGAAAGATTACTAACCATTAATTCCTCTTCACCATGAACAATCACCAGCTTATCATTTACCACAAACTTCACTCTTTGGTGCAGGGTAGAAGTTACCGCCCCTGCTTCATGGATCCAGGGACGTCCCAGTAGGCAGCTATAAGCTGGATTTATGTCCATCACCTGAAATACAATGTTAAATTCATGGGATCCTACCAAAATCGGTAATTCTACTTCTCCGATGACCGTTCTCCTCGAACCATCAAAAGCTTTTACAATTAATGAGGTCGGTTTCATCTCTGCCCCGGCATAGGCTAGTCTGGACAGTGATCTTGCGGGTAGCACGTTTAACGAGGATCCTGTGTCGACCAGTACTCGTGCCAAAGTATCTTCCTGGCATTTGATGGATATGTGTAGTGCACGATTGTGATCACATTTTTCTTTTGGTAACTCGGCATCGCTGAAACTTAAAGTATTGCACGCCGTGATGTTAGCCACTACTGAATCAAACTGCCCGAGTGAAATATCCTTGGTTACATGTGCTTGTCTCAATACTTTCTGTAATGCTTCCCTGTGAGCTGGAGAATTTATCAAGAGTGACAAGATTGATATTCTTGATGGCGTCTGATGAAGTTGATCTATCACCTTGTAATCACTTCTTCGGATAATCCTCAAAAATTCATCATTTTCTTCTTCTGTACTCGGGGCTTCTTTTTCTTTGATTACCACAGCAGGAATGACTTCTTTTGGAATAGCTACTGATTCTTTCGGCTGATAGATCCGACCGCTGCGGGTCACCTTGCTAGTGCCGGCAATGTTGGTCACATCTTTCTGATTATCTGTCTGAACAACCCTTCTTGTTTCCTTGTCTACCACGGTCACATCATACTTCCACGGAACAACTTTTGTATTGTCATAATGGAACGGTCTCGGTTTTTGAACTACGATTGGTCGTGGTTGACCAATAGCAGCTCTGTTGAAAACTGGCCTTGCACCCCTGTTAAACACTGGAACTTTCTCTTTTTTCCTGGACAGGTCGAAAACTGGCTCTACTACAGAAACCTCTTCTTTCCTTTCCTTACCACATACTTGTAACATCCCCTCATTTATCAATCTTTGTATATCTTTCTGCATCACATTACATCCACTGGAACTAACAGTACATTTTTCACATTTGTTATGAACACTTCCCAACAACCCTGCTTCTGTCAGCTTATCATGCAATGTCTTCAATGGCGTTCTGATTTTTGACACATCATTAATTATCTCTTCATCTGACTTTTCAATGGCATTGACCCCTCCATGGTTTGGCAGTGGGTTACTTTTGACGTTAGGTGGTACATCATCAAAGGACAGGATTTTCTTCTCCATCAACTCTCTTACCAGATGTTTTAAGGCAAAGCATCCTTCTAAGTCGTGGCCGGCAGCACCTTCATGGAAAGCACAATGGGCATTTGGGTTATAATGTGGAGATGTGGTATCCGGATTAAGCGGTCTTGTCGTGATCAACCCCTGATGGACCAAAGATGGATATAACTCAGTATACGTCATTGGTATCTGTGGGAGTGGAGGTTTTGTGGTTGGCCTCCGGTTCTGGTATTGTTGTCTGGGCTGTGGTACCCTCTGCTGCTGATTTTGTTGAAAGGGCGGAGCGTTGGGTGCTCGTTGATGCCCTTGCTGGTTTTGCTGATACATGGGCGCTGGTCGCCCTGGTTGATAGTTTGAAGTGGAATGGTTGAATGCTGGGGTCACAGCTGCCACATATTGTTGAGGGGCATACTGTACCGGGTACACGGGTCTTTGTTGATGAAACTGTTGAACATAGTTAGGCTGGATTGGCTGGATGAAACTTTGTTGAGGCGGCTGATATTGCTGGTATGGAGGTCTCACGGTACGATTTCTTCTTCCCATTACGGCATTTGTTTCACCTTCTTTCTTCTTGTGAAACCCACCGCCGACTTTCTTAATACTGCTGTTGTTAGAACTGCTGGAGCTGCTGGCTACCTTTCCACTTTTCATTCCCAATTCTACCCTCACTCCCACAGCCACAATGTCTGAAAAACTTGCAGACACACTGCTGATCATTTTCCCATAGAATTCTGGTCTCACTGTGTCAACAAACCAGTCTGTCAGTTCCTTCTCACTTAGGGGTGGTTCTACCTGGGACGCTGTTTCTCTCCACCGCTGAGCGTATTCTTTGAATGACTCTGTGCTTTTCTGGGACATGTTCAACAACTGCCTTCGGTCAGGCACCATATCTATATTATATTTGTAATGTTTCATGAATGCATCAGCCAAATCTTGAAAACTGTGGATTCTTGACTGATCTAGACTTAGATACCATTTTGCTGGAGCTCCTTTCAGACTGTCTTGGAAAAAATGGATCATTAACTTGTCGTCTTCGACGTGTGCTGCCATTCTTCTATAATACATGATTAAGTGAGTTCGTGGACAAGTAGCTCCTGAGTACTGATCGAAATTTGGGATTTTGAACTTTGGCGGTATTACTAGTCCAGATACCAAGCACATTTCTCTGGCGTCAGTGCCAAAGGTATCGTTTCCTTCCATCGCTCGGATCTTTCTCCCTATAGTTTCAACACTTTCCCTTAACTTCTCATGTGATTCATTCTCCTCTTCATACCCTTCGGGTCCTTCGTATACTGGTGGTGGATTATGAAAGATGGGGCGCGCTTGAACCTGAACTGTAGCTGGAGTGTAGGTGGGAATAACTTGTGGAATCTCACCTCCCAAGGGAATTGTCTGTTGAGTGACTCTCGGTGGTGGCACAAAGCCTGGAGACAAACCATAAGGCGGTTCATTTGCAATGGTTACAGCTGTCGGGATGGGTTCTGCAGTGATTTCAGAGACAACGGTGGATCGAGTGTCCAGCATTGCACGGATGACTTGTAAGGCTTCCCTGATCTGTCCCATGCCTCCTCGGAGCTCTCCGAGTTCATTGTCGATTCTGTCTACATCTAAGTTCTGTTCTTCCATCCTTAAGCGAGCTTGGGCTCGTGTGTTGTACTAATGGCGAGGTTTCAGTGTGATTCTGTTGACAAGACAGAGGGATGAGACTCGACTCAGGAACATGCATATGCAATGTTTGTGAAATGCAGACATGCAAAATGCAGATTTTAAACATTCAAGGGAATAAAAGCTTTATTTGCAAATATTATAACAATAAAACAGACAAATCTTCATTGATAACATCTGGAGAGTTTACAACATCAAACGGGAAATGAAAATACAAGCTTCTACAAAATACGAAAAGCAACAAAAATAGATTCTAGATTCTTCTGCTGGATGGTCCTTCATCTTCAGACTGATTCTTTCTTCCACTTTGACGTACCAATTCTTGAAGTTCTTCTTTCTCTTGCATAGCCTTGAAATACTTATCTCTCCACGTTTTCCCTTCTTTCTCAGCTTTTTCCAAGGAAGCTTTCAACTCTTCTACGAGAGTAGGCTTGGGCGAGTCAGGCTTAAAGCGAGTATAGAACATCTTCATTGCCGCTTCTCTTACCCATGATAGGTAAGATTCTGAAATAGTAGCGTTGTGGGGGCATAGGGCAGTTACTCCCTTTGTGTGGACATATCGCCAAGCATACGCAATTCGAGCCCTATAAGCGGGATTCTTCCTTTCCTCCGAGTAAAATTTTCTCAAATAGTCTGGATCTGGTTCATCTTCCATGGGGTGCCCTAACTGTCGACGAGCCAAAATAGGATTATAGCTGATGCAACCATTGACGCTGATGAGTGGTACATTCGGGAAATCCCCACAGCTTTGGATCATGGTAATTCCTCCATACATAGGATCATACCATTTAATGTCTAAGTGTCTGAGCAACAGCAGCTTTTCTGTCCATGAGAGTCCATTTTGCTTATCCCAAATGGCTGGAATTTCTGACAAGTGTGAAATAAACCACTTGTGTAGGAGAACGGTGCAACATTCAATTTGTCCAACCCCATAACGGTTCCTTCGGTGAATGGTAAAATAAGTGTCGGCCAGCAAGGTAGGTACAAGATTTTTGATCAAGAAGAGATTGATCGCATCTGCGTCCACAAAATCACTAGCAGTTGGGAACAAGAACAGTCCATAAATAAGTAAAACCAGGATGGCTTCAAATGCTTCAGTATTTTGTGACAAGGCATAGCTCTGAGCTTTTTCATATAGGAACATAGCTGAAATTCCATACAATCCTCCCTTAGCACCCATATGAGATCGCACTTTGTCCAACTCCAAATACGCGGCCTCTGCAATTGCTCTTTCATTAGGAGTCCCTTCCCTTCCAGAAAATGGACTAGGAGTAACGCCTACTCCCATTAGGGCGGAATACTCTTCCAAAGTTGGTAGCAACTGATAATCTGGGAACGTGAAACAATGATAGGTTGAATCATAGAATTGCACGAGGGCGGATAACATCTCTTCATACACTTGAACTTCTAGTAATGACAGCATATTCCCATGTGTTTCTCTGAATGCCTCAGGGTCTTCTACTAAACTTACCAGTTTCT
Source organism: Lathyrus sativus (assembly GCA_963859935.3). Taxonomy (NCBI): domain Eukaryota; kingdom Viridiplantae; phylum Streptophyta; class Magnoliopsida; order Fabales; family Fabaceae; genus Lathyrus; species Lathyrus sativus. The sequence goes on along the minus strand of OZ012741.1, from coordinate 406,879,027 downwards.
TCAGGTTCTCCAATCTTGGTCTTCGGAACACAACCTCTTCTTTCTTTCCAGAATCCATCCTATAATATCTGCAAAATAATCTTTTAGTTCCTTGAATGTTTAAAATAACAAGAATGCAAATGTAAATGCAAAAGTTTTATGGAACTCAAATTTACCAAAATATCCTTTCATTTCATTGATTTTTCAAAGGGGTATTACAAAAGATTTTAGTACGTCTTACAAAATCCCTAACATTACAACTCAATATGCTCTAAAAGAAAATCCTCTCTCTTCTTGATTCTTCTGAGCTCTTCTTCCACCTGCGCTTTCTCAAGGATGAGTTTGTCTACCATAGCCTTCCAAGGAGTTGATTGATGGTTGGAATAAAATGCATCTTCCTGGGCCTTCCTCTTCTTGCTTGCAACTGCTTCCTCTTCTTTCGACTGAAGTTGTTTGCGGAGTTCCTCGTTCTCTTCCATAGCCACCTGATATTTGTACTTCCAGGATACCTCAGTCTGTTGTGACTTCCTCAGAGCAATCTTCAGCTTCTCTTCCTCAGACATGAAAATCAACGACTGTTCTTCTATTAAGACCATAGGCTTTTGTGGAGGATAAGGCATTTTTAACTGAATGGCCCTCTTTCGAACCCATTGGAGATAAGGTTCAAAAGAGATGCAGTTAGGTCTTCCCAAGTCCTCTTTTCCTTTCCTGTGTATATGCCCCCATGCTTTGAGAATTTCATCTTTTACTTCTGAAACTCCTATGAAGAAAATACCTTCTACGTGAGCACTGCAAGGTTTGTCTTTCAGCGGATAACCAAATTGTCGACGAGCAATCATAGGGTTATAGCTGATTCCCCCATTTGTACCAAGGAGAGGTATATTCCCGAAGCTTCCACAACTATCAATGATTTTGATTCCATCGTAACTACGGCTGTACCAGTCAATATCGGAGTGAGTAAGAGCCATAATTTTTTCAGACCACCATCCTTTACTCCAAAAAGTATGGGCTTTGGGTAGATGAGAAACAAACCATTTATACAACAACGGAACACAACAGACGATCATTCCTCCTTTGTGAAGATTTCTTAGATGAACAGAGTGGTAAGCATCAGCTAGTAGAGTAGGTACTGGATTCTTCTTCAAGAATATTTTGATGGCATTGAGATCCACAAAGTTGTCAAAGCTCGGAAACAGAAAGATCCCATAAATAAGCAAGGCTAGAATAGCCTCAAAAGCATCCATACTCAAATGATCGGCATAATATTGAGCTTTCCCAATCAAGAATTTTGCAGTCAGCCCAAAGATCCCTCCTTTAGTAACCATGTTCTTCTGAATGTCTACCAACCCGATACGGGTGGCTTTAGCAATTTCTTCCTCTTTAGGGTCCTTCTCCATGACGGGAAAAGGAGATGCATCAAGGATGGGTAACCCAATCAGACAGGAATACTCTTCAAGTGTCGGCACTAACTGATAGTCCGGAAATGTGAAGCAATGGTAAAGTGGATCATAGAACTGGAGTAACGTGGAAAGGAGTCCCAAATCCATTTTCTTCCTTATTTTCAGTAGAGACAACAAATTCCCGTACCTGCTTTTAAACCCTTCTACATCTGTGATTAGAGTGCTCAACCTTTCAATCTCATCTACATTAGGGCTTTTATAAGTGTACTTTATAGTTTTCTTTTTTCCATTGTCCATGATGTTCCTGATATTTTATAAATAAACGGCTCTGAGTTCCATAAAACTTTTATGACATGATGTTTATGGATGCATGAATGCACAAACACAGGTAATCACATATTCACAGATTTACACAAGTAAACAGACAAGGTTTTTGGTTTGGAGAATATGAGCAAGGAGTCAAGGTCTACCCTCCCCAAGGTATGTACTAAGGTTACCACAACTGTAGAACAAGGTTCTAAAAGAGTTCCTGGAGTCCTCGACCCATCTTTCGGATATTATTAATTTCCCAAATACTTGGTGGTCGATAATATTCTCAAGAGAGCCTCGTCCAAGTGTAGTATCGCGTATCGACTACTTTGGAATTACTTCCTTATAGTCACCGCACTATATCCTAATAAAGCCATAGTGGGGGAAAAGGTATCTAAAGGTCCTCAGTGTCATGGGCACCTATGTAGAAAGTAGCATTGTTTTCACGAATACTCGATCAACAATACTAGCTCTCAAAAAGGGCCTCCACTGAGCGGTGATTTTCTCAAGTCAGCTTGGTCGGGAATCTACTCCCTATAAGCCTTCTTGAATATATCACCTTCCTATCATAAGTATGCTCGAGCACGGGTGCAGTGCTGTTTCACCATTTCAAGTTTCCCAAACCATCAGAGCACAAATATATACAAGTATTCACAGATAGCAATTAGTTAAACAAAATAGGTTGAACCCTCAAAATAAAAGCAAAAGCAATGTCCCCAGTGAAGTCGCCATTTCTGTTGCGGTGAAAATTTGATATCAAGCTATTAATTAACTTGAACCTTATTTCTTTTTACAACCGGACTTTAATTTATCCAAAGGATAGGTCTAAAGAAAGAAAGAACCTTTTCGCGATGTAACGACAACGCTTTTAAGAGATTCGGGGATTCGGGGGTTGGTTATATCTAAGGAAGGTATTAGCACCCTAAATATCTGTAGTACTCTACAGGAACCTTTTGTTTAATTAATTGCTAAAGTTTGTGAATTATGCACTAATGGTTCAAGGATTGGGAATTGAGATAAATAAAAAGGCCTAAGTGGTTTTCTAAGTTTGCTCGCAAAGGCATCGCACCTTCTTCCTACGTATCCTGACTAGGATAGAATCAGAGCAATCGTAGTTCACCTTACAAGGGAAAAGAACACTTGATGATGATCAAGGTTCAAAGGGGAACAAACATGACAATGTTTGTGTGGAGTTTGACAAAACTCCCTAAGCTAAGTTGAAGGGGAAGTAAGAAGTCATGACGATGATTCTTACATAGAGTTGACGAACTCTTTCCTAGGGTTCTAGTTGAAGAACACTCCTAGTATGGGTGGGTTTCTTAGACTTCAAGCAAAGTCTAAAGGTTTCTAAACTAGGGTTGAAGTGACTTAACAAAGTCAATGGATAGCAGAGATTTTGATTCAAGACATTGACAGTCAAGTGAACAGACCTTCCATTGGAGGGACAAATGATTTGGCAATTGGATGAAAGCTAACAAGCTTCATCACTTGGGGATAAAATAAATACAAACATTATACTTAAAGCATTCATGGTGACAACCAATGAAAAATATTTAAGGATGAAAAAGCAATGGTGACAATCAAAGCAGATGATTAGTACGAAAATTGTGACGACAGATCGCACCTGGAGTACAATTAACAAACAAATGAGATAGGCATGATAATAATTCAAAGTAAAAATCCTAGCATGTTGTCGCTACTGCGAAAATCGGCGCCGGCTGACAGAAGAGTCGCCACCGTGCGTTATTTATCCCAACGGAGGGAAAGGAAACGCTTGAAGTAAACCTCGCAAAAAACGGGAAAGGTATGGTTGTCGCAACCAAAACCTGGGCTCGGGAGTCGGTTACGCAAGGGGAAGGTATTAGCACCCCTCACGTCCGTCGTACTCGACGGGATCCACGCTTGCTTGGGTTGTCTAAAGGATGCAAAACAATCTATCTATGGCTGCTAAATCTAAACGGAAGGGAATTGACTCGATAGAGCGTCGCACTCTATGCCTACGTATTCTCAAGAGAGAAAGTCAGAGTCAACGTAGTTCGTGAAACTACAGGGAATTGGCTCGCCAAGACTTCGCGTCTTGTGCCTACGTACTTCCACACAGCATGGAAGATCAGAGCTTTCGTAGTTCAGGCTAACTACGGCTAGACTGGGTGTTCTCACACAGGAGTGAGAAATTAATCTGGTTTTAAAGGTACGGGAACCTATGGGAACTAAAGCTACGGTATGGTCTCAAATGCGCAAGGGCAAGAGAAAGGGGAAACAATCAGTCGTCAGTGGGAAAGTCTCGATCGCACAGCAGCGAGAGAACAGAAGGTTAGTTGTTAGTGTGCTCGCTAGGATATCGCATCCTATGCCTACATATTCTCGTTCAGTACGAGAAATCAGAGCAGCTGTAGTTCGGCTACTTTCGGGACCACAACTCAAATCTCGTTTTATTAACATTCTGAAAATGGGTTACAATAATTGAATACGGGAAATAAACTCCTATAAAATACTATCCTATCCATCTATAATGGAAAATCAAGTGGAAAATAGTCCCCTAACAAGTGGACTTTTAAAACTACCTCTAAAAGTGTAAAATAAATTCTTAATGGAAACTATATCTAAGGAGAAAATATTAAATCTATGAGCTAATATTTTTATATCGTTTTTCTCTGTTTTTTCTATCTTCATATTTCACTATTTCTTCACATATTCTTTTCACTATTTTTTTTTCATGTATTCTTTTTCACTCTATTTTTCTATTCTTTATTCTTTTCAACATTTTTTTCATGTATTGTTGATTCTTTATTAAAAAGAAACTAAGCAAATGAAATAAAAGAAAATAAAAAGAAAAATACAAAAAAAGAGGGTACATAGTCAATACAGGGGGGGAGGTAGTAAAAAAAATAAATAAAGCACAAGGAAACTAGGCCCAACCCACTAGCCAATTGCTGGAAACAAAGGGGGGGGGGGCGTAAATGAAACCGGGGGTATATGCAGTGAAACCGTTGGGCTTGGCCCAGGATCCATCAAAAGGGAAAAAACGGAGGTGCATCGAAGGAAATTGAGGGGTGTATGAACTGGAAAACGCAAATGGGCTTTGGGCCCAGACCAAATACAGAGCCCGTTCCTTCTTGTTGCACCCCAAAATTTGACCAACCGGGTCCCGTATCTGGCTCGATGTTTCGGCGCATTTCCGCATTCGCATCCGCATATCGCATACAGTGCATTTTTTCAGTTGTTTTGATTTTATCGGGATCACAGCCCTCGTCTCGCGTCTCAGGTGTTTTTAATCAGTTTAGACAGGTAGAATCGTATTTTTGGGAATTCGTGCTATTCCCGGTGTTTTCAGCTCGCACTGTTATTTTTAGGGATGTTTCTGTGTCTATTGATTTTTACCGGTTATTCCGGTGCGCTCTCGCAGTGTTATTTGTCGTTCTGTGCTATTTTTGTTCCTCTGGGAATTATTGTGAATTTTCTGGATTTTATTGGTTGTTATTAGGGTTTTATTAGATTTTTTAAATGTTTTTAGAATAATATAGAATATTAATAGATTTAAATAGATATTTTTAATAGCTTTAAAATCATTTTTAGAATATAATGGATATTTTTAATAGCTTTTAAATGTTTTTTAGAATAATATAGAAGAATATAGATCTTTCTTTTATTAATAGTAGATTTTCTTTTATAGGATATAATAGTTTAGATATAAGTAATATAGGTTTATTAGAGATTTAATAGAAATTTAATAAAATTTTAAATAGAGACTTATTAGAGTTTTTTAGTTTAGTTTTTAGATTAGTGGAATTATTAGAGTTTTATTAGTTAGAAATTAATTGGAATTATTAGGTTTTAATCATTTGTTTAGCTGTTAATTAGGATTTATTGGAATTAGTTAGATTAGTCTTAATTTTCAGATTAGTTAATTGAGTATTAGCTAGTTAATTAGGTTTAGTTTTCTAATTAGTTTTTAATTGGGTTAATCATTTTAATTCAGATTTTTGGGTTTTTTGATCTCTAATATTTCGTTGGGCCCAGGTTGCTTTTTGGTGGCCCAGAGTTGCAGTTCTGCAGGTCCAGAAAAATCATTGCCAGCACTATATAAGTCAGCCACGTGTTGCATTGAAGAGACCCCACCTCATTTTGATCACACACTCAGTTTCCACGCCACGCGTTTCCCACTACCATTCACCACCCCACGTGGCCAGCATGCATCTCCTACCCTGCCACCTCGCACTGCACTTGTCCTCCTCTAAGCATCACCGGTTGCATGGCCGGCGGCCATGCAACCACCGCCCCAACCTCCTCCGACCACCCTAACCTCCCACCTCCGACCACCCTAACTCCCTCCGGCCGCCGTAACAGTTACCGGAAAATTCATACGATCCTCATCCTTTTTCCAGTTTCTTTCGTGTTCATCATCTCAGTCTATCAATCTCCAGAAACCACCGCGAATCTTCATCCTCCTCCTTCAATCTATCATCATCTGATTCACTAATCATCATCACCAATCACCATCAGGAATCATTTTCCCAGAAATCGTTCTTCTCCGATCGCCCTTCATCCAACAATCTTCATCGTTTCTTCAACGTTTCAGCAATCTTCACAAGAACAGCCATCTTCTCTGATCAATATTCTTTCCAGGAAGTTGCATCAAGATTCAACGCGTTAATCTTCATAGAACACGCAACACCGTTCATCGGCAACCTTCATCATCCTCCAGATTCCTTCGTCAAGAACTTCGTACATCCAACGAATCACTCCGATCCTCATCTTCATCAAAAGACCATCAACAAATTTCTAGATTCGGCACGAGTTCAGAATCCCTCATCAATCTTCGTCGCATCTTCATGATCAATAGTTTCTGAAATCTTGCATGTTCATCAAATCACCAGAGATCGCTAGAACATAGTCGTATCCCAGAATACTCATCCACGATCAAGATTCCCCAGAATTTCTTTAAGATCCATCAGCATCCAGATTCAAGATCCAAGACGCTTTCGTCAAAGATCTTCAACAACAACTGGCCTCCGTCTTCAAACTCTTTCAGTTTCAGATGAGGAACCTTGCTTGAGGTCGGTGAAGCAGGATTTGAGAGAGAACAGAGGGAGCAAGAAGCAGAAGGAGGATTTTTTTTTGGTCAGAGAAAGATGAAGGTGAGAACCAGGCGACGGCGCAAGGAGAGGGAGAGGCTAAACGGTGCAAATGACACCTCCCTCCGTTTTTTTTCCTCTCTTTGGTATAGTGGGCCTGAGCCCAACATTTTCCTGGACTACACCTTCCGTTTCTTTTTCTTACCCCCTCCTGCTGTTTGCATATTTTCAGTATGGGCTGGGCTTGCAGTTTTGTTACTGATTGTCATCCCCTTGTAATAGCTGTACCCCCCCCCCCCTTTGTATTTTCTTTTTTTATTGTTTTCTTTTATATTAGTTCCATAGTTTTTTCTTTATATAGAAAGAAAAGAAAAAAAATACATAAAAAAAACATTTTGAAAAAGAAAAGAGAAAAGAATATTGAGAATAAAGAATAGAAAAATATGTGAGAAAAAGAGTATTAAAAAAAAAAGAGAAGAGAAGAATATTGAAAAAAGAGGAAAAATAGTTGAAAAAGAGTAGAAGAAAAAATAGTAGAAAATATTAGTTGTAGATTTAATATCTTTCAGAGTATATTTCTTCATGAGTTTTATTTTAGGGATAGTTTTAAATGTCCATCTGTTAGGGGACTTTTCTTAGAGGCAGTTTTAGAAGTCCATTTGTTAGGGGACTATTTTCCATTTGATTCTTCATGGATAGGATAGTATTTCCTAGGGGTTTATTTTTCAGTTCTCAATCATTGTAACCATTTTCAGAATATTAATAAACGAGATTTGAGCTGTGGTCCCGGAAGTAGCCGAACTACAGCTGCTCTGATTTCTAGTACCCAGGCGAGAATATGTAGCATAGGATGCGATATCCTAGCGAGCACACTAACAACTAACCTTTTGTTCTCTCGCTGCTGTGCGATCGAGACTTTCCCGCTGACGACTGATTGTTATCCCTTTCTCTTGCCCAGTGCATTTGAGACCAGACCATAGTTTTTCCCATAGGTTCCCGTACCTTTAAAACCAGATTATTTCTCACTCCTGTGTGAGAGCGCCCAGTTTAGCCGTAGTTAGCCTGAACTACGTAAGCTCTGATCTTCCATGCAGTGTGGAAGTACGTAGGCACAAGACGCGAGGTCTTGGCGAGCCAATTTCCCTGTAGTCCCGAACTACGTTGACCTTGACTTTCTCTCTTGAGAATACGTAGGCATAGAGTGCGACGCTCTATCGAGTCAATTCCCTTCCGTATAGATTTAGCAGCCGTAGATAGATTGTTTTTGCATCCTTTAGACAACCCAAGCAAGCGTGGATCCCGTCGAGTACGACGAACGTGAGGGTGCTAATACCTTCCCCTTGCATGACCGACTCCCGAATCCAGGTTTGGTTGCGATGACCATGCCTTTTTCCCGTTTTTTGCGAGGTTTACTTTGAGCGTTTCCTTTCCCTCCGTTGGGATAAATAACGCAAGGTGGCGACTCTTCTGTCAGCCGGCGTCGATTTTCGCAGTAGCGACAGCTGGCGACTCTGCTGGGGATCCAACGTCCCCTGGCTGCTAAGGACTGCGATAGCCATATGCATGTGGGATCCAATGTCCCCTAAGAGAGTCAATCCTAGCGCTTGTTTGCTTGTCTTTTGGGGTGTTTATTTTTTCATCGCTTTTATCTGTTGCCGCTATGCTGGGAAGGGTGATATTTTGAGTGATAGCCGGACCTGGGCTGCTTGAGTATGCATTTAGACGTAGTTGTGGAGATTAGTGGGCGAACCTGTCTGCTGAGCAGGCAGAGTGTCCCCACGAAATCCGCGCTCAGACGAGGTTCTCTCCGAGGTGCTTCTTTCCGGTCCTGAGGATCTGAGGGAGTCCAGACGTGAGGATTGTCGACTCTGGGGACCGATCAATTGGAAGTCAGCTAAGTGAGGCCTCTTCATGAGATGACGGTGCCACTCCTTCTGGGAATCGTATCATTCCTCATGAAAGTCTGTGACGCTGATGACCGCATAGGATGCCGTATCTTAGGTCCATACCCGTGAGTGGGGGGGGTTTTCTTTTGCGAAACCTTGACTTCCAGCCTACCAGCTATCTTGGTGTTCTCTTTTAGAGAGAACGTACTCCGCAGCAGTACAGTAGTACTCAGATTGTGTGGGGGCTATGATCCCGTGTTTGCTGCATTGCATTGCATTTTCATAGCATCTTTGCATCCTATTGCATAGCATTTCTCCAGCTGGCTAGAGCTCTTATCCAGCCGTTGTTTAATTTCAGAAGGTGATTATCCGGTGATTGGTCTGAGCAAGTGTGGATTGTTAGAAGACGACCAAGGGGTTGAAACGGATCAAGCAGAATCAAGCAGTGTAGTCAGTTGAAGATCATTGGTAGCTATGTCTGAAGGCAATTTCAGTCTCCTAATGCCTTGTCCGGCTTTATTGTGACGTCCAATCCTTTGTATGATTCCACATCTGACGAAGGCTTTCCGCAAGTGAATAACCTTACTGCAGCTCAACTTGTGCAGACTTCTGTTAGAGGCCAAAATCTGCACCAACAATTTGTCATCCCAAGTGAACGTCCTTCTTCTGATGCCGCGAATTATCAGAATGTTATTCCTGCTGGTTTGATCTCCCAAAGAGAAGTTCCAATAGTGAGGACTAATGATCCATTAGCTCTTGTGCAGCTAAGAGGTTGCATGCATTGGAGGAACAAGTCAAAGCCCTAGAAGTTCAGAATGATGTTGGTCTCAATGCTTCAGATATGTGCTTGGTTTCTGACCTAGTGTTACCTCCCGAATTCAGAGCGCCGAAGTTTGAAAGGTATAAAGGAGATAGCTGCCCGAGGCTACATTTGGTGATGTTCTGCAGAAAGATGACTTCGTTTGTGCAAAACGACAAGTTGATGATTTACTGTTTTCAGGACAGTTTGATTGGGGCATCTCTACGTTGG
>OZ012741.1:406772804-406868848 GCA_963859935.3 Lathyrus sativus | reverse complement strand
GATTCAATGAAGCTTTGGAAAAAAATTGGTGATAGTTTAAAACAAAGGTTCAATATGGATGAAGTGAAATGAAAATAGAAAAAGGTGCAGTTTAATGTCAATGATTTGTTTGTATCTAAAAATTGATATTAAGGAATTTCAGAATTTTAATTTTTTTTTGAAATTTTTCTAAAAGTTAGATGAAGATTAATGAAAATAGCGATGAAGAGTGAAGAAGATAAACATAGGTAAAAATATTAAATATAGATGCTCTACCATTATAGTTTATAGAGTCTCAAAATTCAAATGTGTAAAACTCATCAGAAAGTTCAAATAGTTAAAATATAAAAAGAAAAATTTAGGGTGAACATCATCAATATTGTCTCACAAAATATATTACATAAAAAATTAATGAAATTGACTAAATTAATTAACGGAATAATTTTTGAGAGATTAAAACGTAAAATTTATTAAATAAGAAACCAAAATGAAACCTTAAATAAATTAAAGAATAAAAAAATGCATTAATCCTTTTCTTTTTTATGAATTTTGATCAAAGAAAGATTAAAATCATAATTAATATGATTTTTAAAGATTATATAAATTATACATAATAAGTTCTCTTTCATTCTCATATATTAAATATATCTTTTATATGATCCTCACCAATTACATGTATGACAATATATCCTGTAAAATAATATATTTTATCATTCATGGTGAATATGAATTTTGAAATAATGCATAACGTATGAGTGAATAATATATATGTTAAGGATATAAGGTGGTTGTAAATTCTATCACTTATTACATTTCTATTATAAATAGCTTTTTATAACACAAATTGTATAAAATTTTGTAGAATTTTATTAATATTTGAATCAATAATAAATTTTATCAATTAATATTTTGAACTTAGACACTTAGAATATCAGCACATCAATAATAATTAGATATATTCTATATAAATATAAATATATATATATAAATATATATATATATATATATATATATAATATATATATATATATATATATATATATATATATATATATATATATATATATATATATATATATATATATATATATATATATATATATATATATATATATATATATATATATATATATATATATATATATATATATATATATATATATATATATATATATATATATATATATATATATATATATATATATATAAATTTTATCAACGAAGAACAAATCAATAATAATTATTTTTATATTGTCCAATTTTTTCTTTATTTCTTTTTCTTTTTTTTGATATAGATAAAAATTCTCATACAATTGTAGTTTGTACATAACTTGTAAACGATTCGATTCTTTCTTTTGTGTATTTTATTCTCTTCCTTCCAACAGACAAATGCGACATTCTCTTTCTTCTCTATCTCTTTTAGACTTGCATTGTCCTCCTTCCTCTCTCCCTTTGTCTATTATTAATTTATTTTTAATTAGCTTTTCTATTTCAAAATCAATTATAAATATGCTTCCTTTCCTCTTAATTTTATTCTTATTTTTTGTTTTGCCAAAATAATTCGAGATTTAGTTGTCACATACATGCTTTATAAAAACCAAAACAAGTATTTTTGTCTTCTTTTTGTGATTTTATTATTGAATTAATAATTTTAAGCTCAGATTCATATTTAATTATGATGTATGTCCAGCATGTTGATATTATATTATGATGGATAAATCGTGTAGTGGATATGTAGTTCAAGCAAATTAATAATATATTAGGATAGATATATAGTGTAATAGCACGATATTTATTATTTTATGTAATTTGTAAGAGTTTTATCAAATACAATAAAAGTAATAAGAGATAATTATTAATTTATGTAATTTGTAACAGTTATATCAATACAATGAAAGTAATAATCAATGTATTAGTAAATGCAATCCTGAAATAAAACCATAATTTATATATTTCATACGTGAAAGACCACAATACTCTTTAAAAAATAAAATTTTTAGTGTTTTGAAATTTGTATTTTCTATATTTTCATCATTTTATTTTGATATTTCTTCCTATTTTTTATCAATGCATCAGAAAATAATTGATCATTTTTAAAATATCTAAAAAATATATTATACATAATTATATTGTGTAGGTTGTTATTGAGAATAATCTCTAATCTTTATTGAGAATAATCTCCTAATCTTTTCATCTATAGGATTCACATTCACAAATAAAACTACAGTTTGTATCAGATAATATTAAATATAGGCTTTAGAGTTTTTTATTTTGTATAATGTCAATTCTAAGGCTATGAATGACATTAAGGATTGAATATCGTTTAAAGATTGAAGGTATTTGTGTTTATGTTTTACGTCATGATTTTTCCTTTAATGATAACCAGTTATTAAGTACTTAACAAAATAATGAAAGAGGAATAAATGAATGTCATGTGCAAAAGAGATTGAGATATATAGAGAGATAGAGAGACTGATGAGTGATTTAAAAAAAGAGTTAGAGAGAGACGAAGAGAAAGTGAGAAACAGAGAGAGAGAGGAAACACGTATTATTGACAACATCCACAGATAAATTATAAGAAACAAGTAAGTTACAAAAACAAATAACAGCTACCACATTATTTTCTTTTCTAAATATGCTTTTTTTATTGAACACAACATCGATCATGAAAAATAATAATAACATTATTAATGTCTTTTATTGTAAAATATGCGAATATTAATTGTTTATTATTTTATATCTATTTATAATTTGTATGATTTCTACATTGTGATATTATATGTATTATTATATTTTAATTTTTTTATAATTGTTCTTAAATAATTTGATTTTTAATGAAATATATGTCGAAAACACCATAAAAAAATTGCACGCATTAGCGCAATAAAAAAGCGGACAAACTAGTTAATCTTTAAAAACAAAACATTTAAACATTTAAAAGCATCAGATTCATTCACCTGAGTCTTTTCAAATTGGGGTTTTCCCATAACACCCTTACTAACTCTTCATACTAGCCCAATTTACCCTTATTTCTCTGATATCATTTTAATCAATAATAATACTAATATTCTCATATGTATACTATTAATTAAATAAATAGTCCAACATGCACATTTTCTTAGTAATTCTCAAAACCACCGAAAACACCAAAATACAAATATTATCAATTAAATAAATTAATTAAAATATTCGATTAAATTTGGGGTGTTACAACATCCACAGATAAGTTATAAGAAATAGGTAAGTTACAAAACAAATAACAGCTACCACATTATTTTCTTTTCTAAATATGCTTTTTTTATTGAACACAACATCGATCATGAAAATAATAATAACATTATTAATGTCTTTTATTATAAAATATGTGAATATTAATTGTTTATTATTTTATATCTATTTATAATTTGTATGATTTCTACATTGTGATATTATATGTATTATTATATTTTTAATTTTTTATAATTGTTCCTAAATAATTTTATTTTTAATGGAATATATGTCGAAAACACCATAAAAAATTACACGCATTAGCGCAATAAAAAAGCGGACAAACTAGTTAATCTATAAAAAAAAAACATTTAAACATTTAAAAGCATCAGATTTATTCACCTGAATCTTAACGACGCTCAAACACTCAAATAATGAACATAAGCATGACCAAAACTCTTGTTAGACTCCTTTTTATGGCGAAATAAATTTGGAATATCTATATTATTTTACACATAATCATCACCAAAACTCTTTTTCAACGTCCTTTAAGTTTTCATTTGCAGGAATCCCCAATTTTTATTTCTATTATTTGCTTAAAGTTTTGCTGTAGAAATTTTCAAATTATGGTTAATTCATGACAATCCAATTCACGTTTTAATTAAAACTTAGATAATCTCCTTTCCTTTTCAAGCACACACTTTCATCTTCCTGAAAAAAGAAGATAAATATAAATAGGAATACCAACATGTAATGAAAAGACAAATATATTTACTATAGGTGATAATAATGCATATTTTTTTGTCATGCTTCCTTTTGTTTTAATTTTGCAAAAGTTTTTAAGATTGATTATATGGTAGGTTTTTGGAGATGCTTTGGTTTAGGATAATTTCTTATAATGAGACTATTCTAGGTTTTTCCTTTAAACTTCATGTAGGAAGACTAGTTTATGTAAATAAGGATAAAAAGGAATAAAGTTTAATGATTTACTATAATGAAGAATTTCAACTTTTTAGAGCTATCTATTAATTAAGTTTTTTTTTTCGCAAGTAGAGATTCAATGAAGCTTTGGAAAAAAATTGGTGATCGTTTAAAACAAAGGTTCAATATGGATGAAGATGAAATGAAAATAGAAAAAGGTGCAGTTTAATGTCAATGATTTGTTAGTATCTTAAAATTGATATTAAGGAATTTCAGAATTTTATTTTTTTTTGAAATTTTTCTAAATTTAGATGAAGATTAATGAAGAGTGAAGAAGATAAACATAGGTAAAAAATATTAAATATAGATGCTCTACCATTATAGTTTATAGAGTCTCAAAATTCAAATGTGTAAAACTCATCAGAAAGTTCAAATAGTTAAAATTTAAAAAGAAAATTTTAGGGTGAACATTCATCAATATTGTGTCACAAAATATATTTACATAAAAAATTAATGAAATTGACTAAATTAATTAATGGAATAATTTTTGAGAGATTGAAACGTAAAATTTATTAAATAAGAAACCAAAATGAAACCTTAAATAAATTAAAGAATAAAAAAAATGCATTAATCCTTTTCTTTTTTATGAATTTTGATCAAAGAAAGATTAAAATCATAATTAATATGATTTTTAAATATTATATAAATTATACATAATAAGTTCTCTTTCATTCTCATATATTAAATATATCTTTTATATGATCCTCACCAATTACATGTATGACAATATATCCTGTAAAATGATATATTTTATCATTCATGGTGTACTAAATATGAATTTTGAAATAATGCATAACGTATGAGTGAATAATATATATGTTAAGGATATAAGGTGGTTGTAAATTCTATCACTTATTACTTTCTATTATAAATAGCTTTTTTATAACACAAATTGTATAATATTTTGTAGAATTTTATTATATTTGAATCAATAATAATTTTATCAATTAATATTTTGAACTTAGACACTTAGAATATCAGCACATCAATAATATTTATATATATTCTATATATATATATATTATATATATATATATATATATATATATTATATATATATTATATATATATATATATATATATATATATATATATATATATATATATATATATATATATATATATATATATATATATAATATATATATATATATTATATATATATATATATATATATATATATATATATATATATATATATATATATATATATATATATATATATAGATATATATATATATAATATATATATATATATATATATATATATATATATATATATATATATATATATATATATATATATATATATATATATATATAATATATATATATATATATATATATATATATATATATATATATATATATATATTATATATATATATATATATATATATATATATATATATATATATATATATATATATATATATATATATATATTATATATATATATATATATATATATAAATTTTATCAACGAAGAACAAATCAATAATAATTATTTTTATATTGTCCAATTTTTTTCTTTATTTTTTTTTTTTTATATAGATAAGAATTCTCATACAATTGTAGTTTGCACATAACTTGTAAACGATTCGATTCTTTCTTTTGTGTATTTTATTCTCTTCCTTCAACAGACAAATGCTACATTGTCTTTCTTCTCTATCTCTTTTAGACTTGCATTGTCCTCCTTCCTCTCTCCCTTTGTCTATTATTAATTTATTTTTAATTAGCTTTTCTATTTCAAAATCAATTATAAATATGCTTCCTTTTCCTCTTAATTTTATTCTTATTTTTTGTTTTTCCAAAATAATTCGAGATTTAGTTGTCACATACATGCTTTATATTGTCTTCTTTTTTGATTTTATTATTGAATTATAATTTTAAGCTCAGATTCATATTTAATTATATGTATGTCCAGCATGTTGATATTATATTATGATGGATAAATCGTGTAGTGGATATGTAGTTCAAGCAAATTAATAATATATTAGGATAGATATATAGTGTAATAGCACTATATTTATTATTTTACGTAATTTGTAAGAGTTTTATCAAATACAATAAAAGTAATAAGAGATAATTATTAATTTATGTAATTTGTAACAGTTATATCAATACAATGAAAGTAATAATCAATGTATTAGTAAATGCAATCCTGAAATAAAACCATAATTTATATATTTCATACGTGAAAGACACAATACTCTTTAAAATAAAATTTTTAGTGTTTTGAAATTTTGTATTTTCTATATTTTCATCATTTTATTTGATATTTCTTCCTATTTTTTATCAATGCATCAGAAAATAATTAATCATTTTAAAATATCCAAAAAATATATATACATAATTATATTGTGTAGGTTGTTATTGAGAATAAATCTATAATCTTTATTGAGAATAATCTCTAATCTTGTCATCTATAGGATTCACATTCACAAATAAAACTACAGTTTGTATCAGATAATATTAAATATAGGCTTTAGAGTTTTTTATTTTGTATAATGTCAAGTCTAAGGCTATGAATGACATTAAGGATTGAATATCGTTTAAAGATTGAAGGTATTTGTGTTTATGTTTTCGTCATGATTTTTCCTTAATGATAACCAGTTATTAACTACTTACAAAATAATGAAAGAGGAATAAATGAATGTCATGTGCAAAAGAGATTGAGATATATAGAGAGATAGAGAGACTGATGAGTGATTTAAAAAAAGAGTTAGAGAGAGACGAAGAGAAAGTGAGAAACAGAGAGAGAGAGAGAGAGAGGAAACACGTATTATTGACAACATCCACAGATAAATTATAAGAAACAAGTAAGTTACAAAAACAAATAACAGCTACCACATTATTTTCTTTTCTAAATATGCTTTTTTTATTGAACACAACATCGATCATGAAAAATATAATAACATTATTAATGTCTTTTATTGTAAAATATGTGAATATTAATTGTTTATTATTTTATATCTATTTATAATTTGTATGATTCTACATTGTGATATTATATGTATTATTAAATTTTTAATTTTTTTATAATTGTTCCTAAATAATTTTATTTTTAATGGAATATATGTCGAAAACACCATAAAAAATTACACGCATTAGCGCAATAAAAAGCGGACAAACTAGTTAATCTATAAAAACAAAACATTTAAACATTTAAAAGCATCAGATTTATTCACCTGAATCTTAACGACGCTCAAACACTCAAATAATGAACATAAGCATGACCATAACTCTTGTTAGACTCCTTTTTATGGCGAAATAAATTTGGAATATCTATATTATTTTACACATAATCATCACCAAAACTCTTTTTCAACGTCCTTTCAGTTTTCATTTGCAGGAATCCCAATTTTTATTTCTATTATTTGCTTAAAGTTTTGCTGTAGAAATTTTCAAATTATGGTTAATTCATGACAATCCAATTCACGTTTTAATTAAAACTTAGATAATCTCCTTTTCCTTTTCAAGCACACACTTTCATCTTCCTGAAAAAAGAAGATAAATATAACTAGGAATACCAACATGTAATTGAAAAGACAAATATATTTACTATAGGTGATAATAATGCATATTTTTTTCCATGCTTCCTTTTGTTTTAATTTTGCAAAAGTTTTTAAGATTGATTATATGGTAGGTTTTTGAGATGCTTTGGTTTAGGATAATTTCTTATAATGAGACTATTCTAGGTTTTTCCTTTAAACTTCAGGTAGGAAGACTAGTTTATGTAAATAAGGATAAAAAGGAATAAAGTTTAATGATTTACTATAATGAAGAATTTCAACTTTTTAGAGCTATCTATTAATTAAGTTTTTTTTCCACAAGTAGAGATTCAATGAAGCTTTGAAAAAAATTGGTGATAGTTTAAAACAAAGGTTCAATATGGATGAAGATGAAATGAAAATAGAAAAAGGTGCAGTTTAATGTCAATGATTTGTTTGTATCTAAAAATTGATATTAAGGAATTTCAGAATTTTAATTTTTTTTTGAAATTTTTCTAAAATTTAGATGAAGATTAATGAAAATAGCGATGAAGAGTGAAGAAGATAAACATAGGTAAAAAATATTAAATATAGATGCTCTACCATTATAGTTTATAGAGTCTCAAAATTCAAATGTGTAAAACTCATCAGAAAGTTCAAATAGTTAAAATTTAAAAAGGAAAATTTAGGGTGAACATTCATCAATATTGTCTCACAAAATATATTTACATAAAAAATTAATGAAATTGACTAAATTAATTAACGGAATAATTTTTGAGAGATTAAAACATAAAATTTATTAAATAAGAAACCAAAATGAAACCTTAAATAAATTAAAGAATAAAAAAATGCATTAATCCTTCTTTTTATGAATTTTGATCAAAGAAAGATTAAAATCATAATTAATATGATTTTTAAATATTATATAAATTATACATAATAAGTTCTCTTTCATTCTCATATATTAAATATATCTTTTATATGATCCTCACCAATTACATGTATGACAATATATCCTGTAAAATAATATATTTTATCATTCATGGTGTACTAAATATGAATTTTGAAATAATGCATAACGTATGAGTGAATAATATATATGTTAAGGATATAAGGTGGTTGTAAATTCTATCACTTATTACATTTCTATTATAAATAGCTTTTTTATAACACAAATTGTATAAAATTTTGTAGAATTTTATTAATATTTGAATCAATAATAAATTTTATCAATTAATATTTTGAACTTAGACACATAGAATATCAGCACATCAATAATAGTTATATATATTCTATATAAATATAAATATAAATATATATATATATATATATATATATATATATATATATATATATATATATATATATATATATATATATATATATATAATATATATATATATATAATATATATATATATATATATATATATATATATATATAATATATATATATATATATATATATATATATATATATATATATATATATATATATATATAAATTTTATCAACGAAGAACAAATCAATAATAATTATTTTTATATTGTCCAATTTTTTCTTTATTTCTTTTTCTTTTTTTTTTGATATAGATAAAAATTCTCATACAATTGTAGTTTGCACATAACTTGTAAACGATTTGATTCTTTCTTTTGTGTATTTTATTCTCTTCCTTCCAACAGAGAAATGCTACATTCTCTTCTTCTCTATCTCTTTTAGACTTGCATTGTCCTCCTTCCTCTCTCCCTTTGTCTATTTTAATTTATTTTTAATTAGCTTTTCTATTTCAAAATCAATTATAAATATGCTTCCTTTTCCTTTTAATTTTATTCTTATTATTTGTTTTGCCAAAATAATTCGAGATTTAGTTGTCACATACATGCTTTATAAAACCAAAACAAATATTTTTGTCTACTTTTTTGGATTTTATTATTGAATTATAATTTAAAGCTCAGATTCATATTTAATTATGATGTATGTCCAGCATGTTGATATTATATTATGATGGATAAATCGTGTAGTGGATATGTAGTTCAAGCAAATTAATAATATATTAGAATAGATATATAGTGTAATAGCACGATATTTATTATTTTATGTAATTTGTAAGAGTTTTATTAAATACAATAAAAGTAATAAGAGATAATTATTAATTTATGTAATTTGTAACAGTTATATCAATACAATGAAAGTAATAATCAATGTATTAGTAAATGCAATCCTGAAATAAAACCATAATTTATATATTTCATACGTGAAAGACACAATACTCTTTAAAATAAAATTTTTGGTGTTTTGAAATTTTGTATTTTCTTTATTTTCATCATTTTATTTTGATATTTCTTCCTATTAACTTTTTACTTAATTTTAAACACGATTTAGTTGATTTTTATTTTTTATTTGTTTGATATTTTTTTAGTTTTATTTTATTATTGCTTTAATTCAATACTAATATGTAGGGTTCTTTGGTAATTAGTGATATCTCATTATCCAAATGATCTTATGGATTTGAATAATTTTTTTTCATAAAACATTTCGATGTAGATCAAGTTTATCAATATTCTTATAAACATGTGTGTTGTTAATGCAATGGAAAAGTTGAATAATAATAATAATAAAAATCATACTTATTGTTTTTTTCTTTGAAACTGAAAATTCAAATCTTCACGTAGTCAACAACTTTAAGCCACTAATCACATAAACACGTACTAGCTTGCATACAACTTACAAATCATCATTTCTCTCATTTTGTACTTTATTCACTTTCTCTTTGAGAAGCAACACACAAAGGATACATTTCTAAAATAATTTGGTAAGATTTTGTTTTGTCTAATAGTTACCAGAGTGGAGTGAGAACCTATGACCTCTTTGATTGAGGCTAAATCAAAACAAGTATTATATTACTATAAATATATAGTATAGTGGCACAATAGTTTTTACTCAATGTAATTTGTAAGAGTTATAAAAAATACAATAAAAGTAGTAACAAATGTATTAGCTAATACAATCTTGAATTAAAACCATCAATTATATCTTTCATGTGTAAAAGAAAACACTCTTTAGAAGGAAATTTTTTATGTTTTGACATTTTGTATTTTCTTTATTTTCATCATTTTTTTTTAATTTCTTCCTCTTAACTTTTTAGTTAATTTTAAATCTGACTTAGTTGATTTTCATTTTTTATTTGTTTGATGTTCTCTTTTAATTTTATTTTATTACTGCTTTAATTCACTGCTAATATGCATGATTCTTTAGGAATTAGTGATATCTCATTATTCAAGTGATCCTATGTATTTGAGTAATTTTTTTTCTTAAAATACTTCTATGAAGATCAACTTTTTTATTATTCTTATAAACATGTGTATCGTTAAAGCAAAAGAAAAGTTTAATAATAATTTAAAAAAATCATATTTATTGTCTCTCTCAATTAAATTTGAAATTCAAAACTTCAACGTAACCGATGACTTTATTTTTTAAATTATATAAATATATATATATATATATATATATATATATATATATATATATATATATATATATATATATATATATATATATATATATATATATATATATATATATATATATATATATATATATATATATATATATATATATATATATATATATATATATATATATATATATATATATATATATATATATATATATATATATATATATATATATATATATATATATATATATTTGTATGTAAGTATTAATTTTTGAATGATACAATGAAAATAATAATTTAAATATTTATGTTTTAAATTTTGCATGAGTGGAGAAAAAACAAAGTTGCAAGTCTCTAATCACAAAAACACGTATAATTGTAACTTGCACACAATTTGCAAATGATCCCTTCTCTCTTTTTTGTATTTTATTCTCCTTTCTTCTCTATCTTCTTTGTGACTTGCATTATCCTCCTTCCCCTCTCACTCTCTATACTTTTTTCTTTTTAATTAGTTTTTCTACCTCAAAATCAATTATATTTCTCTTTCCTTTTTCCAATTTAATAAGATTTACATGCATTTATACATTTGATTTGGTAAGATCTTATTTTGTCTAATTTTTACTCGAGTGGGGTGAGAACCAATTACCTTTTTGATTGAGAGTGTCACATACATGGTTTACAAAACCAAAATATGTATTTTGCTTTTTTTTTCTATTTTATTATTGGATCTAACTCGGGTTCATATTTAATTATGATGTATTTTAAGCACGTTTATATTATACTATGACGGATAAATATAGTAGTAGAACAATAGTTATAGCAAATTGATATTATGTTATCAATGATATATAATGTATTGACACGATAGTTCTTATTCTATGTAATTTGAAAGAGTTATATAAACACAATGAAAGTAACAACAAATATATTAATTAATATAACCTTGAATTAAAACTATAATTTATATCTTTCATTTGTTAGAGACACAACATGTAACACCCTGTATAATATATATCTATAATAATATCATACAACAGTTATTATTTGATACTGACACCATCATAAGTGTCTATTGGCATAATTTACATACTTGACAATTGTTATACATAAAAGATAATCTATGGAAAGTACCAAAACAACAAAACTAAGATCAAGGTACAATATCTTTCATTGTACAAGATACAAGGTAAGCAATACACATCAGAAAACATAATCTAAGCTTCCCTTGAAACACTCAAGCATAGCTCCACTTGCAAACTAAACCTGCAAATAATACCTGAAAAACAACAACAATAATGGGGTGAGATAATAATCTTAGTGAGTTTCTCTATCTTATATATGGGTTCACTCGGCTCTAAAGGGTTCTAATCAGTTTCTATTTCAAGTCAAAAGGGAAAGGGATAGGATTTGAGTTCACACAGTTCGCAATGCATGGAAAATGTCTCTTGAGTCCACCAACTCAAAGAATTACTAATTAGAAACCTCATCAAGGCATCTTTCCCCGGCCAACCTCACGTCTAAAGTTATCGACACGGGTTACGGATCCTCGTAATATAGATATCTTTCCCTAGTCAACCCACACAAGATTTCTTGACACAAGTCACGAGTATCTAGCTCATAGGTAACTTTCCTCAGCCAACCCTACACAAGAGTTTTCGACACTGATCATGGATACTTATCAAAGAATAGTGCGTATATTTCAGAGGAACGCTCTATATAAGCCTTAACTCTTGGAACGACACATCTCAAGGGATTGTTTCCGACTAGGCAATAAAGCATAACATAACGCCGAATGGATTCAGATTCTATGGCATAACATCAACCTTATGAATCGTCACTTCTCATGGACTGTACCCCATCACAAGTCTCTTTACCTGTAGGCTTCATTCGCTTATGTAATCACTAAGGATAACGTGATTATATTCAACAATCACAAGGCATCACATTTGCCTTAACCATAAACAACACAACCATACATGTTCCATACAAAGCTCTCCTCATAGCTGGACAACTACTTTCCAATGATACACATCTAGGCATCATCGCACAAACATTGTCATATATGTTTTCATCATGTCCTAATCACTTTACTAGTTCATTCCATTAATTAGTATATAGGGTTTCCTCATCATTCTTATAGTCTTTTAATCATGGTATTACATAATCAAACATTAAATCAATATATATATATCTATATATCATAACACAATATCATACATGAAACACATATATTGTAACACAACATCTCAATCTAGGAATTCACATACACATTAAGGCATCTAAGCCAATACTATCTTCTACCAAGTGTCCTTGGATGGTTCATGATATCATATCACCATTTCATATCCCCATCAGATTATTTCTCCAATTCGAAAGGTTTTTTTCATCACCCATTCACATATCATTAATTCTATTATGTTTTTTCTCACTTTTCTTAATCATTTACAAACATATAATCATCCATGGTAAGCATGAACAATCATCATGTTAATCATGTAACATAATCCATGGTACCATTAATCATGCATGAGAAACAACCAAACAATTAAACAAGAAAAAGAAACAAAAGTTACCAGGCTCGTTGTGCAAGCTCTAGGAGAACCAGAGGCAGAAACTTTTCCCTTCAGTGGTCGTTGTGCGACCCAAGGCGATAGCTCTTCTCAATAAAAATCACTCCTCGCACCACCATCATGGATCAAAACTTGACTTAACTTTAGTTAAAACTTCAGACGTACTGGATTTCTAACTTGTCTTCACAAACTAATTTCCTTGTTTTCATAATTTCTCCAACATCACGATCTCGACTATACTCTTGTTCCAACGTGTGGTTAACTTCTAACTTTGATTTTCCTTAAATCATCTATCATGCCATTTTGAAACACTTGTTCACATTCTACTTTCAGAATTTACAACTCCATACTCTCCTAATGAATCACAAAACAAAACCACAATACCTCATTGTCATAACCGCAAAAGACATCTGCCGAAAAAAACAGAAGATTCGCCATCGAACCTTAATTATCCCATCGGGAGAAACGAAACAATCGAATAAAACCATAAAAAGGGAGAAGACATGGTCTCGCAACCAAACCCTGAAGTTAAACACGATTTAGTTGATTTTATTTTTTATTTGATTGATATTATCTTTTAGTTTGTTTTATTATTGCTTTAATTTACTGAAAATATGCAGTTGTATTTGATAATTACTCTATGCATTTTGCAACAGTTATAATAAGTGCAATGAAAGTAATAACAAATGTATTAGTTCATAAAACCATGATTTAGTTTATTTTAATTTTTTTTATTTGTGTTGATATTTTCTTTTAGTTTGTTTTATTATTGCTTTAATTTATTGTTAATATGCATTTGTATTTGACACTTACTCTATGTGATTCGCAATAGTTATAAGAAGTACAATGAAAGTAATAACAAATTTATTAGTTAATAAAACAATGAAATAAAACTGTAATTTGTATTTTTCATTTGTAAAAGAATCAATACTCTATAGAAGGAAACTTTTGGTGCTTTGATGTTTTTTATTTTCTTTATTTCCATAGTTTTTGATATTTCATCCTATTAAGTTTTTACTTAATTTTAAATATGATTTAGTTGATTTTAATTTTTTTTATTTGTCAGATATTTCCTGTTAGTTTGTTTTATTATTGCTTTAGTTAATTTCTAATATGAAGGGTTATTTGGTAATTAAGTAAAATGAAAGTAATAACAAATATATTAGTTAATTCAATCATGCATTAAAATAATAATTTGTATATTTCCATTTAAGAAAGACTCAACACTCTTTAGCAGGAAACTTTCATTGTTTGACCATTTTGTATTTTCTTTATTTCCATAATTTTATATTGATATTTTTTTCCTATTATCTTTTTAGTTAATTTTAAATAAGATTGACTTAATTTTCATTTTTATTTGTTTGATATTTTCATTTAATTTGTTTTATTATTGCTTTAATTAATTGCTAATCTACGAGGTTATTCAGTTATTACTCTATATAATTTTCCAGAGTTATAACAAGTACAATAAAAGTAATAACAAATGTACTAGTTAATAAAGTCATAAATTAAAACTATAATTTGTATCTTTCATTTGTAAAAGACACATCACTCTTTAGAAGAAAATATTTGGTGCTTTCCATAGTTTTGTTTTGATATTTCATCCTATTATATTTTTAGTTAATTTTAAACATGATTTAGTTGATTTTAATTTTTGTATTTGCGAGATATTTTCTTTTAGTTTGTTTTATTATTGCATTAATTAATTTCTAATATGAAGGGTTATTTGATAATTACTCTATGTAATTTGTAAGAGTTATAACAAGTACATTGAAAGTAATAAAAAATGTATTTGTTAATAAAACCATGCATTAAAACCATAATTTATATATTTTCATTTGTGAAAGACTCAACACTCTTTAGAAGGAAACTTTCATTGTTTTGCCTTTGTATTATCTCTATTTCCATAATTTTGTTTTGATATTTTTTCTTATTAACATTTTAGTTAATTTTAAATAAGTTTGAGTTAATTTTCATTTTTATTTGTTTGATATTTTCATTTAGTTTCTTTTATTATTGTTTCAATTACTTGCTAATATGCAAGGTTATTCGATTATTACGCTATGTAATTTAAAAGAGTTATTACGAGTACATTTAAAGTAATAACAAATATATTATTTAGTACAACCATGCATTAAAATTATAATTTGTGTCTTTTCATTTGGGAAAGACACAACACTCTTTAGAAGAAATTTTTCAGTGTTTTGACTTTTTGTAATTTCATAATTTTGTTTTGATATTTTTTTCTATTAACTTTTTAGTTAATTTTAAATAAGATTGATTTAATTTACATTTTTATTTGTTTGATATTTTATTTTGGTTTGTCTTATTATTTCATTAATTAATTGCTAATAGGTAGGGTCATTTAGTAATTACTTTATATAATTTGCAAAAGTTATAACAAGTACAATGAAAAAAATGTATAAGTTAATAATACACTGAATTAAAACTATAATTTGTATCTTTTATTCGTAAAACACACAATGCTTTTTAGAAGGAAACTTTTGGTTCTTTGACGTTTTTTACTTTTTTTTATATCTAAAATTTTGTATTAATTTTTCTTCCTTTTATGTTTTTATTTAATTTTACACACAATTTAGTTGATTTTGATTTTTTTATTTGTTTGATATTTTCTTTTAGTTTATTTTATTATTTCAATAATTTATTGCTATTATGCAGTTGTATTTGATAATTACTCTATGTAATTTGCAACAGTAATAACAAGTACATTGAAAGTAATAACAAATGTATTAGTTAATAAAACTATGATTTAGTTGATTCTAATTTTTTTTATTTGTTTGATATTTTCTTTAAGTTTGTTTTATTATTGCTTTAATTTATTGTTAATATGCAATTGTATTTGATAATTACTCTCTATAATTTGCAACAATTATAACAAGTACAATGAAAGCAATAACAAATGCTTTAGTTAATAAAACCATGAAATAAAACTGTAATTTGAATCTTTCATTTGAAAAAGAATCAAAACTCTATAGAAGAAAATTTTTGCTGCTTGGATGTTTTTTATTTTCTTTAATTCTGTAATTTTGTTTTGATATTTATTCCTATTAAGTATTTAGTTAATTTTAAACATGATTTAGTTAGTTTTTAGTTATTTTTAAACATGATTAAGTACAATGAAAGTAATAACAAATGTATTTGTTAATAGAACCATACATTAAAACCATAATTTGTATATTTCTATTTGGGAAAAACTCAACACTCTTTAGCAGAAAACTTTCATTGTTTTGCCATTTTGTATTTTCTTTATTTCCATAATTTTGTTTTGATATTTTTTTCCTATTAACATTTTAGTTAATTTTTAATAAGATTGAATTAATTTTCATTTTTATTTGTTTTATATTTTCATTTAGTTTGTTTTATTATTGTTTTTATAAATTGCTAATATGCAAGGTTAATTAGTTATTACTCTATGTAATTTGCAAGAGTTATTACAAGTACAACGGAAGTAATAATAAATATATTAGTTAGCAAAATCATGCATTAAAAGTATAATTTGTATCTTTCATTTGTAAAAGACACAACACTTTTTAGAAGGAAATATTTTGTGCTTTGATGTTTTTTATTTTCTTAATTTCCATAGTTTTGTTTTGATATTTCATCCTATTAAGTTTTTATTTAATTTTAATATTGATTTAGTTGATTTTAATTTTTTTCTTTGTTTGATATTTTCTTTAAGTTTGTTTTGTTATTGCTTTAATTAATTTCTAATATGCAGTTGTATTTGATAATTACTCTATATAATTTGCAACAGTTATAACAAGTACATTGAAAGTAATAACAAATGTATTAGTTAATAAAACTATGATTTAGTTGATTTTAATTTTTTTTATTTGTTATTTCCTTTTAGTTTGTTTTTTAATTGCTATAATTTATTGTTAATATGCACTTATATTTATTAATTAACTTTCATTGTTTTTTCATTTTTGTATTTTCTTTATTTCCATAATTTTGTTTTGATATTTTTTTCTATTAACATTTTAGTTAATTTTTAATAAGATTGAGTTAATTTTCGTTTTTATTTGTTTGATATTTTCATTTAGTTTGTTTTATTACTCTATGTAATTTGCAAGAGTTATTACAAGTACAACAAAAGTAATAACAAATGTATTAGTTAGTAAAATCATGCATTAAAACTATAATTTGTATCTTTCATTTTTAAAAGACACAATATTTTTTAGAAGGAAACTTTTGGTGTTTCTGATGTTTTTTATTTTCTTAATTTCTATAGTTTTGTTTTGATATTTCATCCTATTAAGTTTTTATTTAATTTTAAACATTATTTAGTTGATTTTAATTAATATTTTATTTTTTTGATATTTTCTTTTAGTTTGTTTTATTATTGCTTTAATTAATTTCTAATATGAATGGTTATTTGGTAATTACTCTATGTAATTTGCAAGAGTTATAACAAGTACAATGAAAGTAATAAAAAATGTATTATTTAATAAAATCATAATTTATATATTTTCATTTGTGAAAGACTCAACACTCTTTAGAAGGAAACGTTCATTGTTTTGCCTTTGTTTTTTTTTATTTCAATAATTTTGTTTTGATATTTGATCCTATTAGGCTTTTAGTTAATTTTAAACATGATTTAGTTTATTTTAAATTTTTTTATTTCTTTGATATTTTCTTTTAGTTTGCTTCATTATTTCTTTAATTAAATGCCCATATGCAGGGTTATTTTGTAACTACTCTATCTAATTTGCAAGAGTTATAACAAGTACAATGAAAGTAATAACAAATGTATTAGTTATTACAACCATGCATTAAAACCATAATTTATATATTTTCATTTGTGAAAGACACAACACTCTTTAGAAGGAAGCTTTCTTTGTGTTGCCATTTTTTATTTTCTTTGTTTCCATAATCTTGTTTTGATATTTTTTACCTATTAATTTTTTAGTTAATTTTAAATAAGATTGATTTAATTTTCATTTTTATTTGTTTAATATTTTCTTTAAGTGTGCTTTATTATTGCTTTAACTAATAGCTAATATACATGGTTATTCATCTATTCCTCTAAGTAATTTGCAAGAGTTATAACAAGTACAATTAATGTAATAACAAATGTGTTAGTTAATACAACCATGCATTAAAACCATAATTTGTACATTTTCATTTGTGAAAGATACAACACTAACACTATTTAGCAGGAAATTTTCAATGTTTTGCCATTTTGTATTTTCTTTATTTCCATAATTTTGTTTTGATTTTTTTTTGTATTAAATTTTTAGTTAATTTTAAATAAGGTTGATTTAATTTTCATTTATATTTTTTTGATATTTTCTTATAGTTTTGTTTTATTATTTCATTAATTTATTGCTAAAATGCAGGGTTATTCAGTAATTACTCTATGTAATTTGCAACAGTTATAATAAGTACAATGAAAGTAATAATAAATGTATTATTAAACTAAATCACAAATTAAAAATATAACATGTATCTTTCGTTTGTGGAAGACAAAACACTCTTTACCAGGAAATTTTTGGTGCTTTGACGTTTTTTATTTTCTTTATTTCTTTAATTTTGTTTTGATATTTCTTCATATTAACCTTTTTGTTAATTTTAAACATGATTTAGTTGATTTTAATTATTTTATTTGTTTGATATTTTCTTTTTAATTTGTTTTATTATTGCATTAATTTGTTGTTAATAAGCAGTGTTATTTGAAAATTACTCTATGTAATTTGCAGCAATTATAACAAGTACAATGAAAGTAATAACAAATGTGTTAGTTAATAAAAACATGAATTAAAACTATAATCTGTATGCTTCATTTGTGTATGACACAACACTCTTTAAAAGAAAACTTTTGGTGTATGACACAACACTCTTTAGAAGAAACTTTTTGGTGTTTGATGTTTTTTTTTTTATTTTTTTATTTCCATAATTTTGTTTTGATATTTTATCCTATTAAGTTTTTAGTTAATTTTAAACATTATTTAGTTGATTTTAATTTTTTTTTATTTCTTTGATATTTTCTTTTAGTTTTTTTTTATTTCTTTTTAATTAATTGCTAATATGCAGGGTTATTTTGTAACTACTCTATGTAATTTGCAAGAGTTATAACAAGTACAGTGAAAGTAATACTAAATGTATTAGTTAATACAACCATGTATTAAAAACATAATTTGCATATTCCCATTTGTGAAAGACACAACACTCTTTAGAAGAAAACTTTCATTGCTTTGCCATTTTTGATTTTCTTTATTTCCATAATTTTGTCTTGATATTTTTTTCTATTAAATTTTTAGTTAATTTTAAATAGGGTTGATTTCATTATCATTTATATTTTTTTAATATTTTTTTTAAGTATGCTTTATTATTGCTTTAATTAATTGCTAATAAGCATGGTTATTTAGTTATTACTCAATGTAATTTGCAACAGTTATACAACCATGCATTAAAACTGAAATTCTGGTATGCAGATTTCAAGTACAGTGAAAGTAATAATAAATGTATTAGTTAATACAACCATGCATTAAAACTGAAATTCTGGTATGCAGATTTCAGACGTCCCAAGAACATTGATCTCTGCTAGAACAGAACAAGGATTGATCTTTGTTATAACAGAACATTGATTGAAAAAAGCAACAGTAAGTGCAACTCCGTATCTCACCACGCAGGCACGAACGCATGTATATTGGAATGGGGTCAAGTGACCTCACTTGATTTTTCTTTTTAAAACCAATAATAATTAATTTTCGAATATTGACTCCACATTAAATACACCATTGTCCCCATACCACTCATTTGATTTGAATTCTAGAAAACATAAATCTGACTATTAATTCGATTTTATTACTTTTTTTAAAAAGGAAAATGGAAATTAAAAAGACACAAGTAAATTGTATTTGTATTATTGTATAGGTTTTCTAATTATAAATCAATTTACATACATACTCTATTTTTTGTCTTCTTTCTTCTACACACTTTATTTTTTCTTCATAAATCTCCTACTTTTAAATCTTATTTGTTTTTATTGTTTTATCATAGTAGAGTTAAAAGACAATATTCAAGTAAGTTTATCCGTTCATTCTTTTTATTGTTGTTGTTGTTGTTGTATATTATATTATTATGTTGTGATTTCGTATTTTTGTATCAATTTTTATCATGTTTTTAGTTTTAATTTTATCCTTGTAGAGTTGTAGTTCAATAGTTGTATTAGAATCAAGTAACTAATTAGTGTTAAATTTTTATGTGTTAGAAATGGAAAAATATTTTAAAAGAAAATCAACATTGGAGTCTCAACAAGTTAATGAAGTGGAAAATGCATTTGCACAACATGTAAGGCCATCTTCGAAAAAAAGATTTTTAGATGTTGATTTAGATAATCTTCCTGTTGATCCTGGAGAAAGGAGTCAAATGGCATGTTATCACCCAAATGATTGGGATGAAATCCAAAGAGTTTATTTACAAAAAGGGCCTTGTCAACCAAAGGACCATAATTTTCCACAACGACAATTTGGTACGTCTCTACGTAAGTTCAATCCTGATTGGTTTCTTGAATTTGGTAGTTGGTTGGAATATAGTGTATCAAAATATGTTATTTTTTTGTTTATGTTGTTATCTTATGAGACATGAGATAGGAGAACACAAAGGTTGAGATGCATTTGTGACTGAGGGATTTTCAAATTGGAAAAAGAAAGATGGCCTCCACTGAGCAAGGGATCTCAAGTCAACTTCTTCGAGATTACTCCCTCAAAGTCTCCTTAACTATACCACTATTCATATCTTATTTATTCTCTCAAGTCTAGGTTAATACTTATCTCACCACACAAAGGTCTTCACCCTGCAAATATAAAACCCAAGCAACACAAGCAAACAAATATATAAAAATATGCAAATAATACAAATAAACAAGATAGACTTAGCCTTCTTAGGGGGAGTCCCCAGTGAAGTCTCCATTTCTGTTGCAGTGAGAATCAGATATCAATCTATTGTATTAACTTGAATCACAAAACATTGAATGTTCAGCACCAAACTTTAACTTATCCAAGGGAAAGGGAAAAGATCGAATAAAACCCTAATTATGAAATGTAACAACAATGCAAAGAGATCTAAAGGTTTGTGGGTTGGTTATACTAAGAGAAGGTATTATCACCCTAAGTATCTATAGTATCCTATAGGAACCTCTTGTTGTATTTGTGTTATGTTATTGTTTGCTTTTTATTGATTGGAAGTGTTTTATAGGGAAATACCTAAAAGTTTTACTAAGTATGCTCACAAAGACTTTGCGGTTTTATGCCTACCTATCCTTATAAGGATGTAATCAGAGCAATCGTAGTTCACCTTAATAAGGGTGAAGAACACTTGAAAGTGATCAAGGTTCAAAGGAGGAAGTAAGTGTTTATAACAACAACACTTATATAAAGTTTACAAACTCTAACCTAAGTTTAAGTTGAAAGGTTAATGACTCTAACAAGGTCAAAAGGGAAGTTAAAGTGAGGCTAAGCTACCTATGACATAAAGTCAACAAAAAGATCTTTCTTTTATATTTGATAACAAAAGAAAAGAGGAGGAAAGGGAATGACTTGGCAAAGTCAAAATATACATGAGTGAATATGGATGAGTCGAACAAGCATTATATTCAAACATTATATCAAAGTAAACATGATAAGGATGACATTTAAACATGATATCAATCAAAATGCATAATAGGTAATGAAGATGATATTCAAGAATGATATCAACCAAGGTAAAAAAAATGAATGACTTAACAAAGTTATAAACAAGACATGGTAATAACCATAGATGGCATACAAGCATGGATGATAAAGACCAAAGTATGCATGTGACATGGTTCTAACAAGACCAAAGTAACAACACAAGTATCATGGATATAAATAAAGGATCAAATCAGTCATGGATATAATAATATCAATAATAAGTTCAAGTTAAACAATATCATGGTCATGGATATAACAATATCAACATGTGAATCAAGACATAACAATATCAAGCAAGGATTCAAATCAGCATAACAATATCAACATGGTATCATGGATTTCAAGTAATAATATGGGTGGTACAAAAGTGGTTTGGGTGTTTGGGTGAGTTTTATGTGATGTGTATGAGGTGTTTTGGTGGTTAGTTGAGAGGAAACTCAATAGAAATGCAAGTTATAGGTTTTAGGTTTTTGAACTTGCAAAAATGGTGGTTTTTGCAAATTCTGGTATGTGGGAAGTTACTGAGGTTTTGAGAGTTGTTTCTATTGTCCTTTGAGGCTTAGAGGAGGCCTCTATTTATATGAGAAGTGGAGGGATTGAGGGATGGTCAGAATGAAATGGTTTGGTTGAGAACAAAGTTTGTGGTTTCATGAAAATGTGAAGTTCCAATGCATAGTACCATGGCTCTAGGGTGGTTGAGAGGCTTTAGAGATGTTGATTTTGATCTTTGTAAAAGGTTTGTGTAGAAGAAACAATCACAAAGCACCATAAAAGTTAACTTTGTGATTAAAGCAACTTTTCAAGAATGGAAGTGTGATCTTTCTTGCCAAATTTTCCCAAAATGGAATAAACTCTTGGATAATGCATCAACTCTTTGGATAATGCCTCAAAAGTTTGTGTAATCTTCTGATTAAGGATGAATTTATAAGTAATAGGACCTGTAATCAAGGGATATGCAGATTAGAATTGGTTTTGCTTCAAATTTATGACATGAAAATGACCTAAACTCAAGTTTGGAAAACCAACTTCTTCTCTTCGAATCTCCTAGCTCAAACATGGGAAAAATGAGTTCTTGAACTCTTTGTAAAGCTTGAAAAATGCTCTACAACTTTCATGTTTTGAGTTTTCCTTAAACCAAAATGGACCATGGTGAAAAATATCCCTAAAGTGAGCTATTTTTTCAAGGCAGATTTGCATCAAATTTTTTTCAAGTGTCCAAACTTCACACATGAATGAAACACTAACTTCATGGCTTCATAACTTGAAATCTATGCATTTTTTAAGAATTCATCCTAAAAGAAAAAGTTGTAGTATGGAATGAGCTCTTCCAATTTGTCTTTGTAGCAAATAAAATGGATGGTTAGATTGGAAGTTATGGGCTTGGAAAGTTGGACAAAAATCATTGTATTTCCATAACTTAGAAAAATTTCAATTTCTCTTTTGTTGCCCTTTTTGCAAGTAACCTCAATTCTCTTGATTTTTCTTAATAAAATTCATCAATAAAACACAATTCCATGAAATTTATCTTGAGAAGCTCACATTTGATAAAAAACCCTAAAGTCAAAGGTTTGACTATGTAGTGTTTGGCTTGTGTATCAGATGAATTTTCACTTCTTGATTCTCAATGATTTCCATATCTTAAGCTATTTGGACACCATGGATGGACTCCAAGGATGTATTTGAATGTCTTGAATCATGCCTCAAGGCTTGAGGTCATGTATTGATCAAAACTCAAAGATGCAGTTGACTTTGGTTGAAAAACCCTAATTTGTGACCAGATGAATTTGAATCTTAAAGAACTTGTAATGAAGCCATATTTCTCTTGATTATTGATGTAGGGAAGCTCTTGAGTGTATGAGAACTTGATGCTTTAATGATCAGTCCAAAAATTTGACTGATTAATCCCTTAAGCTTCTTGGTGCAAAACCTTAATCCACAGATTAAAGAACACAAAACAATATCTTGATAATTGGTTATCTATGCATGAATGATTTACCTAGAATTTTATGCAATTTATGATGGAATATAGGGGTAAATTTGGGGTATGACAATAGGTTTTGTGAATGCCACATCTGTTGAATCACTTACAACCTCATAATAAAGGGTATACAGGCCTTGCCTCTTGATGCCACTCAAGACTTCCTTCAACCCCTTCATTATCCCTAGGATACTTTGTTCTCTTTTAAAAACATATCCTTTCTTGTCGAATTCACCAAGAGAAATTAAATTTCTCTTAATTTCATTTACATACCTGACATTAGTCAATAGCCTTAGATTTGTTGGTGGAATCGTTGGTTCAGATGAGGAACCATAGACGTGGATCAATCATTAACATAACTCTGAAATCCAAAACTTTGATACCACATGCATGTTGAAGTAGTAGAGATTAGTCGTATTGCATTACATAAAGTTTCATATGTGATTATACTATGTATGTGACTAATTTCATGTTGTTATTGAATATTATTTATGAACTATCCTAACTGTTTATATAAATAGTTAAAATTATGAATGTATTTATCACCCCTTTTTGTTTGCTTGTGTGGCTCATTATGTTGATGGTACAAATGTCCAGGTAGAGGAGCATTAGCATTATATAGCTACTGTGTGGAAGAGTTGGCGTAAATGTCTACTTCATTTTTGTTTATCATTTTGAGTTTACTTAGTATTTTTTATGTTTTGCTCTAATAGTGTAACATCAGGGGTGAGTTTTCAATTGTTTGATGTTTCCTTGAGAATTTGTTGGATTTATTTTATTTTGTTGGAACTAAGTTTTTTTTACAACACCTTGAGATATTTACGTTGAATTGTTGATTATTTTATTTTATTTTTAAATTCTCGCTGCTTAAATTTTAAGTTGAGAAGGAAGTTTTATGAGAGAGGTGTGATACTCTAAGCTGAGTTAAACAAATTAATTTGCATGATTTATTTAAATAAGAGTTTTTGGGGTTATGGTGTTATAGTCTTCAAGAGTGGAAGACATATGATGAGAGAAATTTCACAACATTTCTTGATGTCCATGACAATGAAATCCGCTATAAATATGAACTTGTCCAATTTAACTAAAACATTCTTGGCTATTCTAGCTGGACTTATGATGGTTATGTCTTCCATTTTCAATGATCTTTTTGTTGGTCACACCTTATGATCAATAATTCTTCATATCACTGATAAAGGTATCATGTTTACACTGGCACCCAAAGTTAACTAGAGCACTCCCAACCTATACATCACCTACAATTAGGTGTAATGTGAATCCACCTGGGTCATTTTCCTTTGGAGGTAGATATTGTTGGATGACATTGTTTCAACTTTCTTACTAGTGAAGGTTTTCTCTATCACTTGCATGACTTTATGAAGGGGGTTTATGTTGAATGAATTGAGTTTTTAGCTTTCCTTTATCTTCCTTTAACTTATTTTTATCATTTATACGTTCCTTTATTATTTGACCTCTTTCAACATCTACTTTTTCAGATTCACCAACTCAGATGACATCACAATTTTATTTTGGATTGGTACAAATGTTTGCATTAAAAGTACTACTTTGTTGTTCTGCCAATCGCTTTTCTATCTGGGAAATTTTTGTTTCAATATTCTTGATAGAAGCATTGAATTTTTTCGGATTAGCCATGGAAAACTACATAACTAGTCTAGTGTGTTGTCCAATTTTGTTTTTATATCTTATAGAGGTGGTTGAGCGTATGTTTGATATGGTTATCAACTTGATGGTCAAAATTCGGATCCCCAACCTTGGTTGTAATTATTTCCTCTCTAGAAGTTGTTATTATAATATTTCTCACGCCTCTGTTGATTGTTGACATAGTTGACCTCTTCCTCTATAGGTAGGCAGAATCCAGTAGGATGATCATTAAGTCGTTAAGGTAGCTCAGACAGTTTATTTGCATGCTCATATATTGTTTACTTTAACAAATAAATTTGTACTAAAATTGCTTCATTGATATTTAGCTCCAAGATTCCATTTTTTCTTTAGGATGGATTTCAATTGGATTAACTTTGATGATCAATTAGTGTCATTCTTTATATTATTGCGATTGCTCTTTCGATAATCTTTGACATTAACGAACCATTAGCGGTAGCATCTAACAACAACTTTAGTTGTTGTTGTAATCCATTTTTGAAGATGTATATTTAAGTAAGGTCATCGAAACATGGTTTAGACATCTTTTCAACATGGATTTGTGTCATACCCTAATTTTAACCCTGAAATATTAAATCAGTACAATCATCATGACATCTGCATCATCTGCATATCATATCACACATTTCATCTCGCATAATGCCCAAATTATTAATCAGAATAATTTTTCGTATTTACAGACATGTCGGTCAAACTAATTCACAATTGTGCGTAAAATCACTAGACGAAAAATTTCAAAATCGAGCTTGCAGACGTCAGTTATCTTAATCTACGGTTCGCGTAGTTTAACCTGACGTGCTCATTTTAATTCTTCAACTACTTTTTCAATCACATTTTGATCAATCTGAGCCTTTTAACCAGTCAGATTTTATTTCAAAAAATAATTAAACGCTATATTTTTTCGAAAAGTTTATTTCACGCTAATAATTTTAGTGCATTCGATTTTATTTTTCGAACACTTTTGCGCTTGAGTCATTTTATTTTAACCTTTTTGTCAATATATTCGTAATAAATAATTAGAATTTTCTATATTTTATTTTTGATTTAATTTATTTATAATAAATTGATTTTGTTTAATTTAAGTTGTTTTAAATCAATTTTACACTAATAACATTCATAAAAGCAGTTTGGAACTTAAAAAAACTGAAACTCTAGAAATACATGTATCTTGTAATGAACGCAAGATTTTGAAAAGAGGGACCATTTTGATGCATCCGCGGCGCATACTGCATATTCAGTTGTATTTATCCATGTGTCATTTTCTTGACAACTAGCTTCCCTTTCTTTCGTTTGATTTTGATATCTCTCTCAACACTAAAAAGTGAGACCCTTACTTTCCATTTCATTATTACAACCTTCATTAACATCATCTTTCACTCAATAAACTTTCCTTCCATTCATCTTCTTCACCAACTCAAAAACTTTCTCACCCTCTCTACGTAGAACCTCTTGCTCTCTCATGAAAAAAATGTAAAGGTTCATCATCTTCATGGGCTCACTCAAAACCATGAAACCATGGACATCACCATTCCATTAAAACACTTCTTCACACCTCAAGCAATCTTTGAATAAAACTCCATCTCCATATCTCTCACTTGTTAACTGAAAATAAAAAAAAGAAAGAGAGTTGATTGAAAAAAGCAACAGTAAATGCAACTCCGTATCTCACCACGCAGGCACAAATGCATGTATATTGGAATGGGGTCAAGTGACCCCACTTGATGTTACAAAAACAAATAACAGCTACCACATTATTTTCTTTTCTAAATATGCTTTTTTTATTGAACACAACATCGATCATGAAAAATAATAATAACATTATTAATGTCTTTTATTGTAAAATATGTGAATATTAATTGTTTATTATTTTATATCTATTTATAATTTGTATGATTTCTACATTGTGATGTTCTACGTATTATATCTATTTTTAATTTTTTTTATAATTGTTCCTAAATAATTTTATTTTTAATGGAATATATGTCGAAAACACCATAAAAAATTACACGAATTAGCGCAATAAAAAAGCGGACAAACTAGTTAATCTATAAAAACAAAACATTTAAACATTTAAAAGCATCAGATTTATTCACCTGAATCTTAACGACGCTCAAACACTCAAATAATGAACATAAGCATGACCAAAACTCTTGTTAGACTCCTTTTTATGGCGAAATAAATTTGGAATATCTATATTATTTTACACATAATCATCACCAAAACTCTTTTTCAACGTCCTTTAAGTTTTCATTTGCAGGAATCCCCAATTTTTATTTCTATTATTTGTTTAAGTTTTGCTGTAGAAATTTTCAAATTATGGTTAATTCATGACAATCCAATTCACGTTTTAATTAAAACTTAGATAATCTCCTTTTCCTTTTCAAGCACACACTTTCATCTTCCTTAAAAAAGAAGATAAATATAAATATGAATACCAACATGTAATTGAAAAGACAAATATATTTACTATAGGTGATAATAATGCATATTTTTTTTCCATGCTTCCTTTTGTTTTAATTTTGCAAATGTTTTTAAGATTGATTATATGTTAGGTTTTGGAGATGCTTTGGTTTAGGATAATTTCTTATAATGAGACTATTCTAGGTTTTTCCTTTAAACTTCAGGTAGGAAGACTAGTTTATGTAAATAAGGATAAAAAGGAATAAAGTTTAATGATTTACTATAATGAAGAATTTCAACTTTTTAGAGCTATCTATTAATTAAGTTTTTTTTTTCACAAGTAGAGATTCAATGAAGCTTTGGAAAAAAATTGGTGATAGTTTAAAACAAAGGTTCAATATGGATGAAGATGAAATGAAAATAGAAAAAGGTGCAGTTTAATGTCAATGATTTGTTTGTATCTAAAAATTGATATTAAGGAATTTCAGAATTTTATTTTTTTTTTGAAATTTTTCTAAAATTTAGATGAAGATTAATGAAAATAGCGATGAAGAGTGAAGAAGATAAACATAGGTAAAAAATATTAAATATAGATGCTCTACCATTATAGTTTATAGAGTCTCAAAATTCAAATGTGTAAAACGCATCAGAAAGTTCAAATAGTTAAAATTTAAATAAGAAAAATTTAGGGTGAACATTCATCAATATTGTCTCACAAAATATATTTACATAAAAAATTAATGAAATTGACTAAATTAATTAACGGAATAATTTTTGAGAGATTAAAACGTAAAATTTATTAAATAAGAAACCAAAATGAAACCTTAAATAAATTAAAGAATAAAAAAAATGCATTAATCCTTTTCTTTTTTATGATTTTTGATCAAAGAAAGATTAAAATCATAATTAATATGATTTTTAAATATTATATAAATTATACATAATAAGTTCTCTTTCATTCTCATATATTAAATATATCTTTTATATGATCCTCACCAATTACATGTATGACAATATATCCTGTAAAATAATATATTTTATCATTCATGGTGTACTAAATATGAATTTTGAAATAATGCATAACGTATGAGTGAATAATATATATGTTAAGGATATAAGGTGGTTGTAAATTCTATCACTTTTTACATTTCTATTATAAATAGCTTTTTTATAACACAAATTGTATAAAATTTTGTAGAATTTTATTAATATTTGAATCAATAATAAATTTTATCAATTAATATTTTGAACTTAGACACTTAGAATATCAGCACATCAATAATAATTATATATATTCTATATAAATATAAATATATATATATATATATATATATATATATATATATATATATATATATATATATATTTATATATATATATATATATATATATATATATATATATATAAATTTTATCAACGAAGAACAAATCAATAATAATTATTTTTATATTGTCCAATTTTTTTCTTTATTTCTTTTTCTTTTTTTTTATATAGATAAAAATTCTCATACAATTGTAGTTTGCACATAACTTGTAAACGATTCGATTCTTTCTTTTGTGTATTTTATTCTCTTCCTTCCAACAGACAAATGCTACATTCTCTTTCTTCTCTATCTCTTTTAGACTTGCATTGTCCTCCTTCCTCTCTCCCTTTGTCTATTTTTAATTTATTTTTCATTAGCTTTTTTATTTCAAAATCAATTATAAATATGCTTCCTTTTCCTCTTAATTTTATTCTTATTTTTTGTTTTGCCAAAATAATTCAAGATTTAGTTGTCACATACATGCATTATAAAACGAAAACAAGTATTTTTGTCTTCTTTTTTGGATTTTATTATTGAATTATAATTTTAAGCTCAGATTCATATTTAATTATGATGTATGTCCAGCATGTTGATATTATATTATGATGGATAAATCGTGTAGTGGATATGTAGTTCAAGCAAATTAATAATATATTAGGATAGATATATAGTGTAATAGCACGATATTTATTATTTTATGTAATTTGTAAGAGTTTTATCAAATACAATAAAAGTAATAAGAGATAATTATTAATTTATGTAATTTGTAACAGTTATATCAATACAATGAAAGTAATAATCAATGTATTAGTAAATGCAATCCTGAAATAAAACCATAATTTATATATTTCATACGTGAAAGACACAATACTCTTTAAAATAAAATTTTTAGTGTTTTGAAATTTTGTATTTTCTTTATTTTCATCATTTTATTTTGATATTTCTTCCTATTTTTTTATCAATGCATCAGAAAATAATTGATCATTTTTAAAATATCCAAAAAATATATGATACATAATTATATTGTGTAGGTTGTTATTGAGAATAATCTCTAATGTTGTCATCTATAGGATTCACATTCACAAATAAAACTACAGTTTGTATCAGATAATATTAAATATAGGCTTTAGAGTTTTTTATTTTGTATAATGTCAAGTCTAAGGCTATGAATGACATTAAGGATTGAATATCGTTTAAAGATTGAAGGTATTTGTGTTTATGTTTTCGTCATGATTTTTCCTTTAATGATAACCAGTTATTAACTACTTAACAAAATAATGAAAGAGGAATAAATGAATGTCATGTGCAAAAGAGATTGAGATATATAGAGAGATAGAGAGACTGATGAGTGATTTAAAAAAAGAGTTAGAGAGAGACGAAGAGAAAGTGAGAAACAGAGAGAGAGAGAGGAAACACGTATTATTGACAACATCCACAGATAAATTATAAGAAACAAGTAAGTTACAAAAACAAATAACAGCTACCACATTATTTTCTTTTCTAAATATGCTCTTTTTATTGAACACAACATCGATCATGAAAAATAATAATAACATTATTAATGTCTTTTATTGTAAAATATGTGAATATTAATTGTTTATTATTTTATATCTATTTATAATTTGTATGATTTCTACATTGTGATATTATACGTATTATTATATTTTTAATTTTTTTTATAATTATTCTTAAATAATTTTATTTTTAATGAAATATATGTCGAAAACACCATAAAAAAATTGCACGCATTAGCGCAATAAAAAAGCGGACAAACTAGTTAATCTATAAAAACAAAACATTTAAACATTTAAAAGCATCAGATTCATTCACCTGAGTCTTTTCAAATTGGGCTTTTCCCATAACACCCTTACTAACTCTTCATACTGCCCAATTTACCCTTATTTCTCTGATATTCATTT
This sequence comes from Lathyrus sativus, assembly GCA_963859935.3. Taxonomy (NCBI): domain Eukaryota; kingdom Viridiplantae; phylum Streptophyta; class Magnoliopsida; order Fabales; family Fabaceae; genus Lathyrus; species Lathyrus sativus. The sequence goes on along the minus strand of OZ012741.1, from coordinate 406,837,184 downwards.
TAATCAATAATAATACTAATATTCTCATATAGTATACTATTAATTAAATAAATAGTCCAACATGCACATAATCTTAGTAATTCTCAAAACCACCGAAAACACCAAAATACAAATATTCTCAATTAAATAAATTAATTAAAATATTTCGATTAAATTTGGGGTGTTACAACATCCACAGATAAGTTATAAGAAACAGGTAAGTTACAAAAACAAATAACAGCTACCACATTATTTTCTTTTCTAAATATGCTTTTTTTATTGAACACAACATCGATCATGAAAAATAATAATAACATTATTAATGTCTTTTATTGTAAAATATGTGAATATTAATTGTTTATTATTTTATATCTATTTATAATTTGTATGATTTCTACATTGTGATATTATATGTATTATTATATTTTTAATTTTTTTATAATTGTTCCTAAATAATTTTATTTTTAATGGAATATATGTCGAAAACACCATAAAAAATTACACGCATTAGCGCAATAAAAAAGCGGACAAACTAGTTAATCTATAAAAAACAAAACATTTAAACATTTAAAAGCATCAGATTTATTCACCTGAATCTTAACGACGCTCAAACACTCAAATAATGAACATAAGCATGACCAAAACTCTTGTTAGACTCCTTTTTATGGCGAAATAAATTTGGAATATCTATATTATTTTAAACATAATCATCACCAAAACTCTTTTTCAACGTCCTTTAAGTTTTCATTTGCAGGAATCCCCAATTTTTATTTCTATTATTTGCTTAAAGTTTTGCTGTAGAAATTTTCAAATTATGGTTAATTCATGACAATCCAATTCACGTTTTAATTAAAACTTAGATAATCTCCTTTTCCTTTTCAAGCACACACTTTCATCTTCCTGAAAAAATAAGATAAATATAAATAGGAATACCAACATATAATTGAAAAGACAAATATATTTACTATAGGTGATAATAATGCATATTTTTTTCCATGCTTCCTTTTGTTTTAATTTTGCAAAAGTTTTTAAGATTGATTATATGGTAGGTTTTGGAGATGCTTTGGTTTAGGATAATTTCTTATAATGAGACTATTCTAGGTTTTTCCTTTAAACTTCAGGTAGGAAGACTAGTTTATGTAAATAAGGATAAAAAGGAATAAAGTTTAATGATTTACTATAATGAAGAATTTCAACTTTTTAGAGCTATCTATTAATTAAGTTTTTTTTTCACAAGTAGAGATTCAATGAAGCTTTGGAAAAAAATTGGTGATAGTTTAAAACAAAGGTTCAATATGGATGAAGATGAAATGAAAATAGAAAAAGGTGCAGTTTAATGTCAATGATTTGTTTGTATCTAAAAATTGATATTAAGGAATTTCAGAATTTTAATTTTTTTTTGAAATTTTTCTAAAATTTAGATGAAGATTAATGAAAATAGCGGTGAAGAGTGAAGAAGATAAACATAGGTAAAAAATATTAAATATAGATGCTCTACCATTATAGTTTATAGAGTCTCAAAATTCAAATGTGTAAAACTCATCAGAAAGTTCAAATAGTTAAAATTTAAAAAGAAAAATTTAGGGTGAACATTCATCAATATTGTCTCACAAAATATATTTACATAAAAAATTAATGAAATTGACTAAATTAATTAACGGAATAATTTTTGAGAGATTAAAACGTAAAATTTATTAAATAAGAAACCAAAATGAAACCTTAAATAAATTAAAGAATAAAAAAAGGCATTAATCCTTTTCTTTTTTATGAATTTTGATCAAAGAAAGATTAAAATCATAATTAATATGATTTTTAAATATTATATAAATTATACATACTAAGTTCTCTTTCATTCTCATATATTAAATATATCTTTTATATGATCCTCACCAATTACATGTATGACAATATATCCTGTAAAATAATATATTTTATCATTCATGGTGTACTAAATATGAATTTTGAAATAATGCATAACGTATGAGTGAATAATATATATGTTAAGGATATAAGGTGGTTGTAAATTCTATCACTTATTACATTTCTTTTATAAATAGCTTTTTTATAACACAAATTGTATAAAATTTTGTAGAATTTTATTAATATTTGAATAATAATAAATTTTATCAATTAATATTTTGAACTTAGACACTTAGAATATCAGCACATCAATAATAATTATATATATTCTATATAAATATAAATATATATATATATATATATATATATATATATATATATATATATATATATATATATATATATATATATATATATATATAAATTTTATCAACGAAGAACAAATCAATAATAATTATTTTTATATTGTCCAATTTTTTTCTTTATTTCTTTTTCTTTTTTTTTTGATATAGATAAAAATTCTCATACAATTGTAGTTTGCACATAACTTGTAAGCGATTCGATTCTTTATTTTGTGTATTTTATTCTCTTCCTTCCAACAGACAAATGCTACATTCTCTTTCTTCTCTATCTCTTTTAGACTTGCATTGTCCTCCTCCCTCTCTCCCTTTGTTTATTTTTAATTTATTTTTCATTAGCTTTTCTATTTCAAAATCAATTATAAATATGCTTCCTTTTCCTCTTAATTTTATTCTTATTTTTTGTTTTGCCAAAATAATTCGAGATTTAGTTGTCACATACATGCTTTATAAAACCAAAACAAGTATTTTTGTCTTCTTTTTTGGATTTTATTATTGAATTATAATTTTAAGCTCAGATTCATATTTAATTATGATGTATGTCCAGCATGTTGATATTATATTATGATGGATAAATCGTGTAGTGGATATGTAGTTCAAGCAAATTAATAATATATTAGGATAGATATATAGTGTAATAGCACGATATTTATTATTTTATGTAATTTGTAAGAGTTTTATCAAATACAATAAAAGTAATAAGAGATAATTATTAATTTATGTAATTTGTAACAGTTATATCAATACAATGAAAGTAATAATCAATGTATTAGTAAATGCAATCCTGAAATAAAACCATAATTTATATATTTCATACGTGAAAGACACAATACTCTTTAAAATAAAATTTTTAGTGTTTTGAAATTTTGTATTTTCTTTATTTTCATCATTTTATTTTGATATTTCTTCCTATTTTTTTATCAATGCATCAAAAAATAATTGATCATTTTTAAAATATCCAAAAAATATATGATACATAATTATATTGTGTAGGTTGCTATTGAAAATAATCTCTAATCTTGTCATCTATAGGATTCACATTCACAAATAAAACTACAGTTTGTATCAGATAATATTAAATATAGGCTTTAGAGTTTTTTATTTTGTATAATGTCAAGTCTAAGGCTATGAATGACATTAAGGATTGAATATCGTTTAAAGATTGAAGGTATTTGTGTTTATGTTTTCGTCATGATTTTTCCTTTAATGATAACCAGTTATTAACTACTTAACAAAATAATGAAAGAGGAATAAATGAATGTCATGTGCAAAAGAGATTGAGATATATAGAGAGATAGAGAGACTGATGAGTGATTTAAAAAAAGAGTTAGAGAGAGACGAAGAGAAAGTGAGAAACAGAGAGAGAGAGAGGAAACATGTATTATTGACAACATCCACAGATAAATTATAAGAAACAAGTAAGTTACAAAAACAAATAACAGCTACCACATTATTTTCTTTTCTAAATATGCTTTTTTTATTGAACACAACATCGATCATGAAAAATAATAATAACATTATTAATGTCTTTTATTGTAAAATATGTGAATATTAATTGTTTATTATTTTATATCTATTTATAATTTGTATGATTTCTACATTGTGATATTATACGTATTATTATATTTTTAATTTTATTAATAATTATTCTTAAATAATTTTATTTTTAATGAAATATATGTCGAAAACACCATAAAAAAATTGCACGCATTAGCGCAATAAAAAAGCGGACAAACTAGTTAATCTATAAAAACAAAACATTTAAACATTTAAAAGCATCAGATTCATTCACCTGAGTCTTTTCAAATTGGGCTTTTCCCATAACACCCTTACTAACTCTTCATACTGCCCAATTTACCCTTATTTCTCTGATATTCATTTTAATCAATAATAATACTAATATTCTCATATAGTATACTATTAATTAAATAAATAGTCCAACATGCACATTTTCTTAGTAATTCTCAAAACCACCGAAAACACCAAAATACAAATATTCTCAATTAAATAAATTAATTAAAATATTTCGATTAAATTTGGGGTGTTACAACATCCACAGATATGTTATAAGAAACAGGTAAGTTACAAAAACAAATAACAGCTACCACATTATTTTCTTTTCTAAATATGCTTTTTTTATTGAACACAACATCGATCATGAAGAATAATAATAACATTATAAATGTCTTTTATTGTAAAATATGTGAATATTAATTGTTTATTATTTTATATCTATTTATAATTTGTATGATTTCTACATTGTGATATTATATGTATTATTATATTTTTAATTTTTTTATAATTGTTCCTAAATAATTTTATTTTTAATGGAATATATGTCGAAAACACCATAAAAAATTACACGCATTAGCGCAATAAAAAAGCGGACAAACTAGTTAATCTATAAAAAACAAAACATTTAAACATTTAAAAGCATCAGATTTATTCACCTGAATCTTAACGACAGTCAAACACTCAAATAATGAACATAAGCATGACCAAAACTCTTGTTAGACTCCTTTTTATGGCAAAATAAATTTGGAATATCTATATTATTTTACACATAATCATCACCAAAACTCTTTTTCAACGTCCTTTAAGTTTTCATTTGCAGGAATCCTCAATTTTTATTTCTATTATTTGCTTAAAGTTTTGCTGTAGAAATTTTCAAATTATGGTTAATTCATGACAATCCAATTCACGTTTTAATTAAAACTTAGATAATCTCCTTTTCCTTTTCAAGCACACACTTTCATCTTCCTGAAAAAAGAAGATAAATATAAATAGGAATACCAACATGTAATTGAAAAGACAAATATATTTACTATAGGTGATAATAATGCATATTTTTTTTCCATGCTTCCTTTTGTTTTAATTTTGCAAAAGTTTTTAAGATTGATTATATGGTAGGTTTTGGAGATGCTTTGGTTTAGGATGATTTCTTATAATGAGACTATTCTAGGTTTTTCCTTTAAACTTCATGTAGGAAGACTAGTTTACGTAAATAAGGATAAAAAGGAATAAAGTTTAATGATTTACTAGAATGAAGAATTTCAACTTTTTAGAGCTATCTATTAATTAAGTTTTTTTTTCACAAGTAGAGATTCAATGAAGCTTTGGAAAAAAAAATTGGTGATAGTTTAAAACAAAGGTTCAATATGGATGAAGATGAAATGAAAATAGAAAAAGGTGCAGGTTAATGTTAATGATTTGTTTGTATCTAAAAATTGATAATAAGGAATTTCAGAATTTTAATTTTTTTTTGAAATTTTTCTAAAATTTAGATGAAAATTAATGAAAATAGCGATGAAGAGTGAAGAAGATAAACATAGGTAAAAAATATTAAATATAGATGCTCTACCATTATAGTTTATAGAGTCTTAAAATTCAAATGTGTAAAACTCATCAGAAAGTTCAAATAGTTAAAATTTAAAAAGAAAAATTTAGGGTGAACATTCATCAATATTGTCTCACAAAATATATTTACATAGAAAATTAATGAAATTGACTAAATTAATTAACAGAATAATTTTTGAGAGATTAAAACGTAAAATTTATTAAATAAGAAACCAAAATGAAACCTTAAATAAATTAAAGAATAAAAAAATGCATTAATCCTTTTTTTTTATGAATTTTGATCAAAGAAAGATTAAAATCATAATTAATATGATTTTTAAATATTATATAAATTATACATAATAAGTTCTCTTTCATTCTCATATATTAAATATATCTTTTATATGATCCTCACCAATTACATGTATGACAATATATCCTGTAAAATAATATATTTTATCATTCATGGTGTACTAAATATGAATTTTGAAATAATGCATAACGTATGAGTGAATAATATATATGTTAAGGATATAAGGTGGTTGTAAATTCTATCACTTATTACATTTCTATTATAAATAGCTTTTTTATAACACAAATTGTATAAAATTTTGTAGAATTTTATTAATATTTGAATCAATAATAAATTTTATCAATTAATATTTTGAACTTAGACACTTAGAATATCAGCACATCAATAATAATTATATATATTCTATATAAATATAAATATATATATATATATATATATATATATATATATATATATATATATATATATATATATATATATATATATATATATATATATATATATATATATATATATATATATATATATATATATATATATATATATATATATATATATATATATATATATATATATATATATATATATATATATATATATATATATATATATATATATATATATATATATAAATTTTATCAACGAAGAACAAATCAATAATAATTATTTTTATATTGTCCAATTTTTTTCTTTATTTCTTTTTCTTTTTTTTTATATAGATAAAAATTCTCATACAATTGTAGTTTGCACATAACTTGTAAACGATTCGATTCTTTCTTTTGTGTATTTTATTCTCTTCCTTCCAACAGACAAATGCTACATTCTCTTTCTTCTCTATCTCTTTTAGACTTGCATTGTCCTCCTTCCTCTCTCCCTTTGTCTATTTTTAATTTATTTTTCATTACCTTTTCTATTTCAAAATCAATTATAAATATGCTTCCTTTTCCTCTTAATTTTATTCTTATTTTTTGTTTTTCTAAAATAATTCAAGATTTAGTTGTCACATACATGCATTATAAAACCAAAACAAGTATTTTTGTCTTCTTTTTTGGATTTTATTATTGAATTATAATTTTAAGCTCAGATTCATATTTAATTATGATGTATGTCCAGCATGTTGATATTATATTATGATGGATAAATCGTGTAGTGGATATGTAGTTCAAGCAAATTAATAATATATTAGGATAGATATATAGTGTAATAGCACGATATTTATTATTTTATGTAATTTGTAAGAATTTTATCAAATACAATAAAAGTAATAAGAGATAATTATTAATTTATGTAATTTGTAACAGTTATATCAATTCAATAAAAGTAATAATCAATGTATTAGTAACTGCAATCCTGAAATAAAACCATAATTTATATATTTCATACGTGAAAGACACAATACTCTTTAAAATAAAATTTTTAGTGTTTTGAAATTTTGTATTTTCTTTATTTTCATCATTTTATTTTGATATTTCTTCCTATTTTTTTATCAATGCATCAGAAAATAATTGATCATTTTTAAAATATCCAAAAAATATATGATACATAATTATATTGTGTAGGTTGTTATTGAGAATAATCTCTAATATTTTCATCTATAGGATTCACATTCACAAATAAAACTACAGTTTGTATCAGATAATATTAAATATAGGCTTTAGAGTTTTTTATTTTGTATAATGTCAAGTCTAAGGCTATGAATGACATTAAGGATTGAATATCGTTTAAAGGTTGAAGGTATTTGTGTTTATGTTTTCGTCATGATTTTTCCTTTAATGATAACCAGTTATTAACTACTTAACAAAATAATGAAAGAGGAATAAATGAATGTCATGTGCAAAAGAGATTGAGATATATAGAGAGATAGAGAGACTGATGAGTGATTTAAAAAAAGAGTTAGAGAGAGACGAAGAGAAAGTGAGAAACAGAGAGAGAGAGGAAACACGTATTATTGACAACATCCACAGATAAATTATAAGAAACAAGTAAGTTACAAAAACAAATAACAGCTACCACATTATTTTCTTTTCTAAATATGCTTTTTTTATTGAACACAACATCGATCATGAAAAATAATAATAACATTATTAATGTCTTTTATTGTAAAATATGTGAATATTAATTGTTTATTATTTTATATCTATTTATAATTTGTATGATTTCTACATTGTGATATTATATGTATTATTATATTTTTAATTTTTTTATAATTGTTCCTAAATAATTTTATTTTTAATGGAATATATGTCGAAAACACCATAAAAAATTACACGCATTAGCGCAATAAAAAAGCGGACAAACTAGTTAATCTATAAAAAACAAAACATTTAAACATTTAAAAGCATCAGATTTATTCACCTGAATCTTAACGACACTCAAACACTCAAATAATGAACATAAGCATGACCAAAACTCTTGTTAGACTCCTTTTTATGGCGAAATAAATTTGGAATATCTATATTATTTTACACATAATCATCACCAAAACTCTTTTTCAACGTCCTTTAAGTTTTCATTTGCAGGAATCCCCAATTTTTATTTCTATTATTTGCTTAAAGTTTTGCTGTAGAAATTTTCAAATTATGGTTAATTCATGACAATCCAATTCACGTTTTAATTAAAACTTAGATAATCTCCTTTTCCTTTTCAAGCACACACTTTCATCTTCCTGAAAAAATAAGATAAATATAAATAGGAATACCAACATATAATTGAAAAGACAAATATATTTACTATAGGTGATAATAATGCATATTTTTTTTCCATGCTTCCTTTTGTTTTAATTTTGCAAAAGTTTTTAAGATTGATTATATGGTAGATTTTGGAGATGCTTTGGTTTAGGATAATTTCTTATAATGAGACTATTCTAGGTTTTTCCTTTAAACTTCAGGTAGGAAGACTAGTTTATGTAAATAAGGATAAAAAGGAATAAAGTTTAATGATTTACTATAATGAAGAATTTCAACTTTTTAGAGCTATCTATTAATTAAGTTTTTTTTTTCACAAGTAGAGATTCAATGAAGCTTTGGATAAAAATTGGTGATAGTTTAAAACAAAGGTTCAATATGGATGAAGATGAAATGAAAATAGAAAAAGGTGCAGTTTAATGTCAATGATTTGTTTGTATCTAAAAATTGATATTAAGGAATTTCAGAATTTTAATTTTTTTTTGAAATTTTTCTAAAATTTAGATGAAGATTAATGAAAATAGCGATGAAGAGTGAAGAAGATAAACATAGGTAAAAAATATTAAATATAGATGCTCTACCATTATAGTTTATAGAGTCTCAAAATTCAAATGTGTAAAACTCATCAGAAAGTTCAAATAGTTAAAATTTAAAAAGAAAAATTTAGGGTGAACATTCATCAATATTGTCTCACAAAATATATTTACATAAAAAATTAATGAAATTGACTAAATTAATTAACGGAATAATTTTTGAGAGATTAAAACGTAAAATTTATTAAATAAGAAACCAAAATGAAACCTTAAATAAATTAAAGAATAAAAAAAGGCATTAATCCTTTTCTTTTTTATGAATTTTGATCAAAGAAAGATTAAAATCATAATTAATATGATTTTTAAATATTATATAAATTATACATACTAAGTTCTCTTTCATTCTCATATATTAAATATATCTTTTATATGATCCTCACCAATTACATGTATGACAATATATCCTGTAAAATAATATATTTTATCATTCATGGTGTACTAAATATGAATTTTGAAATAATGCATAACGTATGAGTGAATAATATATATGTTAAGGATATAAGGTGGTTGTAAATTCTATCACTTATTACATTTCTATTATAAATAGCTTTTTTATAACACAAATTGTATAAAATTTTGTAGAATTTTATTAATATTTGAATAATAATAATAAATTTTATCAATTAATATTTTGAACTTAGACACTTAGAATATCAGCACATCAATAATAATTATATATATTCTATATAAATATATATTTATATATATATATATATATATATATATATATATATATATATATATATATATATATATATATATATATATATATATATGTATATATATATATATATATATATATATATATATATATATATATATATATATATATATATATATATATATATATATATATATATATAAATTTTATCAACGAAGAACAAATCAATAATAATTGTTTTTATATTGTCCAATTTGTTTCTTTATTTCTTTTTCTTTTTTTTTAAATAGATAAAAATTCTCATACAATTGTAGTTTGCACATAACTTGTAAACGATTCGATTCTTTCTTTTGTGTATTTTATTCTCTTCCTTCCAACAGACAAATGCTACATTCTCTTTCTTCTCTATCTCTTTTAGACTTGCATTGTCCTCCTTCCTCTCTCCCTTTGTCTATTTTTAATTTATTTTTAATTAGCTTTTCTATTTCAAAATCAATTATAAATATGCTTCCTTTTCCTCTTAATTTTATTCTTATTTTTTGTTTTGCCAAAATAATTCGAGATTTAGTTGTCACATACATGCTTTATAAAACAAAAACAAGTATTTTTGTCTTCTTTTTTGGATTTTATTATTGAATTATAATTTTAAGCTCAGATTCATATTTAATTATGATGTATGTCCAGCATGTTGATATTATATTATGATGGATAAATCGTGTAGTGGATATGTAGTTCAAGCAAATTAATAATATATTAGGATAGATATATAGTGTAATAGCACGATATTTATTATTTTATGTAATTTGTAAGAGTTTTATCAAATACAATAAAAGTAATAAGAGATAATTATTAATTTATGTAATTTGTAACAGTTATATCAATACAATGAAAGTAATAATCAAAGTATTAGTAAATGCAATCTTGAAATAAAACCATAATTTATATATTTCATACGTGAAAGACACAATACTCTTTAAAATAAAATTTTTAGTGTTTTGAAATTTTGTATTTTCTTTATTTTCATCATTTGATTTTGATATTTCTTCCTATTTTTTTATCAATGCATCAGAAAATAATTGATCATTTTTAAAATATCCAAAAAATATATGATACATAATTATATTGTGTAGGTTGTTATTGAGAATAATCTCTAATCTTGTCATCTATAGGATTCACATTCACAAATAAAACTACAGTTTGTATCAGATAATATTAAATATAAGCTTTAGAGTTTTTTATTTTGTATAATGTCAAGTCTAAGGCTATGAATGACATTAAGGATTGAATATCATTTAAAGATTGAAGGTATTTGTGTTTATGTTTTCGTCATGATTTTTCCTTTAATGATAACCAGTTATTAACTACTTAACAAAATAATGAAAGAGGAATAAATGAATGTCATGTGCAAAAGAGATTGAGATATATAGAGAGATAGAGAGACTGATGAGTGATTTAAAAAAAGAGTTAGAGAGAGACGAAGAGAAAGTGAGAAACAGAGAGAGAGAGAGAGAGAGAGGAAACACGTATTATTGACAACATCCACAGATAAATTATAAGAAACAAGTAAGTTACAAAAACAAATAACAGCTACCACATTATTTTCTTTTCTAAATATGCTTTTTTTATTGAACACAACATCGATCATGAAAAATAATAATAACATTATTAATGTCTTTTATTGTAAAATATGTGAATATTAATTGTTTATTATTTTATATCTATTTATAATTTGTATGATTTCTACATTGTGATATTATACGTATTATTATATTTTTAATTTTTTTTATAATTATTCTTAAATAATTTTATTTTTAATGAAATATATGTCGAAAACACCATAAAAAAATTGCACGCATTAGCGCAATAAAAAAGCGGACAAACTAGTTAATCTATAAAAACAAAACATTTAAACATTTAAAAGCATCAGATTCATTCACCTGAGTCTTTTCAAATTGGGCTTTTCCCATAACACCCTTACTAACTCTTCATACTGCCCAATTTACCCTTATTTCTCTGATATTCATTTTAATCAATAATAATACTAATATTCTCATATAGTATACTATTAATTAAATAAATAGTCCAACATGCACATAATCTTAGTAATTCTCAAAACCACCGAAAACACCAAAATACAAATATTCTCAATTAAATAAATTAATTAAAATATTTCGATTAAATTTGGGGTGTTACAACATCCACAGATAAGTTATAAGAAACAGGTAAGTTACAAAAACAAATAACAGCTACCACATTATTTTCTTTTCTAAATATGCTTTTTTTATTGAACACAACATCGATCATGAAAAATAATAATAACATTATTAATGTCTTTTATTGTAAAATATGTGAATATTAATTGTTTATTATTTTATATCTATTTATAATTTGTATGATTTCTACATTGTGATATTATATGTATTATTATATTTTTAATTTTTTTATAATTGTTCCTAAATAATTTTATTTTTAATGGAATATATGTCGAAAACACCATAAAAAATTACACGCATTAGCGCAATAAAAAAGCGGACAAACTAGTTAATCTATAAAAAACAAAACATTTAAACATTTAAAAGCATCAGATTTATTCACCTGAATCTTAACGACGCTCAAACACTCAAATAATGAACATAAGCATGACCAAAACTCTTGTTAGACTCCTTATTATGGCGAAATAAATTTGGAATATCTATATTATTTTACACATAATCATCACCAAAACTCTTTTTCAACGTCCTTTAAGTTTTCATTTGCAGGAATCCCCAATTTTTATTTCTATTATTTGCTTAAAGTTTTGCTGTAGAAATTTTCAAATTATGGTTAATTCATGACAATCCAATTCACGTTTTAATTAAAACTTAGATAATCTCCTTTTCCTTTTCAAGCACACACTTTCATCTTCATGAAAAAATAAGATAAATATAAATAGGAATACCAACATATAATTGAAAAGACAAATATATTTACTATAGGTGATAATAATGCATATTTTTTTTCCATGCTTCCTTTTGTTTTAATTTTGCAAAAGTTTTTAAGATTGATTATATGGTAGGTTTTGGAGATGCTTTGGTTTAGGATAATTTCTTATAATGAGACTATTCTAGGTTTTTCCTTTAAACTTCAGGTAGGAAGACTAGTTTATGTAAATAAGGATAAAAAGGAATAAAGTTTAATGATTTACTATAATGAAGAATTTCAACTTTTTAGAGCTATCTATTAATTAAGTTTTTTTTTCACAAGTAGAGATTCAATGAAGCTTTGGAAAAAAATTGGTGATAGTTTAAAACAAAGGTTCAATATGGATGAAGATGAAATGAAAATAGAAAAAGGTGCAGTTTAATGTCAATGATTTGTTTGTATCTAAAAATTGATATTAAGGAATTTCAGAATTTTAATTTTTTTTTGAAATTTTTCTAAAATTTAGATGAAGATTAATGAAAATAGCGATGAAGAGTGAAGAAGATAAACATAGGTAAAAAATATTAAATATAGATGCTCTACCATTATAGTTTATAGAGTCTCAAAATTCAAATGTGTAAAACTCATCAGAAAGTTCAAATAGTTAAAATTTAAAAAGAAAAATTTAGGGTGAACATTCATCAATATTGTCTCACAAAATATATTTACATAAAAAATTAATGAAATTGACTAAATTAATTAACGGAATAATTTTTGAGAGATTAAAACGTAAAATTTATTAAATAAGAAACCAAAATGAAACCTTAAATAAATTAAAGAATAAAAAAATGCATTAATCCTTTTTTTTATGAATTTTGATCAAAGAAAGATTAAAATCATAATTAATATGATTTTTAAATATTATATAAATTATACATAATAAGTTCTCTTTCATTCTCATATATTAAATATATCTTTTATATGATCCTCACCAATTATATGTATGACAATATATCCTGTAAAATAATATATTTTATCATTCATGGTGTACTAAATATGAATTTTGAAATAATGCATAACGTATGAGTGAATAATATATATGTTAAGGATATAAGGTGGTTGTAAATTCTATCACTTATTACATTTCTATTATAAATAGCTTTTTTATAACACAAATTGTATAAAATTTTGTAGAATTTTATTAATATTTGAATCAATAATAAATTTTATCAATTAATATTTTGAACTTAGACACATAGAATATCAGCACATCAATAATAATTATATATATTCTATATAAATATAAATATAAATATAAATATAAATATAAATCTAAATATATATATATATATATATATATATATATATATATATATATATATATATATATATATATATATATATATATATATATATAAATTTTATCAACGAAGAACAAATCAATAATAATTATTTTTATATTGTCCAATTTTTTTCTTTATTTCTTTTTCTTTTTTTTTTTGATATAGATAAAAATTCTCATACAATTGTAGTTTGCACATAACTTGTAAACGATTCGATTCTTTCTTTTGTGTATTTTATTCTCTTCCTTCCAACAGACAAATGCTACATTCTCTTTCTTCTCTATCTCTTTTAGAATTGCATTGTCCTCCTTCCTCTCTCCCTTTGTCTATTTTTAATTTATTTTTAATTAGCTTTTCTATTTCAAAATCAATTATAAATATGCTTCCTTTTCCTTTTAATTTTATTCTTATTATTTGTTTTGCCAAAATAATTCGAGATTTAGTTGTCACATACATGCTTTATAAAACCAAAACAAATATTTTTGTCTTCTTTTTTGGATTTTATTATTGAATTATAATTTAAAGCTCAAATTCATATTTAATTATGATGTATGTCCAGCATGTTGATATTATATTATGATGGATAAGTTGTGTAGTGGATATGTAGTTCAAGCAAATTAATAATATATTAGAATAGATATATAGTGTAATAGCACGATATTTATTATTTTATGTAATTTGTAAGAGTTTTATCAAATACAATAAAAGTAATAAGAGATAATTATTAATTTATGTAATTTGTAACAGTTATATCAATACAATGAAAGTAATAACCAATGTATTAGTAAATGCAATCCTGAAATAAAACCATAATTTATATATTTCATACGTGAAAGACACAATACTCTTTAAAATAAAATTTTTGGTGTTTTGAAATTTTGTATTTTCTTTATTTTCATCATTTTATTTTGATATTTCTTCCTATTAACTTTTTGCTTAATTTTAAACACGATTTAGTTGATTTTTATTTTTTATTTGTTTGATATTTTTTTAGTTTTATTTTATTATTGCTTTAATTCAATACTAATATGTAGGGTTCTTTGGTAATTAGTGATATCTCATTATCCAAATGATCTTATGGATTTGAATAATTTTTTTTCATAAAACATTTCGATGTAGATCAAGTTTATCAATATTCTTATAAACATGTGTGTTGTTAATGCAATGGAAAAGTTGAATAATAATAATAATAAAAATCATACTTATTGTCTTTTTCTTTGAAACTGAAAATTCAAATCTTCACGTAGTCAACAACTTTAAGCCACTAATCACATAAACGCGTACTAGCTTGCATACAACTTACAAATCATCATTTCTCTCATTTTGTACTTTATTCACTTTCTCTTTGAGAAGCAACACACAAAGGATACATTTCTAAAATAATTTGGTAAGATTTTGTTTTGTCTAATAGTTACCAGAGTGGAGTGAGAACCTATGACCTCTTTGATTGAGGCTAAATCAAAACAAGTATTATATTACTATAAATATATAGTATAGTGGCACAATAGTTTTTACTCAATGTAATTTGTAAGAGTTATAAAAAATACAATAAAAGTAGTAACAAATGTATTAGCTAATACAATCTTGAATTAAAACCATCAATTATATCTTTCATGTGTAAAAGAAAACACTCTTTAGAAGGAAATTTTTTATGTTTTGACATTTTGTATTTTCTTTATTTTCATCATTTGTTTTTTAATTTCTTCCTCTTAACTTTTTAGTTAATTTTAAATCTGACTTAGTTTATTTTCACTTTTTATTTGTTTGATGTTCTCTTTTAATTTTATTTTATTACTGCTTTAATTCACTGCTAATATGCATGATTCTTTAGGAATTAGTGATATCTCATTATTCAAGTGATCCTATGTATTTGAGTAATTTATTTTTCTTAAAATACTTCTATGAAGATCAACTTTTTTATTATTCTTATAAACATGTGTATCGTTAAAGCAAAAGAAAAGTTTAATAATAATTTTAAAAAAATCATATTTATTGTCTCTCTCAATTAAATTTGAAATTCAAAACTTCAACGTAACCGATGACTTTATTTTTTAAATTTTATATTATATATATATATATATATATATATATATATATATATATATATATATATATATATATATATATATATATATATATATATATATATATATATATATATATATATATATATATATATATATATATATATATATATATATATATATATATATATATATATATATATATATATATATATATATATATATATATATATATATATATATATATATATATATATATATATTTGTATGTAAGTATTAATTTTTGAATGATACAATGAAAATAATAATTTAAATATTTATGTTTTAAATTTTGCATGAGTGGAGAAAAAACAAAGTTGCAAGTCTCTAATCACAAAAACACGTATAATTGTAACTTGCACACAATTTGCAAATGATCCCTTCTCTCTTTTTTGTATTTTATTCTCCTTTCTTCTCTATCTTCTTTGTGACTTGCATTATCCTCCTTCCCCTCTCACTCTCTATACTTTTTTCTTTTTAATTAGTTTTTCTACCTCAAAATCAATTATATTTCTCTTTCCTTTTTCCAATTTAATAAGATTTACATGCATTTATACATTTGATTTGGTAAGATCTTATTTTGTCTAATTTTTACTCGAGTGGGGTGAGAACCAATTACCTTTTTGATTGAGAGTGTCACATACATGGTTTACAAAACCAAAATATGTATTTTGCTTTTTTTTTTTCTATTTTATTATTGGATCTAACTCGGGTTCATATTTAATTATGATGTATTTTAAGCACGTTTATATTATACTATGACGGATAAATATAGTAGTAGAACAATAGTTAGAGCAAATTGATATTATGTTATCAATGATATATAATGTATTGACACGATAGTTCTTATTCTATGTAATTTGAAAGAGTTATATAAACACAATAAAAGTAACAACAAATATATTAGTTAATATAACCTTGAATTAAAACTATAATTTATATCTTTCATTTGTTAGAGACACAACATGTAACACCCTGTATAATATATATCTATAATAATATCATACAACAGTTATTATTTGATACTGACACCATCATAAGTGTCTATTGGCATAATTTACATACTTGACAATTTTTATACATAAAAGACAATCTATGGAAAGTACCAAAACAACAAAACTAAGATCAAGGTACAATATCTTTCATTGTACAAGATACAAGGTAAGCAATACACATCAGAAAACATAATCTAAGCTTCCCTTGAAACACTCAAGCATAGCTCCACTTGCAAACTAATCCTGCAAATAATACCTGAAAAACAACAACAATAATGGGGTGAGATAATAATCTTAGTGAGTTTCTCTATCTTATATATGGGTTCACTCGGCTCTAAAGGGTTCTAATCAGTTTCTATTTCAAGTCAAAAGGGAAAGGGATAGGATTTGAGTTCACACAGTTCGCAATGCATGGAAAATGTCTCTTGAGTCCACCAACTCAAAGAATTACTAATCAGAAACCTCATCAAGGCATCTTTCCCCGGCCAACCTCACGTCTAAAGTTATCGACACGGGTTACGGATCCTCGTAATGTAGATATCTTTCCCTAGTCAACCCACACAAGATTTCTTGACACAAGTCACGAATATCTAGCTCATAGGTAACTTTCTTCAGCCAACCCTACACAAGAGTTTTCGACACTGATCATGGATACTTATCAAAGAATAGTGCGTATATTTCAGAGGAACGCTCTATATAAGCCTTAACTCTTGGAACGACACATCTCAAGGGATTGTTTCCGACTACGCGATAAAGCATAACATAACGCCGAATGGATTCAGATTTTATGGCATAACATCAACCTTATGAATCGTCACTTCTCATGGACTGTACCCCATCACAAGTCTCTTTACCTGTAGGCTTCATTCGCTTATGTAATCACTAAGGATAACGTGATTATATTCAACAATCACAAGGCATCACATTTGCCTTAACCATAAACAACACAACCATACATGTTCCATACAAAGCTCTCCTCATAACTGGACAACTACTTTCCAATGATACACATCTAGGCATCATCGCACAAACATTGTCATATATGTTTTCATCATGTCCTAATCACTTTACTAGTTCATTCCATTAATTAGTATATAGGGTTTCCTCATCATTCTTATAGTCTTTTAATCATGGTATTACATAATCAAACATTAAATCAATATATATATCTATATATCATAACACAATATCATACATGAAACACATATATTGTAACACAACATCTCAATCTAGGAATTCACATACACATTAAGGCATCTAAGCCAATACTATCTTCTACCAAGTGTCCTTGGATGGTTCATGATATCATATCACCATTTCATATCCCCATCAGAGTATTTCTCCAATTCGAAAGGTTTTTTTCATCACCCATTCACATATCATTAATTCTATTATGTTTTTTCTCACTTTTCTTAATCATTTACAAACATATAATCATCCATGGTAAGCATGAACAATCATCATGTTAATCATGTAACATAATCCATGGTACCATTAATCATGCATGAGAAACAACCAAACAATTAAACAAGAAAAAGAAACAAAAGTTACCAGGCTCGTTGTGCAAGCTCTAGGAGAACCAGAGGCAGAAACTTTTCCCTTCAGTGGTCGTTGTGCGACCCAAGGCGATAGCTCTTCTCAATAAAAATCACTCCTCGCACCACCATCATGGATCAAAACTTGACTTAACTTTAGTTAAAACTTCAGACGTACTGGATTTCTAACTTGTCTTCACAAACTAATTTCCTTGTTTTCATAATTTCTCCAACATCACGATCTCGACTATACTCTTGTTCCAACGTGTGGTTAACTTCTAACTTTGATTTTCCTTAAATCATCTATCATGCCATTTTGAAACACTTGTTCACATTCTACTTTCAGAATTTACAACTCCATACTCTCCTAATGAATCACAAAACAAAACCACAATACCTCATTGTCATAACCGCAAAAGACATCTGCCGAAAAAAACAGAAGATTCGCCATCGAACCTTAATTATCCCATCGGGAGAAACGAAACAATCGAAGAAAACCTTAAAAAGGGAGAAGACATGGTCTCGCAACCAAACCCTGAAGTTAAACACGATTTAGTTGATTTTATTTTTTATTTGATTGATATTATCTTTTAGTTTGTTTTATTATTGCTTTAATTTATTGAAAATATGCAGTTGTATTTGATAATTACTCTATGCATTTTGCAACAGTTATAATAAGTGCAATGAAAGTAATAACAAATGTATTAGTTCATAAAACCATGATTTAGTTTATTTTAATTTTTTTTATTTGTTTGATATTTTCTTTTAGTTTGTTTTATTATTGCTTTAATTTATTGTTAATATGCATTTGTATTTGACACTTACTCTATGTGATTTGCAACAGTTATAAGAAGTACAATGAAAGTAATAACAAATTTATTAGTTAATAAAACAATGAAATAAAACTGTAATTTGTATTTTTCATTTGTAAAAGAATCAATACTCTATAGAAGGAAACTTTTGGTGCTTTGATGTTTTTTATTTTCTTTATTTCCATAGTTTTTGATATTTCATCCTATTAAGTTTTTACTTAATTTTAAATATGATTTAGTCAATTTTAATTTTTTTTATTTGTCAGATATTTTCTGTTAGTTTGTTTTATTATTGCTTTAGTTAATTTCTAATATGAAGGGTTATTTGGTAATTAAGTAAAATGAAAGTAATAACAAATATATTAGTTAATTCAATCATGCATTAAAATAATAATTTGTATATTTCCATTTAAGAAAGACTCAACACTCTTTAGCAGGAAACTTTCATTGTTTTACCATTTTGTATTTTCTTTATTTCCATAATTTTATATTGATATTTTTTTCCTATTATCTTTTTAGTTAATTTTAAATAAGATTGACTTAATTTTCATTTTTATTTGTTTGATATTTTCATTTATTTTGTTTTATTATTGCTTTAATTAATTGCTAATCTACGAGGTTATTCAGTTATTACTCTATATAATTTTCCAGAGTTATAACAAGTACAATAAAAGTAATAACAAATGTACTAGTTAATAAAATCATAAATTAAAAGTATAATTTGTATCTTTCATTTGTAAAAGACACATCACTCTTTAGAAGAAAATATTTGGTGCTTTCCATAGTTTTGTTTTGATATTTCATCCTATTATATTTTTAGTTAATTTTAAACATGATTTAGTTGATTTTAATTTTTGTATTTGCGAGATATTTTCTTTTAGTTTGTTTTATTATTGCATTAATTAATTTCTAATATGAAGGGTTATTTGATAATTACTCTATGTAATTTGTAAGAGTTATAACAAGTACATTGAAAGTAATAAAAAATGTATTTGTTAATAAAACCATGCATTAAAACCATAATTTATATATTTTCATTTGTGAAAGACTCAACACTCTTTAGAAGGAAACTTTCATTGTTTTTCCTTTGTATTTTCTCTATTTCCATAATTTTGTTTTGATATTTTTTCCTATTAACATTTTAGTTAATTTTAAATAAGTTTGAGTTAATTTTCATTTTTATTTGTTTGATATTTTCATTTAGTTTGTTTTATTGTTGTTTCAATTACTTGCTAATATGCAAGGTTATTCGATTATTACGCTATGTAATTTAAAAGAGTTATTACGAGTACATTGAAAGTAATAACAAATATATTATTTAGTACAACCATGCATTAAAATTATAATTTGTATCTTTTCATTTGGGAAAGACACAACACTCTTTAGAAGAAATTTTTCAGTGTTTTGACTTTTTGTATTTTCATAATTTTGTTTTGATATTTTTTTCTATTAACTTTTTAGTTAATTTTAAATAAGATTAATTTAATTTACATTTTTATTTGTTTGATATTTTATTTTGGTTTGTCTTATTATTTCATTAATTAATTGCTAATAGGTAGGGTCATTTAGTAATTACTTTATATAATTTGCAAAAGTTATAACAAGTACAATGAAAAAAATGTATAAGTTAATAATACACTGAATTAAAACTATAATTTGTATCTTTTATTCGTAAAACACACAATGCTTTTTAGAAGGAAACTTTTGGTTCTTTGACGTTTTTTACTTTTTTTTATATCTAAAATTTTGTATTAATTTTTCTTCCTTTTATGTTTTTATTTAATTTTAAACACAATTTAGTTGATTTTGATTTTTTTATTTGTTTGATATTTTCTTTTAGTTTATTTTATTATTTCAATAATTTATTGCTATTATGCAGTTGTATTTGATAATTACTCTATGTAATTTGCAACAGTAATAACAAGTACATTGAAAGTAATAACAAATGTATTAGTTAATAAAACTATGATTTAGTTGATTCTAATTTTTTTTATTTGTTTGATATTTTCTTTAAGTTTGTTTTATTATTGCTTTAATTTATTGTTAATATGCAATTGTATTTGATAATTACTCTCTATAATTTGCAACAATTATAACAAGTACAATGAAAGCAATAACAAATGCTTTAGTTAATAAAACCATGAAATAAAACTGTAATTTGAATCTTTCATTTGAAAAAGAATCAAAACTCTATAGAAGAAAATTTTTGCTGCTTGGATGTTTTTTATTTTTTTAATTCTGTAATTTTGTTTTGATATTTATTCCTATTAAGTATTTAGTTAATTTTAAACATGATTTAGTTAGTTTTTAGTTATTTTTAAACATGATTAAGTACAATGAAAGTAATAAAAAATGTATTTGTTAATAGAACCATACATTAAAACCATAATTTGTATATTTCTATTTGGGAAAAACTCAACACTCTTTAGCAGAAAACTTTCATTGTTTTGCCATTTTGTATTTTCTTTATTTCCATAATTTTATATTGATATTTTTTTCCTATTATCTTTTTAGTTAATTTTAAATAAGATTGACTTAATTTTCATTTTTATTTGTTTGATATTTTCATTTATTTTGTTTTATTATTGCTTTAATTAATTGCTAATCTACGAGGTTATTCAGTTATTACTCTATATAATTTTCCAGAGTTATAACAAGTACAATAAAAGTAATAACAAATGTACTAGTTAATAAAATCATAAATTAAAAGTATAATTTGTATCTTTCATTTGTAAAAGACACATCACTCTTTAGAAGAAAATATTTGGTGCTTTCCATAGTTTTGTTTTGATATTTCATCCTATTATATTTTTAGTTAATTTTAAACATGATTTAGTTGATTTTAATTTTTGTATTTGCGAGATATTTTCTTTTAGTTTGTTTTATTATTGCATTAATTAATTTCTAATATGAAGGGTTATTAACATTATTATTGCGAGATTTTAATTAATT
This sequence comes from Lathyrus sativus, assembly GCA_963859935.3. Taxonomy (NCBI): domain Eukaryota; kingdom Viridiplantae; phylum Streptophyta; class Magnoliopsida; order Fabales; family Fabaceae; genus Lathyrus; species Lathyrus sativus. The sequence goes on along the minus strand of OZ012741.1, from coordinate 406,814,798 downwards.
TCTAATATGATTTAGTTGATATTTTTTTCCTATTAACATTTTAGTTAATTTTTAATAAGATTGAATTAATTTTCATTTTTATTTGTTTTATATTTTCATTTAGTTTGTTTTATTATTGTTTTTATAAATTGCTAATATGCAAGGTTAATTAGTTATTACTCTATGTAATTTGCAAGAGTTATTACAAGTACAACGGAAGTAATAATAAATATATTAGTTAGCAAAATCATGCATTAAAACTATAATTTGTATCTTTCATTTGTAAAAGACACAACACTTTTTAGAAGGAAATATTTTGTGCTTTGATGTTTTTTATTTTCTTAATTTCCATAGTTTTGTTTTGATATTTCATCCTATTAAGTTTTTATTTAATTTTAATATTGATTTAGTTGATTTTAATTTTTTTCTTTGTTTGATATTTTCTTTTAGTTTGTTTTGTTATTGCTTTAATTAATTTCTAATATGCAGTTGTATTTGATAATTACTCTATATAATTTGCAACAGTTATAACAAGTACATTGAAAGTAATAACAAATGTATTAGTTAATAAAACTATGATTTAGTTGATTTTAATTTTTTTTATTTGTTATTTCCTTTTAGTTTGTTTTTTAATTGCTTTAATTTATTGTTAATATGCACTTATATTTATTGATTAACTTTCATTGTTTTTTCATTTTTGTATTTTCTTTATTTCCATAATTTTGTTTTGATATTTTTTTCTATTAACATTTTAGTTAATTTTTAATAAGATTGAGTTAATTTTCATTTTTATTTGTTTGATATTTTCATTTAGTTTGTTTTATTACTCTATGTAATTTGCAAGAGTTATTACAAGTACAACAAAAGTAATAACAAATGTATTAGTTAGTAAAACCATGCATTAAAACTATAATTTGTATCTTTCATTTGTAAAAGACACAATATTTTTTAGAAGGAAACTTTTGGTGTTTCTGATGTTTTTTATTTTCTTAATTTCTATAGTTTTGTTTTGATATTTCATCCTATTAAGTTTTTATTTAATTTTAAACATTATTTAGTTGATTTTAATTAATATTTTATTTTTTTGATATTTTCTTTTAGTTTGTTTTATTATTGCTTTAATTAATTTCTAATATGAATGGTTATTTGGTAATTACTCTATGTAATTTGCAAGAGTTATAACAAGTACAATGAAAGTAATAAAAAATGTATTATTTAATAAAATCATAATTTATATATTTTCATTTGTGAAAGACTCAACACTCTTTAGAAGGAAACGTTCATTGTTTTGCCTTTGTTTTTTTTTTATTTCAATAATTTTGTTTTGATATTTGATCCTATTAGGCTTTTAGTTAATTTTAAACATTATTTAGTTTATTTTAAATTTTTTTATTTCTTTGATATTTTCTTTTAGTTTGCTTCATTATTTCTTTAATTAAATGCTAATATGCAGGGTTATTTTGTAACTACTCTATCTAATTTGCAAGAGTTATAACAAGTACAATGAAAGTAATAACAAATGTATTAGTTATTACAACCATGCATTAAAACCATAATTTATATATTTTCATTTGTGAAAGACACAACACTCTTTAGAAGGAAACTTTCTTTGTGTTGCCATTTTTTATTTTCTTTGTTTCCATAATCTTGTTTTGATATTTTTTACCTATTAATTTTTTAGTTAATTTTAAATAAGATTGATTTAATTTTCATTTTTATTTGTTTAATATTTTCTTTAAGTGTGCTTTATTATTGCTTTAACTAATAGCTAATATACATGGTTATTCATCTATTCCTCTAAGTAATTTGCAAGAGTTATAACAAGTACAATTAATGTAATAACAAATGTGTTAGTTAATACAACCATGCATTAAAACCATAATTTGTACATTTTCATTTGTGAAAGATACAACACTAACACTGTTTAGCAGGAAATTTCAATGTTTTGCCATTTTGTATTTTCTTTATTTCCATAATTTTGTTTTGATATTTTTTTCTATTAACATTTTAGTTAATTTTTAATAAGATTGAGTTAATTTTCATTTTTATTTGTTTGATATTTTCATTTAGTTTGTTTTATTACTCTATGTAATTTGCAAGAGTTATTACAAGTACAACAAAAGTAATAACAAATGTATTAGTTAGTAAAACCATGCATTAAAACTATAATTTGTATCTTTCATTTGTAAAAGACACAATATTTTTTAGAAGGAAACTTTTGGTGTTTCTGATGTTTTTTATTTTCTTAATTTCTATAGTTTTGTTTTGATATTTCATCCTATTAAGTTTTTATTTAATTTTAAACATTATTTAGTTGATTTTAATTAATATTTTATTTTTTTGATATTTTCTTTTAGTTTGTTTTATTATTGCTTTAATTAATTTCTAATATGAATGGTTATTTGGTAATTACTCTATGTAATTTGCAAGAGTTATAACAAGTACAATGAAAGTAATAAAAAATGTATTATTTAATAAAATCATAATTTATATATTTTCATTTGTGAAAGACTCAACACTCTTTAGAAGGAAACGTTCATTGTTTTGCCTTTGTTTTTTTTTATTTCAATAATTTTGTTTTGATATTTGATCCTATTAGGCTTTTAGTTAATTTTAAACATGATTTAGTTTATTTTAAATTTTTTTATTTCTTTGATATTTTCTTTTAGTTTGCTTCATTATTTCTTTAATTAAATGCTAATATGCAGGGTTATTTTGTAACTACTCTATCTAATTTGCAAGAGTTATAACAAGTACAATGAAAGTAATAACAAATGTATTAGTTATTACAACCATGCATTAAAACCATAATTTATATATTTTCATTTGTGAAAGACACAACACTCTTTAGAAGGAAACTTTCTTTGTGTTGCCATTTTTTATTTTCTTTGTTTCCATAATCTTGTTTTGATATTTTTTACCTATTAATTTTTTAGTTAATTTTAAATAAGATTGATTTAATTTTCATTTTTATTTGTTTAATATTTTCTTTAAGTGTGCTTTATTATTGCTTTAACTAATAGCTAATATACATGGTTATTCATCTATTCCTCTAAGTAATTTGCAAGAGTTATAACAAGTACAATTAATGTAATAACAAATGTGTTAGTTAATACAACCATGCATTAAAACCATAATTTGTACATTTTCATTTGTGAAAGATACAACACTAACACTGTTTAGCAGGAAATTTCAATGTTTTGCCATTTTGTATTTTCTTTATTTCCATAATTTTGTTTTTATTTTTTTTTTGTATTAAATTTTTAGTTAATTTTGAATAAGGTTGATTTAATTTTCATTTATATTTGTTTGATATTTTCTTATAGTTTTGTTTTATTATTTCATTAATTTATTGCTAAAATGCAGGGTTATTCAGTAATTACTCTATGTAATTTGCAACAGTTATAATAAGTACAATGAAAGTAATAATAAATGTATTATTAAACTAAATCACAAATTAAAAATATAACATGTATCTTTCGTTTGTGGAAGACACAACACTCTTTACCAGGAAATTTTTGGTGCTTTGACGTTTTTTATTTTCTTTATTTCTTTAATTTTGTTTTGATATTTCTTCATATTAACCTTTTTGTTAATTTTAAACATGATTTAGTTGATTTTAATTATTTTATTTGTTTGATATTTTCTTTTTAATTTGTTTTATTATTGCTTTAATTTATTGTTAATAAGCAGTGTTATTTGAAAATTACTCTATGTAATTTGCAGCAATTATAACAAGTACAATGAAAGTAATAACAAATGTGTTAGTTAATAAAAACATGAATTAAAACTATAATCTGTATGCTTCATTTGTGTATGACACAACACTCTTTAAAAGAAAACTTTTGGTGTATGACACAACACTCTTTAGAAGAAACTTTTTGGTGTTTGATGTTTTTGTTTTTGTTTTTTTATTTCCATAATTTTGTTTTGATATTTTATCCTATTAAGTTTTTAGTTAATTTTAAACATTATTTAGTTGATTTTAATTTTTTTTTATTTCTTTGATATTTTCTTTTAGTTTTTTTTTATTTCTTTTTAATTAAATGCTAATATGCAGGGTTATTTTGTAACTACTCTATGTAATTTGCAAGAGTTATAACAAGTACAGTGAAAGTAATACTAAATGTATTAGTTAATACAACCATGTATTAAAAACATAATTTGTATATTCCCATTTGTGAAAGACACAACACTCTTTAGAAGAAAACTTTCATTGCTTTGCCATTTTTGATTTTCTTTATTTCTATAATTTTGTCTTGATATTTTTTTGTATTAAATTTTTAGTTAATTTTAAATAGGGTTGATTTCATTATCATTTATATTTTTTTAATATTTTTTTTAAGTATGCTTTATTATTGCTTTAATTAATTGCTAATAAGCATGGTTATTTAGTTATTACTCAATGTAATTTGCAACAGTTACACAACCATGCATTAAAACTGAAATTCTGGTATGCAGATTTCAAGTACAATGAAAGTAATAATAAATGTATTAGTTAATACAACCATGCATTAAAACTGAAATTCTGGTATGCAGATTTCAGACGTCCCAAGAACATTGATCTCTGCTAGAACAGAACAAGGATTGATCTCTGTTATAACAGAACATTGATTGAAAAAAGCAACAGTAAGTGCAACTCCGTATCTCACCACGCAGGCACGAACGCATGTATATTGGAATGGGGTCAAGTGACCTCACTTGATTTTTCTTTTTAAAACCAATAATAATTAATTTTGGAATATTGACTCCACATTAAATACACCATTGTCCCCATACCACTCATTTGATTTGAATTCTAGAAAACATAAATCTGACTATTAATTCTATTTTATTACTTTTTTTTAAAAAGGAAAATGGAAATTAAAAAGACACAAGTAAATTGTATTTGTATTATTGTATAGGTTTTCTAATTATAAATCAATTTACATACATACTCTATTTTTTGTCTTCTTTCTTCTACACACTTTATTTTTTCTTCATAAATCTCCTACTTTTAAATCTAATTTGTTTTTATTGTTTTATCATAGTAGAGTTAAAAGACAATATTCAAGTAAGTTTCTCCATTCATTCTTTTTATTGTTGTTGTTGTTGTATATTATATTATTATGTTGTGATTTCGTATTTTTGTATCAATTTTTATCATGTTTTTAGTTTTAATTTTATCCTTGTAGAGTTGTAGTTCAATAGTTGTATTAGAATCAAGTAACTAATTAGTGTTAAATTTTTATGTGTTAGAAATGGAAAAATATTTTAAAAGAAAATCAACATTGGAGTCTCAACAAGTTAATGAAGTGGAAAATGCATTTGCACAACAAGTAAGGCCATCTTCGAAAAAAAGATTTTTAGATGTTGATTTAGATAATCTTCCTGTTGATCCTGGAGAAAGGAGTCAAATGGCATGTTATCACCCAAATGATTGGGATGAAATCCAAAGAGTTTATTTACAAAAAGGGCCTTGTCAACCAAAGGACCATAATTTTCCACAACGACAATTTGGTACGTCTCTACGTAAGTTCAATCCTGATTGGTTTCTTGAATTTGGTAGTTGGTTGGAATATAGTGTATCAAAATATGTTGTTTTTTTGTTTATGTTGTTATCTTATGAGACATGAGATAGGAGAACACAAAGGTTGAGATGCATTTGTGACTGAGGGATTTTTAAATTGGAAAAAGAAAGATGGCCTCCACTGAGCAAGGGATCTCAAGTCAACTTCTTCGAGATTACTCCCTCAAAGTCTCCTTAACTATACCACTATTCATATCTTATTTATTCTCTCAAGTCTAGGTTAAGACTTATCTCACCACACAAAGGTCTTCACCCTGCAAATAGAAAACCCAAGCAATACAAGCAAACAAATATATAAAAATATGCAAATAATACAAATAAACAAGATAGACTTAGCCTTCTTAGGGGGAGTCCCTAGTGAAGTCTCCATTTCTGTTGCAGTGAGAATCAGATATCAATCTATTGTATTAACTTGAATCACAAAACATTGAATGTTCAGCACCGAACATTAACTTATCCAAGGGAAAGGGAAAAGATCGAATAAAACCCTAATTATGAAATGTAACAACAATGCAAAGAGATCTAAAGGTTTGTGGGTTGGTTATACTAAGAGAAGGTATTATCACCCTAAGTATCTATAGTATCCTATAGGAACCTCTTGTTGTATTTGTGTTATGTTATTGTTTGCTTTTTATTGATTGGAAGTGTTTTATAGGGAAATACCTAAAAGTTTTACTAAGTATGCTCACAAAGACTTTGCGGTTTTATGCCTACCTATCCTTATAAGGATGTAATCAGAGCAATCGTAGTTCACCTTAATAAGGGTGAAGAACACTTGAAAGTGATCAAGGTTCAAAGGAGGAAGTAAGTGTTTATAACAACAACACTTATATAAAGTTTACAAACTCTAACCTAAGTTTAAGTTGAAAGATTAATGACTCTAACAAGGTCAAAAGGGAAGTTAAAGTGAGGCTAAGCTACCTATGACATAAAGTCAACAAAAAGATCTTTCTTTTATATTTGATAACAAAAGAAAAGAGGAGGAAAGGGAATGACTTGGCAAAGTCAAAATATACATGAGTGAATATGGATGAGATGAACAAGCATTATATTCAAACATTATATCAAAGTAAACATGATAAGGATGACATTTAAACATGATATCAACCAAAATGCATAATAGGTAACGAAGATGATATTCAAGAATGATATCAACCAAGGTAAAAAAAATGAATGACTTAACAAAGTTATAAACAAGACATGGTAATAACCATAGATGGCATACAAGCATGGATGATAAAGACCAAAGTATGCATGTGACATGGTTCTAACAAGACCAAAGTAACAACACAAGTATCATGGATATAAATAAAGGATCAAATCAATCATGGATATAATAATATCAATAATAAGTTCAAGTTAAACAATATCATGGTCATGGATATAACAATATCAACATGTGAATCAAGACATAACAATATCAAGCAAGGATTCAAATCAGCATAACAATATCAACATGGTATCATGGATTTTAAGTAATGATATGGGTGGTACAAAAGTGGTTTGTGTGTTTGGGTGAGTTTTATGTGATGTGTATGAGGTGTTTTGGTGGTTAGTTGAGAGGAAACTCAATAGAAATGCAAGTTATAGGTTTTAGGTTTTTGAACTTGCAAAAATGGTGGTTTTTGCAAATTCTGGTATGTGGGAAGTTACTGAGGTTTTGAGAGTTGTTTCTATTGTCCTTTGAGGCTTAGAGGAGGCCTCTATTTATATGAGAAGTGGAGGGATTGAGGGATGGTCAGAATGAAATGGTTTGGTTGAGAACAAAGTTTGTGGTTTCATGAAAATGTGAAGTTCCAATGCATAGTACCATGGCTCTAGGGTGGTTGAGAGGCTTTAGAGATGTTGATTTTGATCTTTGTAAATGTTTGTGTAGAAGAAACAATCACAAAGCACCATAAAAGTTGACTTTGTGATTAAAGCAACTTTTCAAGAATGGAAGTGTGATCTTTCTTGCCAAATTTTCCCAAAATGGAATAAACTCTTGGATAATGCATCAACTCTTTGGATAATGCCTCAAAAGTTTGTGTAATCTTCTGATTAAGGATGAATTTATAAGTAATAGGACCTATAATCAAGGGATATGCAGATTAGAATTGGTTTTGCTTCAAATTTATGACATGAAATGACCTAAACTCAAGTTTGGAAAACCAACTTCTTCTCTTCGAATCTCCTAGCTCAAACATGGGAAAAATGAGTTCTTGAACTCTTTGTAAAGCTTGAAAAATGCTCTATAACTTTCATGTTTTGAGTTTTCCTTAAACCAAAATGGACCATGGTGAAAAATATCCCTAAAGTGAGCTATTTTTCAAGGTAGATTTGCATCAAATTTTTTTCAAGTGTCCAAACTTCACACATGAATGAAACACTAACTTCATGGCTTCATAACTTGAAATCTATGCATTTTTTAAGAATTCATCCTAAAATAAAAAGTTGTAGTATGGAATGAGCTCTTCCAATTGGTCTTTGTAGCAAATAAAATGGATGGTTAGATTGGAAGTTATGGGCTTGGAAAGTTGGACAAAAATCATTGTATTTCCATAACTTAGAAAAATTTCAATTTCTCTTTTGTTGCCCTTTTTGCAAGTAACCTCAATTCTCTTGATTTTTCTTAATAAAATTCATCAATAAAACACAATTCCATGAAATTTATCTTGAGAAGCTCACATTTGATAAAAAACCCTAAAGTCAAAGGTTTGACTATGTAGTGTTTGGCTTGTGTATCAGATGAATTTTCACTTCTTGATTCTCAATGATTTCCATATCTTAAGCTATTTGGACACCATGGATGGACTCCAAGGATGTATTTGAATGTCTTGAATCATGCCTCAAGGCTTGAGGTCATGTATTGATCAAAACTCAAAGATGTAGTTGACTTTGGTTGAAAAACCCTAATTTGTGACCAGATGAATTTGAATCTTGAAGAACTTGTAATGAAGCCATATTTCTCTTGATTATTGATGGAGGGAAGCTCTTGAGTGTATGAGAACTTGATGCTTTAATGATCAGTCCAAAAATTTGACTGATTAATCCCTTAAGCTTCTTGGTGCAAAACCTTAATCCACAAATTAAAGAACACAAAACAATATCTTGATAATTGGTTATCTATGCATGAATGATTTACCTAGAATTTTATGCAATTTATGATGGAATATAGGGGTAAATTTGGGGTAAGACAATAGGTTTTGTGAATGCCACATCTTTTGAATCACTTACAACCTCAGAATAAAGGGTATACAGGCCTTGCCTCTTGATGCCACTCAAGACTTCCTTCAACCCCTTCATTATCCCTAGGATACTTTGTTCTCTTTTAAAAACATATCCTTTATTGTCGAATTCACCAAGAGAAATTAAATTTCTCTTAAGTTCATGTACATACCTGACATTAGTCAATAGCCTTATTGACTGATCATGGAGTTTGAATCTCACAAATCTAATAACTGCAATTCTGCAAGCTTTGTTGTTTCCCAGCAGCACCGATCCACCATATTGATCACATAATTCCTCAAACATGTCTTTGTTTGGATTCATGTGCCAACTACAACCTGAATCCATAATTCAGATGATTCATAATCATCTTGCACAATGGTTGCATTACCATTATTCTTTCCAGCATGATTATTTAGTCGATCAGGGCACACCTTTCTTGTATGACCATCATTCTTACAATGATAAAACCTAATTTCATGATCATTACCACCATAAGAATTCTGTATAAATTTACCCTTCTTCCTCGCATACTTACCATATTTCTTTGAGAATTTCCCCTTAACAGACAAACCTTCACCAACAGTTGATGACTTGTGCTCCTTTTGTTTGTTCAAATCCTTAGAGTTCAAGGTTGATTAAACTTCTTCAAAGGTCAATGAATCTCTTCCATACAAGAGAGTTTATTTGAAATGAGCATGAGACTTAGGTAAAACACACAACAACAACAACAACAAAGCATGATCTTCATCATCAGTCTTGACCTTGATATTTTTAAGATCAAGAATCAACTTGTTGAACATATTCAACTGCTCAGCCCAGACTTTGTCTTCACTCATCTTGAATGAATACAAAGCTTGCTTCATGTAGAGACGATTTACCAAATATTTGGTCATATATAAATCCTTGAGTTTTCTCCGCACACCAGTTATCGTCTTCTTCTTCGAGACTTGCCAAAGAGCCTTATCACCATGGCTCAATATGATTGCATTGTGGGCTTTCTTGATCATCGTCGTCTTATCCTTCTCCATTAGGAAAACATCCATATTCTTTGATCCTTTCAATGTTTCTAACAAACTCTGTTGAACTAGCAGGGTTTGTATCTTCAAGCGCCACAAAACAAAATCATTCACACCAGTGAATTTATCAATCTCATACTTTGTTGACGACATCTTCTCCTCCACGCTCACCACACCAATTTGTTGTGAAACGATGCTCAAGAAAATAAAGTATGATTAGTTTCTTATTTAACAAGAAAACCACAAAATAAAAAGAAAAGATAGAAGAGAAGAGAAAGACAATTCAAAGTGGTTAAAACTGGATTCTTGATTCAATTACACATTAGGGAACAATGTTTACAATTAATCTTAAGCACGACAATTTATCCCTCTGGTTAGGGTTATCAAGGATTGATAGAGAAGTAATAAATATTTATAAGAAAGCTAAACCATATCTTTCAAATAACATACTAAAAAATTGGCCAAACAGACTAGCCCGATTAAACATGCTAACTTAAATAACAAGCTAACATATTTCTGCATGCAAGGATAGATTTCAACTACGACATGGACATCTTCGACTACTGTCAAACTATGAAGCTACCCTTGTCGAGGCTAGAGTTTTATAACAATACCATAATATGTTTACTGTATTGATGAGTAATGTTAATCTTGTATAATAATTATCTTACCCTGTCGATGAGCATATTTGAGTAATAATATGTTTATTCTATTGATACGTGTTCTTGAGCATATATATTAATATTGGTGAGTAATGATGAATAAATATATAATTATATGCATGTGTTGAGTTGTAATTACATGTATATATGGTTGAATGAGTAGTTCTGATGAGGAACTACAGTGGTGGCTTGATATTGGTGTAGTTGTCGATTCAGATGAGGGACCGATCCTAAATAGTATATTGATGTTGTGTGTTACATTTCATACATCATGTTTATTTGTGGTCTCAGATTCATTGGTAGAATTGTTGGTTCATATGAGGAACCAGATATGGGTCTTAGATTTGTTGGTGGAATCGTTGGTTCAGATGAGGAACCATAGACGTGGATCAATCATTAACATAACTCTGAAATCCAAAAATTTGATACCACATGCATGTTGAAGTAGTAGAGATTAGTCGTATTGCATTACATAAAGTTTCATATGTGATTATGCTACGTATGTGACTAATTTCATGTTGTTATTGAATATTATTTATGAACTATCCTAACTGTTTATATAAATAGTTAAAATTATGAATGTATTTATCACCCCTTTTTGTTTGCTTGTGTGGCTCATTATGTTGATGGTACAAATGTCCAGGTAGAGGAGCATTAGCATTATATAGCTACTGTGTGGAAGAATTGGCGTAAATGTCTACTTCATTTTTGTTTATCATTTTGAGTTTACTTAGTATTTTTTTATGTTTTGCTCTAATAGTGTAACATCAGGGGTGAGTTTTCAATTGTTTGATGTTTCCTGAGAATTTGTTGGATTTATTTTATTTTGTTGGAACTAAGTTTTTTTTACAACACCTTGAGATATTTACGTTGAATTGTTGATTATTTTATTTTATTTTTAAATTCTCGCTGCTTAAATTTTAAGTTGAGAAGGAAGTTTTATGAGAGAGGTGTGATACTCTAAGCTGAGTTAAACAAATTAATTTGCATGATTTATTTAAATAAGAGTTTTTGGGGTTATGGTGTTATAGTCTTCAAGAGTGGAAGACATATGATGAGAGAAGTTTCACAACATTTCTTGATGTCCATGACAATGAAATCCGCTATAAATATGAACTTGTCCAATTTAACCAAAACATTCTTGGCTATTCTAGCTGGACCTATGATGGTTATGTCTTCCATTTTCAATGATCTTTTTGTTGGTCACACCTTATGATCAATAATTCTTCATATCACTGATAAAGGTATCATGTTTACACTGGCACCCAAAGTTAACTAGAGCACTCCCAACCTATACATCACCTACAATTATGTGTAATGTGAATCCACCTGGGTCATTTTCCTTTGGAGGTAGATATTGTTGGATGACATTGTTTCAACTTTCTTACTAGTGAAGGTTTTCTCTATCACTTGCATGACTTTACGAAGGGGGTTCATGTTGAATGAATTGAGTTTTTACCTTTCCTTTATCTTCCTTTAACTTATTTTTATCATTTATACGTTCCTTAATTATTTGACCTCTTTCAACATCTACTTTTTCAGATTCACCAACTCAGATGACATTACAATTTTATTTTGGATTGGTACAAATGTTTGCATTAAAAGTACTACTTTGTTGTTCTGCCAATCGCTTTGCTATCTGGGAAATTTTTGTTTCAATATTCTTGATAGAAGCATTGAATTTTTTCGGATCAGCCATGGAAAACTACATAACTAGTCTAGTGTGTTGTCCAATTTTGTTTTTATATCTTATAGAGGTGGTTGAGCGTATGTTTGATATGGTTATCAACTTGATGGTCAAAATTCGAATCCCCAACCTTGGTTGTAATTATTTCCTCTCTAGAAGTTGTTATTATAATATTTCTCACGCCTCTGTTGATTGTTGACATAGTTGACCTCTTCCTCTATAGGTAGGCAGAATCCAGTAGGATGATCATTAAGTCGTTAAGGTAGCTCAGACAGTTTATTTACATGCTCATATATTGTTTACTTTAACAAATAAATTTGTACTAAAATTGCTTCATTGATATTTAGCTCCAAGATTCCATTTTTTCTTTAGGATGGATTTCAATTGGATTAACTTTGATGATCAATTAGTGTCATTCTTTATATTATTGCGATTGCTCTTTCGATAATCTTTGACATTAACGAACCATTAGCGGTAGCATCTAACAACAACTTTAGTTGTTGTTGTAATCCATTTTTGAAGATGTATATTTGAGTAAGGTCATCGAAACATGGTTTAGACATCTTTTCAACATGGATTTGTGTCATACCCTAATTTTAACCCTGAAATATTAAATCAGTACAATCATCATGACATCTGCATCATCTGCATATCATATCACACATTTCATCTCGCATAATGCCCAAATTATTAATCAGAATAATTTTTCGTATTTACAGACATGTCGGTCAAACTAATTCACAATTGTGCGTAAAATCACTAGACGAAAAATTTCAAAATCGAGCTTGCAGACGTCAGTTATCTTAATCTACGGTTCGCGTAGTTTAACCTAACGTGCTCATTTTAATTCTTCAACTACTTTTTCAATCACATTTTGATCAATCTGAGCCTTTTAACCAGTCAGATTTTATTTCAAAAAATAATTAAACGCTATATTTTTTCGAAAAGTTTATTTCACGCTAATAATTTTAGTGCATTCGATTTTATTTTTCGAACACTTTTGCGCCTGACTTTTATTTATTTTGAGTCATTTTATTTTAACCTTTTTGTCAATATATTCGTAATAAATAATTAGAATTTTCTATATTTTATTTTTGATTTAATTTATTTATAATAAATTGATTTTGTTTAATTTAAGTTGTTTTAAATCAATTTTACACTAATAACATTCATAAAAGCAGTTTGGAACTTAAAAAAACTGAAACTCTAGAAATACATGTATCTTGTAATGAACGCATGATTTTGAAAAGAGGGACCATTTTGATGCATCCGCGGTGCATACTGCATATTCAGTTGTATTTATCCATGTGTCATTTTCTTGACAACTAGCTTCCCTTTCTTTCGTTTGATTTTGATATCTCTCTCAACACTAAAAAGTGAGACCCTTACTTTCCATTTCATTATTACAACCTTCATTAACATCATCTTTCACTCAATAAACTTTCCTTCCATTCATCTTCTTCACCAACTCAAAAACTTTCTCACCCTCTCTACGTAGAACCTCTTGCTCTCTCATGAAAAAAATGTAAAGGTTCATCATCTTCATGGGCTCACTCAAAACCATGAAACCATGGACATCACCATTCCATTAAAACACTTCTTCACACCTCAAGCAATCTTTGAATAAAACTCCATCTCCATATCTCTCACTTGTTAACTGAAAATAAAAAAAAGAAAGAGAGTTGATTGAAAAAAGCAGCAGTAAATGCAACTCCGTATCTCACCACGCAGGCACAAATGCATGTATATTGGAATGGGGTCAAGTGACCCCACTTGATTTTTCTTTTTAAAATCAATAATAATTAATTTTGGAATATTGACCCCACATTAAATACATCATTGTCCTCATACCACTCATTTGATTTGAATTCTAGGAAACATAAATTTGACTATAATTTTATTTTATTACTTTTTTTAAAAGGAAAATGGAAATTAAAAAGACACAAGTAAATTGTATTTGTATTATTGTATAGGTTCTTCTAATTATAAATCAATTTACATACATACTCTATTTTTTGTCTTCTTTCTTCTACACGCTTTATTTTTTCTTCATAAATCTCCTACTCTTAAATCTTATTTGTTTTTATTGTTTTTCATAGTAGAGTTAAAAGACAATATTCAAGTAAGTTTCTCCCTTCATTCTTTTTGTTGTTGTTGTTGTTGTTGTTGTTGTTGTTGTATATTATATTATTATGTTGTGATTTCATATTTTTGTATCAATTTTTATCATGGCTTTAGTTTTAATTTTATCCTTGTAGAGTTGTAGTTCAGTAGTTGTATTAGAATCAAGTAATTAATTAGTGTTAAATTTTTATGTGTTAGAAATGGAAAAATATTTTAAAAGAAAATCAACATTGGAGTCTCAACAAGTTAATGAAGTGGAAAATGCATTTGCACAACAAGTATGACCATGTTCGAAAAAGACTTTTAGATGTTGATTTAGATAATCTTCCTGTTGATCCTGGAGAAAGGGCCTTGTCAACCAAAGGACCATAATTTTCCACAACGACAATTTGGTACGTCTTTACGTAAGTTCAATCCTGATTGATTTCTTGAATTTGGTAGTTGGTTGGAATATAGTGTATCAAAAGATGTTGTTTTTTGTTTATGTTGTTACCTTATGAGACATGAGATAGGAGAACACAAAGGTTGGGATGCATTTGTGACTGAGGGATTTTCAAATTGGAAAAAGAAAGATAAACTCAATGTCCATGTTGGAGGTCCTAGTAGTGCTCACAACCAAGCTTGGAGAAAATGTAATGCACTAATGAATCAAAAACAACATATTGAAGTTGCTATCAACAAACAACCTGATTTGATCAAAAGGGAATATCATATTCATTTAACTGCAATAGTTGATTGTATTCAACTTTTATTAAAGTTGGGATTAACATTTCGTAGTGATGATGAATCAGTGGATTCAAAGAATAAAGGTAATTTTCTTGAGATTCTACAATTTCTTTGTAATCATAATGAAGAGATTGATAAAGTATTGAAAAAATCTCGTGGAAATCACAAATTAGTGTCACCTAGCATTCAAAAAGATATTGTAAAAGTTGCTGCTTCTGAGACAACAAAAGTTATTATTGATGATCTTAACAATGATTTGTTCTCTATTTTAATTGATGAATCTCAAGATGTTTTAGTTAAAGAGCAAATGGCTATTGTTTTACGTTATGTAGACAAGAAAGGACATGTCATTGGGAGGTTTTTTGGTATTGTTCATGTTGCAAATACAAGTGCTATGTCTTTAAAGTTAGCACTGGAGTCTTTATTGACAAAGTATAATTTAAGCTTTTCAAGAGTTCGTGGACAAGGATATGAAGGGTAAAGTAATATGCAAGGAGAGTTTAATGGCCTCAAAAGTTTGATATTGAAATAAAATAAGTGTGCATTCTATGTTCATTGTTTTGCTCACCAACTTCAGTTGACACTTGTAGCGGTTTCTAAAAAGCATGATGACATTGCTTGGTTTTTTCTTGTAGTTAACAATTTATCTAATGTTGTTGGAGCTTCATGCAAGCGCAAAGATATTCTTAGAGAAAGTCAAATTCTTAAAGTAATGGAAGCATTAGAGAGTGAAGAAATCAAGAAACTACGCTAACAAGAGCTGAAGATACTAGATGGGGATCATATTATGGTACATTACTAAGGTTGGTTTCTTTGTTTCCTTCTGTGTGTGATGTGCTAGATATGATTTTAAAAGATAGCCTTAGCGCAAAGCAACGAGTTGAAACTCGTCAATTATTGAATACTTTACAATCCTTTGAAATTATTTTTAAATTGCTTTTGATGAGAAATATATTGGGAATTACTAATGATTTATCTCAAGCACTGCAAAGAAAAGATCAAGATATTGTAAATGCTATGACATTTGTTAAAGTATCGAAGGAAAGATTGCAAAATATAAGAGAAGTTAGTTGGTCAAGTCTACTCGATGAAGTGTCATTATTCTGTGAGAAGCATAATATTGAAATTATAAATATGGATGATGTCTTCATGTTACATGGAAAACCAAGTTGTAAAGTTGAAAATTTTTCAAACTTGCATCACTTTCAAGTCGAGGTCTTTTATCAATTGATTGATAGACAACTTGAAGAACTGAAAATAGATTTAGCGAGGTGAATAGTGAATTGCTTATTTGTGTAGCAAGTTTAAGTCCACGAGATTCATTTTTTGCATTTGACATGGAAAAGTTGATTAATCGGGCTCGATTTTATCTGTCCGAATTTTCTTTGGTAGAGCTTATGGGACCAGGGACGGATCCATAAATTTTAATTAATGGGGTCAAGGTTAATTTTTTTAATACAAAAACAAAAATCAAATAATATAAATATTTATAAAAAAATATAAATACTTATTCATAAAATGATGATGATAATATATATCTAAAAAGTTAAATATTACAAAATAAAGTACAAATATATATAAATAAAATGAAGACAACATAATATTCAAAGATTATAATTTCTCTCTACGTGTCTTCATATTTTGAAAGTGTTGTAAGATTTTTTCATTTTCAACACTATCAAATATATTACTCTCTATGTATGTTATCAAACAATCATTCAAAAATTCATCACCCACACGGTTGCGCAGTTGATTCTTCACAAAATTCATAGATGAGAAACTTCTTTCTACGGTTGTCGTAGCCACAGGCAAAAGTAATGCCAACTTCAAAAGTAAGTACACCATTGGATAAACAATGTGTTTTTTAGTCTCCATCATCATTCTTGAAAGATCACTAATTTCCTATAAATTAAAAAAATTGCTCACTAGAACAAACATCCATGATGTAATTTTCTAGTTGATTAGAATGATCGTGGAGACTAAAAAACACATTGCTTATCCAATGGTGTACTTACTTTTGAAGTTGGCATTACTTTTGCATGTGGCTACGACAACCGTTGAAAGAAGTTTCTCAGCTATGAATTTTATGAAGAATCAACTGCGCAACCGTATGAGTTATGAATTTTTGAATGATTGTTTGATAACATACATAGAGAGTGATATATTTGATAGTGTTGAAAATGAAAAAATCTTACAACACTTTCAAAATATGAAGACATATAGAGAGCAATTATAATCTTTGAATATTATGTTGTCTTCATTTTATATATATATATATATATATATATATATATATATATATATATATATATATATATATATATATATATATATATATATATATATATATATATATATATATATATTTAGATATATATATATATATATATATATATATATATATATATATATATATATATATATATATATATATATATATATATATATATATAATATATATATATATATATTTAGATATATATATATATATATATATATATATATATATATATATATATATATATATATATATATATATATATATTTGTGTTTTGTTTTGTAATATTTAACTTTTTAGATATATCATCATCATTTTATGCATAAGTATTTATATTTTTTTAATATATATTTATATTATTTTATTTTTATTTTTGTATTAAAAAAATTAACCTTGGTCTCATTAATTAAAATTTCTGAATCCGTCCCTGTCACCACGTGAATACTGCAACAACCGAACAACGACAGAACATGTTTAAGCAACAATATCACTTTGCTCAAGCACAACGATTCGACGATTTCAAGCAATTGTTCGACAATGGTAACGATTTGAAATAACTTTGTTGTTGCACTTCGGTTTGTTGCTCTGATTTTGGCTCCAGTTTTAGTTTGGTTTATATTATATTAGTTGCTAAATTGTGTGTGTATTTTTGTTTCAATTTTGGTACGGTTTACATTATATTGTTATGGTCAACGTTGTCTTACCGTACCTGCATATGCTTTCTTAGGAAAGAGATGAACAATAGTTTTTGTAACTCATTTTTGTTGCTCTTAATATAAATAAATGTTTTAATATAAAGTTTCTACTAACGTTTTTTCTTCTTTTTTGTAACTCATTTTTGTTGCTCTTAATATAAATAAATATGGTTTTAATATAAAGTTAGACGTTTTTTACTTCTTTTTTTCATATAAGATTTATTATGATTTAATTTTTGTTTGACTAACCAAGATGATGTAATTTATTTAATTGTTTTTTTTTAAAAAAATATTGTCTTATATACTTGTTTATTTTAAAATAAGTAGTTTTAGTATATTAGTCACTTATTTCTTTACACGTGTTATTAATTTTTTTCTTCGATGAATGGTTTATTTTTTTCTTAGTAGTTAATTAATTAGTTAGAAATTAATTTGAGTTGACTAAATTTCAATTAATTAGTAAATTACTCGATGAATGGTTTGAATGTTTTTCGTGTGCTTAGTCATTTTAATCTCTATCCATGCTCGTACATTTGCATATGTAAATAATAATAACGCATGACATTTTGCACAAATGCAATTTCGAACGCGTTTCCATTTCTAAAAATCAAGTATCAATTCCAACTTTTCAAATTCAAACCATTTTAAAATAAATATAATTCATTTTCAATCATTTCATAAATCATTTTCACTAATATATTAAAATATTTTTTTAAATAAAACACGAATGAAGAGGACCATTGAAGTCTAGCATTTCGGTGGAAACTCTCGAATGATTATTCTTGAGCCTCGCGTTTTGGGATAACTGTTTAGTTTTTTCTTTCGTCCTTAAAACACTATAATTAACTTGGACAAATAAGGGCCAATGAGATCTAACATTCTGACGTAACTCTTTGAACAATTGATCATTATCAAACGTTCGTTGTCCATCAAACGATTTTCATAATAACTTGAATGAAAAAGGACCGTTGGAATCTACCATTCTGGCATAACCCTTTGAACAATTGATTCTCATAAAACGTTCGTCATTCAGCTAAAATACATCCAACCAATCAAACTATTTTTCTCGCCGCCGTGCAATTGATCTTAAAAACATTTTCACAAACAAAAGACATCTTATCTTAAGATGATGCTAAGAAATGCTTCATCCACAACCGTTGAGTTGAGATAAGTGGCGTGAATGTAATTCATAAATCCATTCAATATGGTCTAAACGTTCGCTCCTCACCTGTTTTGGGTAAAACAAATTTTTTCGTCGATTAATACAAGATAGCTTTCGCTAAAATCGACCAACAAACAAACTTTTTTTTTATCCAAAACTATGTGTGCCTTGATTTCTCTATTGAGATACGTGGAAGCAGGATTGCGAAATCTTGTCAGACCCCCTAATAATAAAAACCTTTTTAGGTCTCTTTCTTCTTTGCCCCTAATAAAAAAAACCTTTTTAGGTCCCTTTCTTCTTTGCCCCCTAATAATAAAAACCTTTTTAGGTCCTTTCGAATTAATAAAAATCTTAAAACAACATTTCTCTTCTCTTTTTCTATCCTAAATAAGTAGAAGATCGCAAACTAATATAAGCTAACATTCTTTCGACCCTAACTAAATGGTTCTCGTTGAGTACAACAAACATGAAGGATGCTAATACTTTCCCCTTGCGTAACCGACTCCCAAACTCGAATATTGATTGCAATGACCATATCATTGTCTTTATTTTAGGGGTTTTATTCGATATTTTCTCTTTCCCTCTATAGGAATAAATAAAGTTTGATGACGACTCTGTTAAGTCCATCCCGCGAGCGTGCGAATGCGCTTCGCGAGGTCGTGCACTCATTTTTTAAGGTACGACAATTTGTATCAATCCTAAGCTTCATATAAGGTCTTTGAAGTTCATTGGGAGAACACCATATAAGGTCGTGCACTCATGATGGCGTTATTTACTTCTATGAACTTATTGTTGGGAAATAACTTGTTTAAAAACTTTTCTTTAAGTAAGTTCCAATTAACCATTATCCGTGTCGGTTGATCTAGATACCATTCTTTGACCTTTCCAATCAATGAATATGAAAATAATCTCATGAACACCACCACATTTTTCAGCTTTGGGTGCTTCGAGAGTACCATAAAACTTATAAAACTTGGTGAGATAAATGTATGGATCTCCATGATCTAATTGTGAAAAATGATTAGCATAAAGAATTTGAAGTAAATTTGTTTTCATCTCAGATTGGAGAATATTTATTTGTAGTATGACCATGAGAGCCAGACGTTTTGGGTTGTAGTGGCGCGACATGCCACAACCATTGTTTTTTGCATTGTTTGCATTGTTTCTGTTTTGCTCATTGTTGTTGTTGTTTCCATGATCTTTTATTTCTTCTAGTTTAACTAAAGATGAAGAAATAGAAAATTTTGATTTCTTTATTGTCTAGCTTGGCTAGTTGTTTATTTTTTTTTGGGTATTTCTATTGTTCTTGTGGGAAGTTATTTCAATTTCGGGATCAAACAAGAGCTAATTTTTAAGAGTTTTTCCTCGCATAATCATATTTCACAACACTAGTTGACAACTTTTTTAGTAGGTTAGTCGAATAAAAAATATGAACACGAATATTTAAAATGATAAAAACTATTAAAATGCTTTTAATATCTAAACACCAGTCCTCGAAAATGGCATCATTTAGTTCATTTAACAAATAAAAGTAAGTTTTTAAGGTTATCGTCACCTATGGACTGGTGTGATTTCAAAAGTCATTCAACAATTTCTATGATTTTAAGAAAAGTTATGTAGAAGTTTGTTTGTTATAAGATATAATGATAAAACAACGGTAAATGAAATTGGTATTTTAACAAATGAGAAATCTTGATGGGGTTGGATTTTATCATCATATTTTCATGTATCATAGTGATCAGTAATACGCATTTCTAAAAATTAATTAATATTACCACCTATCGTGTAGTGTTTATTGTTTATGTCTAAATCAACAACGTGAAATCAGTCATATATTGATTAATAGACAGTATCTCAACCTACTTAAAATATGATAGCAATAAGATTCAACAATATTTGTGGATTATAAACCTAAATCCATGTCTACAGTTTACCATTTAGCAGATAAAAATCTTGTATTTAATAATGAAAAGTATTTCTCAATATTAATTCAAAACCATGAAAACATGTTTTAGGTAGCTACTCTAAAACAAGCGTTAAGTATAAAGATGATCATCAATAATAAAACATAAATAGAATTACGTAAAACGACATGATCAGGATTGATACATGAACATTCAGACGACTACAATCTTCCCTCTTACTATCTCTTATGTTGTCTCTGAGTTTCTGGTGTAAAAGGATGACTTGAATGTGTTTCAAGATGATGTCTCAATTGAATGACGCAAACTACTATTTATAGAGTTTTCTTGAGACATTCTCGCTTAACAAGGATTTTAGCTCGCTAGATTTTCTTCACCTCTGTGTCATGTCATCCTCAAGTGGCATTGGCTGCTGTAATTTTCTTAACGAGGAGGAAACACTTCTTTCACTCTGAAGTTACTTAGCCAAGAAATGTTAGAACTATCTTGTCTCACTTATTAAATATAAAGAATTAGAGAGTTGTTCTCTCCTCATAGTAGATCCTTTTGATTGGAATGGATGAACATGTTTCTTTATGTTTTATCTTTCTCCTGTTTTGAATTTTTTTTTTACATTGTTTTAAGGTTTTGAGGCCATTCAATTTTTTGGATGTACTTGAAGCTATCAACAAATTTAATATTATTACTAGAGTTTTCACAATATTAACTTTATACAAAGATGACAAGTAGAGGAAATATCACCAATAACACGAGTCTTCAATATTTATGAGCTCTAGATTGATTCAAAACTTCTCATCCTTATCTCTCAGCTTTTCTCTCTCCAAAACATATGACTCCTCTCAATTATAATGCATTTTCAATTTATAGAGTTTGCATGAGTGATATTTCTCATTGTTAATAAAACCGTAATGAATCCCTAGTTAAGATGTCTAGCTCATTTCACGAGTTTGGTCTTGCATAATTATTAGAGATCTATGATGACCAACTCACCTCACAAGATGTCTTGTTACCTCGTGAGTTTCTTTTCTTAAAATCCTTTAAACTCTCTGTTCCTTGTTCGCTCGATCATTGGTTACTCTGTCTAATGAGTTTTCTTCATCATTTTCTTGTTTAATTTCCAACGAATAATGTACGAAAAATCTTAAGGATACTAATGTCTTAGTTAAAATCCTACTAATCTTAATATATACACAAAATTAAGCTTTTTAAGCTGGTTTCTTGAAAGAAATTTTTTTTTAATAACTGATCTAATTAAAAAAATTATTCAATTTAAGCTTTGTATGAATTGATGGAGAAAAACACGAGCATAATAAAATATGGTGGAATAGAATATAGATTTCACTCCATTTTAAATATGTTTTTAATAATATCTCGTTGAATTTCATACAATTAAAATCACATAAAATAAAAAATGGAAGATTGAATAAATCATGGTGAAATGGATTCCATCTTATTCATTCAACTCCATTAATTATTTACCGATTCATACATACCCTTAGGCCGTTATCATATATATGTATTTTAAGTTTAACTAAAAGATTCTTTGGCAAGATATAATGTTTTTCATTTACAAATTCAAATTTTTTATATTTTTCAAATACCTTAAAAAAAAGAGTTGTTTATAAATACCAACAACTTATTTATATTAATACATAAATATACATAAATGATATCATCATACATTAAACTCTAAACCAAAAAATTTACTTACATTTAACTCAACCATATAAGAATTTCCCCACTTACACAGGGAGTTGAGAGTTAACAAGAGTTAACAACAGTTTGTCTTTAGGTGTAATGTTGCACTTCTGCCAACAATCTTTAATAATGTCTAAACTTTCAGGATCTTCAGCCCATATTCTCTCAAATCTTTTGGGTTTCGGGTTAGAAATTCTGATAGGAATATGGGTAAGAGAAGGGTTAAAGGGGAGTAATATAGGGTTGTAATCAGATGTGTTTAGGAAGATGATGGTTAATATGGTTAGGGAAGAGTCCGGTCCAACTACCTGTGGCTATAAATCCATCCAGTATGGATGTGATAAAGTTATACCCTTGTTGATTTTGGAATGGGGTTATATTGGCTAATTCTAGGTTTCCTAGTTAGATTACTGCTAAAATTTCTTTCAGTTTGTTGAATTTGCTTCCCACTAGGTTGGTTTGTCTTGATATAGGGTCCAAGGTTGTTAAATTCTGAGATGCCATGCCCAAGATCTGTTGTTTTTTTTACAGTTTTCTTCACTATGTCCTATGAGACCCTGTGAAACATGGGTATTCCATTTTAAATGAAGTATCGGTACCAGATACATATCAGATACCGATACACGTACGATGGTACGTACCGACACAATATATTTTTCCTTTATTGTTTCTTAAGTCGATATTTAGCGGATACATATTCGGTACATATTAGGTACATGAACTCAATTTTTTTTTGCTTTAATGGTATAGTTTAAGGCTTTTTTAATGGCTTTTTCAAGTGCTGAGGTATAGTTTGGCCAATTTGATCTGTTGCAAGATCGGTGGATCTTAAAACCAAAGGAATGATAGATAAGTTATGGATCTTAAAACCAAAGGAATGATAGATAAGTTATGGACCTTAAATCCCTAAACTTCAATCCATTGCATTGAAACTCCTTGCACAACCAAGTTCTTCATCTTTTGCTGAGAGAAATCAGAGTACATATGAATTTATACTCGTGTATCTGTACTTAAATTTTTCTAAAAATAACATATTTCGTACAAGTACTCGTACCTGGTACATACCCGTACCTTTGCAAGGCAGATGAGACCACAACAAAAGCGGAACATAGGGAATTTTTCATACCTAAAGTCTACTCAATTGATACCATTTGTCTTGCTCCCAATATACATGCCAAGTTTGATAGGTTTATACATCATAAGCTTAATCTTAGCCTTGCTTATGGTTGATCTATCGGGCATCTCAAAAACTACTCTATGGGTACAGTATCAGGTGCGGGTATTAGCAAGTATAGGATACGAGATTTTAAAAAATAAAATAAAAGTACGGGTACATTAATAAGAAATAAGAAATTTCTATAAAATGTATGAGTAAAAAGCTAAATTGTTAAGTTCATAACAAAATGTCACTATAAAAAAATTGAAAAAATAAAAAATAATGTCAAGATAAAATAACAAAAATATACTATATTGACATTTGAGAAAACCACAAATTTCATTCAAAATCAACTAATAAGAAAAAAATAAAATATCACGAGTACGACACGAGTACCCGATACAAATGCGTACTTAATACCGATACTTCTCCATTTTAAAAATACTCATACTTCAGAGTCTGCTTCACAAACTTCTCCTAGCTTTTCTCCTAGTTTCAATCCCATTTAGGGAGTTTTTCCACTTATAATTAGTAGACCCTAAAATTGTATCCAAATAGGAACTTGATGGAACTCTAGAGTTCCCATTCCATTCTTAGAAAAAACAAAGAATTACGAAAAAATATAGGGAATTCCTTTCAGAATTTTTGTCTTGTCTTCCTCTTTTTCCACAGTGATTTTGAAAACTGATTGATCTGGCTTTGAGACAACTAGATTGAAGAACTTACACCAAATGTTGAATAGAGCTGCCTAGATATAACACTTGTTGAATACAGCTGCCTAGATACAACGGTTATAAAAAAGCAACAAATGAAAACCGTAGCTAATTCATAATTTCATTTAAAGAACTGCGCCTAAAACTTATGAAAAGTCCACGGTTTTTAATAAGCAATTCTTAAAAAGCGTTGCCTATAAATTGAAAAATATTTGGTAAATATTAACTTTAAACTTAAAGATATTATTAAAAAAATTTCCTATTCATTTATATGGTGATACATTTCAGCCATAAACCTTCATTTTATTCTAATATAGTATAAGTCAATATTATTAATTAAATGAGAAGAAACACATGTATAAATTAATCAAAACATATAAATATGAAGTATTAATAGGATGAAGTTTGTTATATGATTGAATGCCATTGAAAGCGGTTGAAATGGTAGAACCATTCCTCTTTCTGGTTCATGGTTTGATGAATTCATACTGCCATGTCGGTACCTGTTTTTTATCAGAAATAATTAGCAGTGTTAAGTAACGTATCTCCATTGAATACATGAACACTATTTGCAACTATAGATCAAAAAAGAGAACTTTGAACAACTAAAGTTTCCTGAAAATATAGCTGCAACTAACTAACTAAATCATGTTTATGAAAAAAAAAGTTAATGCTGCTAAGTATTTAGTTAAACACACACTTATATAAATGATAATGAGATACACTTAGAATCTCCAAGATATTATTAAAGGGGAAGTATACAAGTATATAGGTTCAAACCTTCAAAGGGACGTGGTCTTCATCCGCAGTGACTGCTTTCGAATCACCGAGTGCTGAAATTTTGGGGTAATATTATTACTGTTTAGCAACCATAAAAAAACGGTTGAATTATAGGCGTTGAAAATCAAAAGAATACTTATAACTTACGATTCAAATAATTTAATCCCTTGTTTAATAAATATTATATTTTAATCTTTTAATCCATTATGTTAACTCTTAATTATAAATATCTTAAATGAAACAATATTTTTGGGTATATATCATAGATTTTATTATTTTTTAATTATAACCATTTGATCTTTTTAAAAAAATTTAGGCGTTTAAATTTTGAGACTCTATAAACTATAATGGTACACCATCCAACACCTAATGTTTTTTCTTTTTTTACCTATTTTCGTCTTCTTTTTCCTCTTCATTTTCATCTTTATCACTATCTCCATTAATCTTCCTTCAAATTCTAGAAAAATTAAAATTTCAAAAACTAACAAATCTAAATTTCTTGGACTTTAATTCCAAAAACCAACAAAGAAAATACAATTAATCTATAACAGTATATAAAGGCAAAACATCTTTTTGGTGTAACCTATTTTCTTTCCTCTTTTACCCTTTAAAATTACTTAGAAGTTACACAAATAAAAGTTAACTACTCCCTCCATTTTATATTTGAATATTGTACAAAGCAATTAGTTATTTGAAAAGAAAATTCACTTTAACTTCTAATTTAAATAGTTTCTCCTTATAATTTATGTTTTTCATTTATAACTCATTAGATCCATATAAGTAAAAAATAGAAAAGAAGGAAGACTGCATGAGAAAAATTGGAATCCAGACAATATTCATGATGATGGTAGAAAAGAGAAATCTACAATTTGCAGATGACATAATATGGATTGCGAATCACACAATATTTTCTGTTACATTTGATTATTAGGGTATTTAGATTCTTCAATCTAATTTTTTGATTTAGTGTTTTTATTTATTTTCATTTATTGTTTTGTTCTTCTTACAGAAACCAGTCCATATGTGAAATTGGGGTTTGAAAATTGAGATTATTGGATTTTTTTAATGTCTAATACTTTAATTTTTCTCTCCATTATAGAATAAAAATGAATCATTATCTCTTAGGAAAGAAAAAAAAGGTGCGTCCTAATTTCTATGATCAAATAAGAATGACTATTTTTATTAATTTTTTAAAATTTGATTTCTTCTCTTGAATCTTTATCTATTATTGTTCCAATTTTATCTGTGTAATTTGCAAAATTTTTAAAATATAAACAATATCTCAATTTTTAAATTGTATAATTTCTACAATGTGATGTAAACATTAATCTATACCTATCTATATCTATACCTATATATAAAGGGAAAACATGATTTTGGTGTAGCTTTTTTTTCCTTCCAAATATACCCTTTTTAATTTTTATTTTAAATCTTTTTTTTTTTAACAAATGATAGTAATGTGATGATTTATTATTTTTTATACCATTATCTATTACTATTATTTTAAAAGTAATAAATAATAAAATGAAAATTAATTAAAAATAATAATATAATTTATATTTGACACGTGTGAGTATTATAAAAAGCGGACATGCGGGCACGTGAGTGCCCTTCTGGACGCTAGTCTATAGATAAAGACAACATAGCATTTTGGGCTAACATATATTTGTTACATATTTGACCTTTAATTGTTATTTTAAAACCAACCACATATACAAAATAAATTTAGTAAATAATAATTGTTTCATTCTCAATTTAAAACTTCCACAATCTTTTATGATCCTTATCTTTAACTTCCTAAACAATTCTCTATCTCTCTCTCACAAATTGTTAATTTTTACTAAATTCTCTTTCACATGCAATTTTGTCTTTCTTTCCATTATTATTGCATCTTTAAATTGTGGGAATTGTGTTTACTGCCAATGTGTGTTTGTGATTACATGTAGTATAAACATTAAAAAAGTAGATATATATATATAATGGTTTGTAACAATTCTAACTTTCTACCAAACCTTTTTTATTTTTTATACTACATGTAATCACTAACACACATTGGCAGTACATACATACATACATACATACATATATACACACACACACACATATATATATATATATATATATATATATATATATATATATATATATATATATATATATATATATATATATATATATATATATATATATATATGTATGTATGTATGTATGTATGTATGTATGTATGTACTGCCAATGTGTGTTTGTGATTACATGTAGTATAAAAAATAAAAAAGGTTTCGTAGAAAGTTAGAATTGTTACAAACCATTGTATGTCACTGAATATTTTATCAATTATCAATCTAAGTTATATATATATATATATATATATATATATATATATATATATATATATATATATATATATATATATATATATATATATATATATATATATATAGGTAAACATGTATTGTTTTTATTATTAACTTATTGAAACTATTTAATTTTCTACCATTCTAAGCACATTCATCTCTTCTATTTCCTACTTCTGAAGGTATGACAACCTGCATTTTGTTTGTAATCTTGATAGAAATCCATGGTTGCATTAACTTCCTGTCCCACGCACCATTCTCACCGGTCAAGTCACTTACTATAACTCCGTTCAACTCCTCAGGAATACAAACTTGAACTATATTTTTTTTAATTATTTTTTTATCAATGCATCAGAAAATAATTGATCATTTTTAAAATATCCAAAAAATATATGATACATAATTATATTGTGTAGGTTGTTATTGAGAATAATCTCTAATCTTGTCATCTATAGGATTCACATTCACAAATAAAACTACAGTTTGTATCAGATAATATTAAATATAGGCTTTAGAGTTTTTTATTTTGTATAATGTCAAGTCTAAGGCTATGAATGACATTAAGGATTGAATATCGTTTAAAGATTGAAGGTATTTGTGTTTATGTTTTCGTCATGATTTTTCCTTTAATGATAACCAGTTATTAACTACTTAACAAAATAATGAAAGAGGAATAAATGAATGTCATGTGCAAAAGAGATTGAGATATATAGAGAGATAGAGAGACTGATGAGTGATTTAAAAAAGAGTTAGAGAGAGACGAAGAGAAAGTGAGAAAAAGAGAGAGAGAGGAAACACGTATTATTGACAACATCCACAGATAAATTATAAGAAACAAGTAAGTTACAAAAACAAATAACAGCTACCACATTATTTTCTTTTCTAAATATGCTTTTTTTATTGAACACAACATCGATCATGAAAAATAATAATAACATTATTAATGTCTTTTATTGTAAAATATGTGAATATTAATTATTTATTATTTTATATCTATTTATAATTTGTATGATTTCTACATTGTGATATTATATGTATTATTATATTTTTAATTTTTTTTTATAATTGTTCTTAAATAATTTTATTTTTAATGAAATATATGTCGAAAACACCATAAAAAAATTGCACGCATTAGCGCAATAAAAAAGCGGACAAACTAGTTAATCTATAAAAACAAAACATTTAAACATTTAAAAGCATCAGATTCATTCACCTGAGTCTTTTCAAATTGGGCTTTTCCCATAACACCCTTACTAACTCTTCATACTGCCCAATTTACCCTTATTTCTCTGATATTCATTTTAATCAATAATAATACTAATATTCTCAAACAGTATACTATTAATTAAATAAATAGTCCAACATGCACATTTTCTTAGTAATTCTCAAAACCACCGAAAACACCAAAATACAAATATTCTCAATTAAATAAATTAATTAAAATATTTCGATTAAATTTGGGGTGTTACAACATCCACAGATAAGTTATAAGAAACAGGTAAGTTACAAAAACAAATAACAGCTACCACATTATTTTCTTTTCTAAATATGCTTTTTTTATTGAACACAACATCGATCATGAAAAATAATAATAACATTATTAATGTCTTTTATTGTAAAATATGTGAATATTAATTGTTTATTATTTTATATCTATTTATAATTTGTATGATTTCTACATTGTGATATTATATGTATTATTATATTTTTAATTTTTTTATAATTGTTCCTAAATAATTTTATTTTTAATGGAATATATGTCGAAAACACCATAAAAAAATTACACGCATTAGCGCAATAAAAAAGCGGACAAACTAGTTAATCTATAAAAACAAAACATTTAAACATTTAAAAGCATCAGATTTATTCACCTGAATCTTAACGACACTCAAATAATGAACATAAGCATGACCAAAACTCTTGTTAGACTCCTTTTTATGGCGAAATAAATTTGGAATATCTATATTATTTTACACATAATCATCACCAAAACTCTTTTTCAACGTCCTTTAAGTTTTCATTTGCAGGAATCCCCAATTTTTATTTCTATTATTTGCTTAAAGTTTTGCTGTAGAAATTTTCAAATTATGGTTAATTCATGACAATCCAATTCACGTTTTAATTAAAACTTAGATAATCTCCTTTTCCTTTTCAAGCACACACTTTCATCTTCCTGAAAAAAGAAGATAAATATAAATAGGAATACCAACATGTAATTGAAAAGACAAATATATTTACTATAGGTAATAATAATGCATATTTTTTTGCCATGCTTCCTTTTGTTTTAATTTTGCAAAAGTTTTTAAGATTGATTATATGGTAGGTTTTGGAGATGCTTTGGTTTAGGATAATTTCTTATAATGAGACTATTCTAGGTTTTTCCTTTAAACTTCATGTAGGAAGACTAGTTTATGTAAATAAGGATAAAAAGGAATAAAGTTTAATGATTTACTATAATGAAGAATTTCAACTTTTTAGAGCTATCTATTAATTAAGTTTTTTTTTCACAAGTAGAGATTCAATGAAGCTTTGGAAAAAAATTGGAGATAGTTTAAAACAAAGGTTCAATATGGATGAAGATGAAATGAAAATAGAAAAAGGTGCAGTTTAATGTCAATGATTTGTTTGTATCTAAAAATTGATATTAAGGAATTTCAGAATTTTAATTTTTTTTTGAAATTTTTCTAAAATTTAGATGAAGATTAATGAAAATAGCGATGAAGAGTGAAGAAGATAAACATAGGTAAAAAATATTAAATATAGATGCTCTACCATTATAGTTTATAGAGTCTCAAAATTCAAATGTGTAAAACTCATCAGAAAGTTCAAATAGTTAAAATTTAAAAAGAAAAATTTAGGGTGAACATTCATCAATATTGTCTCACAAAATATATTTACATAAAAAATTAATGAAATTGACTAAATTAATTAACAGAATAATTTTTGAGAGATTAAAACGTAAAATTTATTAAATAAGAAACCAAAATGAAACCTTAAATAAATTAAAGAATAAAAAAATGCATTAATCCTTTTCTTTTTTATGAATTTTGATCAAAGAAAGATTAAAATCATAATTAATATGATTTTTAAATATTATATAAATTATACATAATAAGTTCTCTTTCATTCTCATATATTAAATATATCTTTTATATGATCCTCACCAATTACATGTATGACAATATATCCTGTAAAATAATATATTTTATCATTCATGGTGTACTAAATATGAATTTTGAAATAATGCATAACGTATGAGTGAATAATATATATGTTAAGGGTATAAGGTGGTTGTAAATTCTATCACTTATTACATTTCTATTATAAATAGCTTTTTTATAACACAAATTGTATAAAATTTTGTAGAATTTTATTAATATTTGAATCAATAATAAATTTTATCAATTAATATTTTGAACTTAGACACTTAGAATATCAGCACATCAATAATAATTATATATATATATATATATATATATATATATATATATATATATATATATATATATATATATATATATATATATATATATATATATATATATATATATATATATATATATATATATATATATATATATATATATATATATATATATATATATATATATATATATATATATATATATATATATGTATATATATATATATAAATTTTATCAACGAAGAACAAATCAATAATAATTATTTTTATATTGTCCAATTTTTTTCTTTATTTCTTTTTCTTTTTTTTTGAAATAGATAAAAATTCTCATACAATTGTAGTTTGCACATAACTTGTAAACGATTCGATTCTTTCTTTTGTGTATTTTATTCTCTTCCTTCCAACAGACAAATGCTACATTCTCTTTCTTCTCTATCTCTTTTAGACTTGCATTGTCCTCCTTCCTCTCTCCCTTTGTCTATTTTTAATTTATTTTTAATTAGCTTTTCTATTTCAAAATCAATTATAAATATGCTTCCTTTTCCTCTTAATTTTATTCTTATTTTTTGTTTTGCCAAAATAATTCGAGATTTAGTTGTCACATACATGCTTTATAAAACCAAAACAAGTATTTTTGTCTTCTTTTTTGGATTTTATTATTGAATTATAATTTTAAGCTCAGATTCATATTTAATTATGATGTATGTCCAGCATGTTGATATTATATTATGATGGATAAATCGTGTAGTGGATATGTAGTTCAAGCAAATTAATAATATATTAGGATAGATATATAGTGTAATAGCACGATATTTATTATTTTATGTAATTTGTAAGAGTTTTATCAAATACAATAAAAGTAATAAGAGATAATTATTAATTTACGTATTTTGTAACAGTTATATCAATACAATGAAAGTAATAATCAATGTATTAGTAAATGCAATCCTGAAATAAAACCATAATTTATATATTTCATACGTGAAAGACACAATACTCTTTAAAATAAAATTTTTGGTGTTTTGAAATTTTGTATTTTCTTTATTTTCATCATTTTACTTTGATATTTCTTCCTATTAACTTTTTACTTAATTTTAAACACGATTTAGTTGATGTTTATTTTTTATTTGTTTGATATTGTTTTAGTTTTATTTTATTATTGCTTTAATTCAATACTAATATGTAGGGTTCTTTGGTAATTAGTGATATCTCATTATCCAAATGATCTTATGGATTTGAATAATTTTTTTTCATAAAACATTTCGATGTAGATCAAGTTTCTCAATATTCTTATAAACATGTGTGTTGTTAATGCAATGGAAAAGTTGAATAATAATAATAATAAAAATCATACTTATTGTCTTTTTCTTTGAAACTGAAAATTCAAATCTTCACGTAGTCAACAACTTTAAGCCACTAATCACATAAACACGTACTAGCTTGCATACAACTTACAAATCATCATTTCACTCATTTTGTACTTTATTCACTTTCTCTTTGATAAGCAACACACAAAGGATACATTTCTTAAAGAAAACACTCTTTAGAAGGATATTTTTTATGTTTTGACATTTTGTATTTTCTTTATTTTCATCAGTTTTTTTTAATTTCTTCCTCTTAACTTTTTAGTTAATTTTAAATCTGACTTAGTTGATTTTCATTTTTTATTTGTTTGATGTTCTCTTTTAATTTTATTTTATTACTGCTTTAATTCACTGCTAATATGCATGATTCTTTAGGAATTAGTGATATCTCATTATTCAAGTGATCCTATGTATTTGAGTAATTTTTTTTTTAAAATACTTCTATGAAGATCAACTTTTTTATTATTCTTATAAACATGTGTATCGTTAAAGCAAAAGAAAAGTTTAATAATAATTTTAAAAAAATCATATTTATTGTCTCTCTCAATTAAATTTGAAATTCAAAACTTCAACGTAACCAATGACTTTATTTTTTAAATTATATATATATATATATATATATTATATATATATATATATATATATATATATATATATATATATATATATATATATATATATATATATATATATATATATATATATATATATATATATATATATATATATATATATATATATATATATATATATATAGATATATATATATATTTGTATGTAAGTATTAATTTTTGAATGATACAATGAAAATAATAATTTAAATATTTATGTTTTAAATTTTGCATGAGTGGGGAAAAAACAAAGTTGCAAGTCTCTAATCACAAAAACACGTATAATTGTAACTTGCACACAATTTGCAAATGATCCCTTCTCTCTTTTTTGTATTTTATTCTCCTTTCTTCTCTATCTTCTTTGTGACTTGCATTATCCTCCTTCCCCTCTCACTCTCTATACTTTTTTCTTTTTAATTAGTTTTTCTACCTCAAAATCAATTATATTTCTCTTTCCTTTTTCCCTTTACTTTATTCCTATTTTTTGTTTTGTCTAAAAAATTCTAAATTTAATAAGATTTACATGCATTTATACATTTGATTTGGTAAGATCTTATTTTGTCTAATTTTTACTCAAGTGGGGTGAGAACCAATTACCTTTTTGATTGAGAGTGTCACATACATGGTTTACAAAACCAAAATATGTATTTTGCTTTTTTTTTTCTTTCTATTTTATTATTGGATCTAACTCGGGTTCATATTTAATTATGATGTATTTTAAGCACGTTTATATTATACTATGACGGATAAATATAGTAGTAGAACAATAGTTAGAGCAAATTGATATTATGTTATCAATGATATATAATGTATTGACACGATAGTTCTTATTCTATGTAATTTGAAAGAGTTATATAAACACAATGAAAGTAACAACAAATATATTAGTTAATACAACCTTGAATTAAAACTATAATTTATATATTTCATTTGTTAGAGACACAACATGTAACACCCTGTATAATATATATCTATAATAATATCATACAAGAGTTATTATTTGATACTGACACCATCATAAGTGTCTATTGGCATAATTTACATACTTGACAATTTTTATACATAAAAGACAATCTATGGAAAGTACCAAAACAACAAAACTAAGATTAAGGTACAATATCTTTCATTGTACAAGATACAAGGTAAGCAATACACATCAGAAAACATAATCTAAGCTTCCCTTGAAACACTCAAGCATAGCTCCACTTGCAAACTAAACCTGCAAATAATACCTGAAAAACAACAACAATAATGGGGTGAGATAATAATCTTAGTGAGTTTCTCTATCTTATATATGGGTTCACTCGGCTCTAAAGGGTTCTAATCAGTTTCTATTTCAAGTCAAAAGGAAAGGGATAGGATTTGAGTTCACACAGTTTGCAATGCATGGAAAATGTCTCTTGAGTCCACCAACTCAAAGAATTACTAATCAGAAACCTCATCAAGGCATCTTTCCCCGACCATTCTAGTCTTCCCGCGGAGGGGACCTCTCGCTCCAGCGCTCCAATTCGTGCGTTCTGCTAAAAAAATAGCTGGTTCGTGTGGTTGATGGCTGCAAAGAGGGCGGCCACCGTTGGGTCCGCTCCTGCTGGGATGGGAACGGGTTGGAATGCCGTTGGGCTCTGGGGCCGGTGGTCTGCCTGGCGTGTCAGTTCTGCGGACGACAGAGACGTAGTCTGGCCGTCTCTCTCGTCAATCTCCGTTGGGCGTGACGTCTCTGTTTGCTTGTCGCCGTTTACAGCAGCGTTGAGCATGAAGTCGTGCACGGTATCGTCGTGGTGTGGGCTAGCCATGATCGTGGAGTGGTTGTGAAACTTTGGTTCTCTTCTCGGAGTAACGGGGAAGTTTTCATTCCCACAGACGGCGCCACTGATTTGTCTTGATCAGAAGGGGATCACGGGCTGGCCACACGCTGTTGGACTGCTACCTGTTCACCGGTGATGAGGAGGAGAAAGGGGGTGTACCTGCAAGACACTCCGATGCCAAAGTAAGGAATTGGGCAGAGTGAGAGCAAAGTACATAAATGGGGTAAGAAGTGAATTACCTGACCCTCTTGAGGAAGAGGGTATTTATAGAGAGACCCCAGCGCCGGGCCAACGGTCACTTACGTTGGGCTGGATGGCATCAAATTTTCAAGGCAGATTTGCATCAAATTTTTTTCAAGTATCCAAACTTCACACATGAATGAAACACTAACTTCATGGCTTCATAACTTGAAATCTATGCATTTTTTTACGAATTCATCCTCAAATAGAAAGTGGTAGTATGGAGTGAGCTCTTCCAATTGGTCTTTGTAGCAAATAAAATGGATGCTTAGGTTGGAAGTTATGGCCCTGGAAAGTTGGACAAAAATCATTGTATTTCCATAACTTAGAAAAATTTCAATTTCTCTTTTGTTGCCCTTTTTGCAAGTAACCTCAATTCTCTTGATTTTTCTTAATAAAATTCATCAATAAAACACATTTCCATGAAATTTATCTTGAGAAGCTCACATTTGATAAAAAAAAACCTAAAGTCAAAGGTTTGACTATGTAGTGTTTAGCTTGTGTATAAAATGAATTTTCACTTCTTGATTCTCAATGGTTTCCATATCTTAAGCTATTTGGACACCATGTATGAACTCAAAGGATGTATTTGAATGTCTTGAATCATGCCTCAAGGCTTGAGGTCATGTATTGATCAAAAGTCAAAGATGCAGTTGACTTTGGTTGAAAAACCCTAATTTGTGACCAGATGAATTTGAATCTTGAAGAACTTGTAATGAAGCCATATTTCTCTTGATTATTGATGGAGGAAGCTCTTGAGTGTATGAGAACTTGATGCTTTGATGATCAGTCCAAAAATTTGACTGATTAATCCCTTAAGCTTCTTAGTGCAAAACCCTAATCCACAGATCAAAGAACACAAAACAGTATCTTGATAATTGGTTATCTATGCATGAATGATTGACCTAGAATTTTATGCAAATTATGATGGAATATAGGGGTAAATTTTGGGTATGACAATAGGTTTTATGAATGCCACATCTGTTGAATCACTTACAACCTCAAACTCAAGGGTATACAGGCCTTGACTCTTGATGCCACTCAAGACTTCCTTCAACCCCTTCATTATCCCTAGGATACTTTGTTCTCATTTGAAAACATATCCTTTCTTGTCGAATTCACCAAGAGAAATCAAATTTCTCTTAAGTTCATGTACATACCTGACATTAGTCAATAGCCTTATTGACTGATCATGGAATTTGAATCTCACAAATCTAATAACTATAATTTTACAAGCTTTGTTGTTTCCCAGCAGCACCGATCCACCAACTTGATCACATAATTCCTCAAACATGTCTTTTTTTGGATTCATATGCCAACTACAACCTGAATCCATAATCCAGATGATTCGCAATCATCTTGCAGAATGGTTGCATTACCATTATTCTTTCCAGCATGATTATTTAGTCTATCAGGGCACACCTTTCTTGTATGACCATCATTCTTACAATGATAACACCTAATTTCAGGATCATTACCACCATAAGAATTCTGCATAAATTTACCCTTCTTCCTCTCATACTTACCATATTTCTTTGAGAATTTCCTCTTAACAGACAAACCTTCACCAACAGTCGATGACTTGTGCTCTTTTCATTTGTTCAAATCCTTAGAGTGCAAAGCTGATTAAACTTATTCAAAGGTCAATGAATCTCTTCCATACAAGAGAGCTTATTTTAAATGAGCATGTGACAACATCAATTATGTGTAATGTGAATCCACTGGGTCATTTTCCTTTGGAGGTAGATATTGTTGGATGACATTGTTTCAACTTTCTTACTAGTGAAGGTTTTCTCTATCACTTACATGACTTTATGGAGGGGGTTTATGTTGAATGAATTGTGTTTTTAGCTTTCCTTTATCTTCCTTTAACTTATTTTTATCATTTATTCGTTCCTCTATTATTTGACCTCTTTCAACATCTACTTTTTCAGATTCACCAACTCAGATGACATTACAATTTTATTTTGGATTGGTACAAATGTTTGCATTAAAAGTACTACTTTATTGTTCTGCCAATCGTTTTGCTGTCTGGAAATTTTTGTTTCAATATTCTTGATAGAAGCGTTGAATTTTTTCGGATTAGCCATGGAAAACTACATAACTAGTCTAGTGTGTTGTCCAATTTTGTTTTTATATCTAGAGTGTAGGTTTGATATGGTTATCAACTTGATGGTCAAAATTCTGATCCCCAACCTTGGTTGTAATTATTTCCTCTCTAGAAGTTGTTATTAAAATATTTCTCACACCTCTGTTGATTGTTGACATAGTTGACCTCTTCCTCTATAGGTAGGCAGAATCCAGTAGGATGATCATTACTACATAACTCGCAGTATGCAATTTTCCTTGGTTTTGGTGCTTCATGCATTTCATTAAGTCGTTGAGGTAGCTCAGCCAGTTATTTTCATGCTCATATATTGTTTACTTTAACAAATAAATTTGTACTAAAATTGCTTCATCGATATTTAGCTCCAAGATTCCATTTTTTCTTTAGGATGGATTTCAATTGGATTAACTTTGATGATCAATTAGTGTCATTCTTTATATTATTGCGATTGCTCTTTCGATAATCTTTGACATTAACAAACCATTAGCGGTAGCATCTAACAACAACTTTAGTTGTTGTTGTAATCCATTTTTGAAGATGTGTATTTGAGTAGGGTCAACGAAACATGGTTTAGACATCTTTTCGACATGGATTTGTGTCATACCCTAATTTTAACCCTGAAATATTAAATCAATACAATCATCATGACATCTGCATCATCTGCATATCATATCACACATTTCATCTCACATAATGCCCAAATTATTAATCATAATAATTTTTCGTATTTACAGACATGTCGGTCAAACTAATTCACAATTGTGCGTAAAATCACTGGACGGAAAATTTCAAAATCGAGCTTGCAGACGTCAGTTATCTTAATCTACGGTTCACATAGTTTAACCTGACGTGCTCATTTTAATTCTTCAACTACTTTTTCAATCACATTTTGATCAATCTGAGCCTTTTAACCAGTCAGATTTTATTTCAAAAAATAATTAAACGCTATATTTTTTCGAAAAGTTTATTTCACGCTAATAATTTTAGTGCATTCGATTTTATTTTTCGAACACTTTTGCGCCTGACTTTTATTTATTTTGAGTCATTTTATTTTAACCTTTTTGTCAATATATTCGTAATAAATAATTAGAATTTTCTATATTTTATTTTTGATTTAATTTATTTATAATAAATTGATTTTGTTTAATTTAAGTTGTTTTAATCAATTTTACACTAATAACATTCATAAAAGCAGTTTGGAACTTAAAAAAAACTGAAACTCTAGAAATACATGTATCTTGTAATGAACACATGATTTTGAAAAGAGGGACCATTTTGATGCATCCGCGGCGCATACTGCATATTCAGTTGTATTTATCCATGTGTCATTTTCTTGACAACTAGCTTCCCTTTCTTTCGTTTGATTTTGATATCTCTCTCAACACTAAAAAGTGAGACCCTTACTTTCCATTTCATTATTACAACCTTCATTAACATCATCTTTCACTCAATAAACTTTCCTTCCATTCATCTTCTTCACCAACTCAAAAACTTTCTCACCCTCTCCATGTAGAACCTCTTGCTCTCTCATGAAAAAAATGTAAAGGTTCATCATCTTCATGGGCTCACTCAAAACCATGAAACCATGGACATCACCATTCCATTAAAACACTTCTTCACACCTCAAGCAATCTTTGAATAAAACTCCATCTCCCATATCTCTCACTTGTTAACTGAAAATAAAAAAAAGAAAGAGAGCTGATTGAAAAAAAAGCAACAGTAAATGCAACTCTGTATCTCACCACGCAGGCACAAATGCATGTATATTGGAATGGGGTCAAGTGACCCCACTTGATTTTTCTTTTTAAAACCAATAATAATTAATTTTGGGAATATTGACCCCACATTAAATACAGCATTGTCCTCATACCACTCATTTGATTTGAATTCTAGGAAACATAAATTTGACTATAATTTTATTTTATTACTTTTTTTTAAAAAGGAAAATGGAAATTAAAAAGACACAAGTAATTTGTATTTGTATTATTGTATAGGTTCTTC
This sequence comes from Lathyrus sativus, assembly GCA_963859935.3. Classification (NCBI taxonomy): domain Eukaryota; kingdom Viridiplantae; phylum Streptophyta; class Magnoliopsida; order Fabales; family Fabaceae; genus Lathyrus; species Lathyrus sativus. The sequence goes on along the minus strand of OZ012741.1, from coordinate 406,775,515 downwards.
TAATTATAAATCAATTTACATACATACTCTATTTTTTGTCTTCTTTCTTCTACACGCTTTATTTTTTCTTCATAAATCTCCTACTTTTAAGTCTTATTTGTTTTTATTGTTTTATCATAGTAGAGTTAAAAGACAATATTCAAGTAAGTTTCTCCCTTCATTCTTTTTGTTGTTGTTGTTGTTGTTGTATATTATATTATTATGTTGTGATTTCATATTTTTGTATCAATTTTTATCATGGCTTTAGTTTTAATTTTATCCTTGTAGAGTTGTAGTTCAGTAGTTGTATTAGAATCAAGTAATTAATTAGTGTTAAATTTTTATGTGTTAGAAATGGAAAAATATTTTAAAAGAAAATCAACATTGGAGTCTCAACAAGTTATGAAGTGGAAAATGCATTTGCACAACAAGTATGACCATCTTCAAAAAAGACTTTTAGATGTTGATTTAGATAATCTTCCTGTTGATCCTAGAGAAAGGAATCAAATGGCATGTTATCACCCAAATGATCGAGATGAAATCCAAAGAGTTTATTTACAAAAAGGGCCTTGTCAACCAAAGGACCATAATTTTCCACAACGACAATTTGGTACGTCTTTACGTAAGTTCAATCCTGATTGATTTCTTGAATTTGGTAGTTGGTTGGAATATAGTGTATCAAAAGATGTTGTTTTTTGTTTATGTTGTTACCTTATGAGACATGAGATAGGAGAACACAAAGGTTGGGATGCATTTGTGACTGAGGGATTTTCAAATTGGAAAAAGAAAGATAAATTCAATGTCCATGTTGGAGGTCCTAGTAGTGCTCACAACCAAGCTTGGAGAAAATGTAATGCACTAATGAATCAAAAACAACATATTGAAGTTGCTATCAACAAACAATCTGATTTGATCAAAAGGGAATATCATATTCATTTAACTGCAATAGTTGATTGTATTCGACTTTTATTAAAGTTGGGATTAACATTTCGTGATGATGATGAATCAGTGGATTCAAAGAATAAAGGTAATTTTCTCGAGATTCTACAATTTCTTTGTAATCATAATGAAGAGATTAATAAAGTATTGAAAAATCTTGTGGAAATCTCAAATTAGTGTCACCGAGCATTCAAAAAGATATTGTGAAAACTGCTGCTTCTGAGACCACAAAAGTTATTATTGATGATCTTAACAATGATTTGTTCTCTATTTTAATTGATGAATCTCAAGATGTTTCAGTTAAAGAGCAAATGGTTGTTGTTTTACGTTATGTAGACAAGAAATGATGTGTCATTGAGAGGTTTTTTGGTATTGTTCATGTTGCAAATACAAGTGCTATGTCTTTAAAGTTAGCACTGGAGTCTTTATTGGCAAAGTATAATTTAAGTTTTTCAAGAGTTCGTGGACAAGGATATGAAGGGGAAAGTAATATGCAAGGAGAGTTTAATGGCCTCAAAAGTTTGATATTAAAAGAAAATAAGTGTGCATTCTATGTTCATTATTTTGCTCGCCAACTTCAGTTGACACTTGTAGCGGTTGCTAAAAAGCATGATGAAATTGCTTGGTTTTTTCTTGTAGTTAACAATTTATCTAATGTTGTTGGAGCTTTATGCATGCGCAAAGATATTCTTAGAGAAAGTCAAATTCTTAAAGTAATGGAAGCATTAGACAGTGAAGAAATCAAGAAACTACGCTAACAAGAGCTGGAGATACTAGATGGGGATCACATTATGGTACATTACTAGGGTTGGTTTCTTTGTTTCCTTTTGAGTGTGATGTGCTAGATATGATTTTAAAAGATAGCCTTAGCGCAGAGCAACAAGTTGAAACTCGTCAATTATTGAATACTTTATAATCCTTTGAAATTATTTTAAATTGCTTTTGATGAGAAATATATTGGGAATTACGAATAATTTATCTCAAGCACTGCAAAGAAAAGATCAAGATATTGTAAATGCTATGACATTTGTTAAAGTATCAAAGGAAAGATTGCAAAATATGAGAGAAGATGGTTGGTCAAGTCTACTCGATGAAGTGTCATTATTCTGTGAGAAGCATAATATTGAAATTATAAATATGGATGATGTCTTCAGGTTACATGGAAAACCAAGTTGTAAAGTTGAAAATTTTTCAAACTTGCATCACTTTCAAGTCGAGGTCTTTTATCAAGTGATTGATAGACAACTTCAAGAACTGAAAATAGATTTAGCGAGGTGAATAGTGAATTGCTTATTTGTGTAGCAAGTTTAAGTCCACGAGATTCATTTTTTGCATTTGACATGGAAAAGTTGATTAATCTGGCTCGATTTTATCCGTCCGAATTTTCTTTGGTAGAGCTTATGGGACCAGGGACGGATCCATAAATTTTAATTAATGGGGTCAAGGTTAATTTTTTTAATACAAAAACAAAAATCAAATAATATAAATATTTATAAAAAAAATATAAATACTTATTCATAAAATGATGATGATAATATATATCTAAAAAGTTAAATATTTACAAAATAAAGTACAAAATATATATAAATAAAATGAAGACAACATAATATTCAAAGATTATAATTGCTCTCTACATGTCTTCATATTTTGAAAGTGTTGTAAGATTTTTTCATTTTCAACACTATCAAATATATTACTCTCTATGTATGTTATCAAACAATCATTCAAAAATTCATCACCCACACGGTTGCGCAGTTGATTCTTCACAAAATTCATAAATGAGAAACTTCTTT
>OZ012741.1:406735745-406772304 GCA_963859935.3 Lathyrus sativus | reverse complement strand
AGAATTATTATTGGGAATATTAGTGGTTGGAATAAGTAAAATAAGAGGTGAAAGGGTTTATTATGTTGAATATTACTATAATATTATAATAGTATTATATTATATTATATTATTATTATTATTATAATGATTATTATAATTATTATTATTAGAATTATTATTGGGAATATTAGTGGTTGGAATAAGTAAAATAAGAGGTGAAAGGGTTATTGGGAAGTTAGAATGGAAATATGAAAAGTCACGATAGAAACCGTGAGGAAGGAAATATGAAGGGGTAGCAAGGAGATATTAGAAAAGTTGGAATGGAGAGGAAAGGGATTACCATAGGCGTGGGATATTGGTGTGATAATAATAATAGTATTATTATTATTATTATTATTACTATTATTATTATTAGTGTTATTATTATTATTATTATTAAAAGTATTATTATGATTATTGGAGAGATAATAATATTATTATTATTGTTATTATTAATAGTATTATTATTATTAAGATTATTATTATTATTATCATTATTATTATTATTAGAATTATTAATATTATTATTATTATTATTATTATTATTATTAATATGTGGTATTATTAATATTAGTAAGATTATATTAGTATTATTATTATTATTAAGATTATTAATATTATATTATTTTATTAGTTATTATTATTGGGATTAGAATAATTAAAAAGGGAAATAGAATATGAGGGGTTAGGAGAGTTACGATACATTTTAGAAAATTGAGAAAAAAGAGCGATAGAAAGAGAGAAGAGGAAAGAACGAGGAAAGTGAAAAAGAACGAAGGAAAAAGGGAACGAAGAACGGAAGAGGAGGAGAAGGCCAAGAGACCAATTCTAGGAGGAATTCTATCGATCGACCAATTGTCAAGGTAAGGGGGGAGAAATTTGATTGGGAATGGTTTATACATGTATAGGGTAGAGGGGATTCCTTAACCCGTAGGAATTTATCGTTATATAAAGTTTTATATTGGCATGCTATGATTATTGTTGATGTTGGGGGATTGATGAATGCTGATGATGCATTTTGGGGTATATATATATATGGTGATGATGTTACTGTAGTATTGATCCATTTTGTTGGATTGTTGATGTTACTGTAGTGTTGATAGTAACTAGGAATATAAAGCTGATGAGATTATGTGTTGTTACCGTAGTGTTGGCAATGACCGTGATTATAGCTTGGGAAAAGTTATGTGTTGTTTCCCTATAGCGTCGTTAATGACTATGGTTAGGACCTTGGTGAGATTCAGAGTGACTTTGAAATGTCGTAATGTACCGTAATGTCGGTTCTAGAGTAGAAATTATAGGATAATTGGTAAGTATAATATCTATTGGCATGTTTGTGATTGTGGATTGATGTTGATGAATTATTGATTTTGGTGTATAGGCTGAGGTGTTGGTTTAGGGAGGTTCTGAGTAACCTCAGAGACTTTTGGTGAGATGTCTGAATTAGTCTCGTGTGATCCTTCTAGCCTTGCTGTAGTGTGAAAATGATGAGTATGGGATATAACTTGTGTACTTGGGGATAGTACGCGTTTCCCTTAATATTGTTGGTGAGCAATTAGTAATGTATATGTGTGTAGTGATCAGTAGGATCGTGTATCCCCGAGTGGGGGGGGGGGGGACGTAGTTATATCCGGTGTGATAGTATGAATTCGTTTACTATCTGATTGATTTATATGGTGTTGGTGTAATATATCTATACATATGCATTGTTGTATGATGATATGATCAGGAGGATCGTGTGCACTTAGCGTGCCAGAATATAATAATTATGCATTGGTGTCTTGCATATCATGGTGTTTTGGTGGATGAATCATGTCTCAGGAGGAGCGTAAGTGATTCATCCGTACTCCTTTGTGGAGAATGGTGGGGATAGATCATGTCTCAGGAGGAGCGTAAGTGATCTATCTAGGTTCGATTGAATGAACCAATGAGTCGGTACCGCATGCATGGTGTTGAGTTGCATAATTGCATTATAATATGTTATATTGTAATTTGAACAGTAGGTTCGTTATATGGTGTTGTTGGGGTGAATAATTGATGTGTTGGTGTGTTTTACTGCCTTATTACATGTATTACATTACCATTATATTTTTGATCATGATTTCTCACCCCTTGTTGTTGTTGTGGTCTGTGCTTCTTCGGAAGTACAGATAATCCAGGTGCTTAGCTAGCTTGGATATTGGTGTGACTGTCGAGTCTAGGATGCTCTGATACGTAGCACGGGACTTGGGCATTTTTATTGTTTCATGTTGAACTCCTATTTTTTTTCCTGCGAACGTATCAAAATTTTTATTTAATTGTATTATTTAAATATTCCGCTGTATTTGGAGAAAAACCTTTTTTATAAGGAAACGTGATTTTTATGTGATATCCCACTTGGGAAGGAAACTCTGATTTTTATTATGTTATTCATATTTTATTTGTTTTGGGAAGTGGGGTGTTACAATTGGTATCAGAGCAGGTCGGTCCGTCCGGCCAGTGTTGTTGAGTCGAGTTGAGTCTGTCCGTTATGATGTAGTTGAATATCTTTTAACCTGGTGTTGTTATATTTTGAGCAGTATGGCAGGAAGGAACGATGCTGCATTAGCTGCTGCTATGCAAGCAATGGCGCAAGCTGTTGCTAATCAGAATCAAACTGCAGATGCCCAATTCAGGAGTTTGGCGCAGTTTCGGAGCAACAAGCCGCCAACGTTTGAAGGAGGAATTCTGGACCCAGAAGCTGCTCAGAAGTGGCTGAAGGCAATTGAGAAAATCTTCAGAACTATGGATTGTACTGATGAGCAGAAGGTGAGGTTTGGTACTCACATGCTGGAGGGTGAGGCTGAAGCTTGGTGGACAATAGTCGCCAAAGATTGGAAGCTGCTGGAACTGCCATTACTTGGGAGGTAGTTCGGAAGGGTTTTCTGGAGAAGTATTTTCCGGAAGATATTCGGAGTGCTAAGGAAATTGAATTCTTAGAGCTGAAGCAGGGTAGTATGACTGTAGCAGAGTATGCTGCTAAGTTTGAGGAGCTGGTGCAGTATTGTCCTCACTATAATGTGGAAGGGGCAATGACTTCTAAGTGCTTAAAGTTTGAGAATGGACTGCGTCCAGAGATTAAGCTGGGGATTGCTTGTCAGAAGATCAGAGCTATCCTGAGCTGGTAAGTAGGAGCAGGATCTATGATAATGATAACCGGGCAAGGATTGCACACTACAAAGCTGTTAATGACCGTAAGGGTAAGCAGAGGTTTAGTGGTACTCCTTATGGTGTTGCTGCTGATAAGGGAAACATAAAGCTGTTGTTGATAAGAAGCCTAGAGATGGGAGAGCATCTGCTGAAGGGAAATGTTTTCGGTGCGGTGGTATGGGACACCGTGCTAATGATTGTCCTAATGAAGCCAAAGAGTGTTTTAAGTGTGGAAAACCAGGTCATGTGATAGCTGACTGCAGAGCAACTATGCCGACCTGTTATAACTGTGGTGAGAAGGGTCACATCAGTACCCATTGTGAGAAGCCGAAGAAGCCTCAGACGTCTCCGGCTGGTGGAAAAGTGTTTGCTTTGGCAGGAACTCAAGCTGCCAGTGATGAGCGTGTTATCAAAGGTACTTGTATTATCAATAATATTCCTTTAACTGCTATTATTGATACGGGTGCAACACACTCGTTTATTTCTGTGGATTGTGTGGAGAGGATAGGATTGGTGTCGTCTACTCTGGAGAGACGAATGACTATTGAGACACCCTCTATAGGTTCAGTGACTACTTCTTTGGTATGCCTGAAGTGTCCGCTGACTATTTTCGGTAGAGAATTTGAAGTGGATTTGATTTGTCTACCACTTGGTAAATTGGATGTTATTCTGGGTATGAACTGGTTAGAGTTCAACCGAGTCTACATCGACTGTTTTCGGAAGGAATTGTTGTTCTTGACCCCTGAAGAGGAAGCTTTAGCAAGTTCTTTGTCTAATAAAGAATTGAGGGCCTTGTTGGAAGATGAAACTAGAGTGTTTGCTTTATTTGCAACTTTATCGGTGGATAGCAAAGTGTCAATGGAGGAATTGGCAGTGGTGAATGAATTTCCGGAAGTGTTTCCTGACGACATTACGGAATTGCCTCCGACGCGAGAAGTGGAATTTGGTATTGATCTTGTTCCTGGTACGAGGCCTATTTCTATGGGGCCGTACAGGATGTCTGCAGTGGAATTGGCTGAGTTGAAGTCTCAGATTGGAGAATTGTTGGATAGAAAGTTTATTAGGCCAAGTGTATCGCCGTGGGGAGCTCCAGTGTTGTTGGTGAAGAAGAAGGATGGTAGTATGCGTTTGTGCATCGATTACCGTCAGTTGAATAAAGTGACGATTAAGAATAAGTATCCTCTCCCGAGGATTGATGATTTGATGGACCAGCTGGTGGGAGCTCGTGTGTTTAGTAAGATTGACTTAAGGTCGGGTTATCATCAAATAAGAGTAAAAGAAGGTGATATTCAGAAGACTGCTTTTAGAACTCGATATGGACATTATGAATATGCTGTAATGCCGTTTGGAGTGACTAATGCGCCGGGAGTATTTATGGAGTATATGAACAGAATTTTCCATTCTTATTTGGATCAATTCATTGTAGTGTTTATTGATGATATATTAATTTATTCTAAATCTGATGAAGAACATGCAGGACATTTGAGAATTGCCTTGCAAGTGTTGAAGGAAAATAAATTATTTGCTAAACTGTCAAAGTGTGACTTCTGGTTGAAGAGAGTGAGTTTCTTGGGGCATGTAATATCTGAAGATGAATAGCGGTGGATCCGTCAAAAGTAAGTGCAGTATTGCAGTGGGAACCGCCGAAGACAGCGACAGAAATTAGGAGCTTTCTGGGTTTAGCTGGTTATTACCGCAGGTTTATTGAAGGGTTCTCTAATTTGGCGTTGCCATTAACTCAGTTGACGAGAAAGAACCAAGTTTTCGTAATGGGGGACGCTGCTTGTGAAGAAAGTTTTGAAGAGTTGAAAAAGAGATTGACTACGGCACCGGTGTTAGTGTTACCGACTCCGAGTGAACCGTTTGTGGTGTACTGTGATGCGTCTAAGATGGGATTAGGAGGAGTTCTTATGCAGAATGGTAAGGTAGTAGCATATGCTTCGCGGCAACTGAGAGTGCATGAGCGAAATTATCCTACTCATGATCTTGAGTTAGCTGCGGTTGTTTTTGTGTTGAAAATTTGGAGGCATTACCTGTATGGTTCAAGATTTGAAGTGTTTAGTGATCATAAGAGTCTGAGATACCTGTTTGATCAGAAAGAGCTGAATATGAGGCAGAGAAGATGGTTAGAATTTTTGAAGGATTATGACTTCAGTTTGAGTTATCATCCAGGAAAGGCCAATGTAGTGGCAGACGCTTTGAGTAGAAAGACAATTCATATGGCAGCTCTGATGGTGAAAGAAATTGAGTTAATTGAACAATTCAGAGATTTGAGCATGGTTTGTGAAACTACTGCAGAGAGTGTAATGTTGGGTATGTTGCAGGTAAATAATGACTTCTTGGATATGATTAGAGAGAATCAGAAGTTGGATGTGAAATTGGTAGATTTGATGCCTGGAGTAGGAAGTGACTCCGATAGTGACTTTAAATGGATAGTACAGGTGTGTTGAGATTTAGAGGCAGGATTTGTGTACCAGATGATGAGGAACTGAAAAAGCTGATTTTGAGTGAAGGACACCGTAGTAATCTGAGTATTCATCCCGGAGCTACGAAGATGTATCATGATTTAAAGAAATTATTTTGGTGGTCTGGTATGAAAAGAGACATTGCTCAATTTGTTTATGCCTGTTTGACGTGTCAGAAATCGAAGGTAGAACACCAGAGACCTTCTGGATTTATGCAACCGTTGGAAATTCCGGTTTGGAAATGGGATTGCATTTCTATGGACTTTGTTACAGGATTGCCAAATACGGCGAGAGGTTTTGATGCTATATGGGTGATTGTGGATCGGTTAACGAAGTCTGCACACTTTGTGCCAATTAATATTAGTTTTCCGTTGACGAAGCTGGCGGAGATTTATATTCGGGTAATTGTGAAGTTACATGGTGTTCCGTCCAGTATTGTGTCGGATAGAGATCCGAGGTTTACTTCAGAATTTTGGAAGAGCTTGCAAGAAGCTTTGGGTACTAAGTTGAAATTAAGTTCAGCTTATCATCCACAAACTGATGGTCAATCGGAAAGGACTATTCAGTCGCTTGAGGATTTATTAAGAGCTTGTGTATTGGAAAAGGGTGGTGCGTGGGACACTCATTTATCATTGATTGAATTCACGTACAATAATAGTTACCATTCGAGTATTGGAATGGCACCCTTTGAAGCTTTGTATGGGAGGAGGTGTAGGACTCCTCTGTGTTGGTATGAGACCGGTGAGAGTGTGGTGCTTGGACCAGAAATTGTTCAGCAGACTACTGAGACGATTCGTGAGAAAATGAAAGTGTCTCAGAGTAGGCAGAAGAGTTATCATGATAATCGGAGGAAAGAGTTGGAATTCTGTGTAGGTGATCACGTATTCCTAAGAGTCAACCCGATGACTGGTGTGGGTCGGGCGTTGAAGTCCAAGAAGCTGGATCCTAAGTTTATTGGACCTTATGAAATTTTGCAAAGAGTTGGTGCTGTGGCCTATAGGGTGGCATTGCCGCCGGAGTTGTCGAATCTACATGATGTGTTTCATGTGTCGCAATTGCGAAAATATGTTTCTGATCCATCTCATGTGATTCAGAGAGATGATGTTCAGGTTCGGGAGAATCTTACTATTGAGACGATGCCGTTGAGGATCGAGGACCGTAAGATGAAACAGCTCCGAGGGAAAGAGATACCTTTGGTGAAGGTAGCTTGGGGAGGTGCTGCAGGAGGCAGTGTGACCTGGGAGTTGGAAAGCAGGATGCGAGAAGCGTATCCGGAGCTATTTCCATCAGGTAATTTTCGAGGACGAAAATAATTAAAGTGGGGGAGAGTTGTAACACCCATTTTAATTATTTAGTCACTTTATTGTTATTTTAAAAATTATATGTTGGTGTGCCCTTTGGTGGGGGTGTATTTGATGATGTTTGGTGGGTGTCCCTAATGTGGGAGGACTATTGGTGATATTTTGGTGTGAAATATAGTAATATAAAAATAATAGTAACATTGGTGGGGGTGTTATTATTATTATTATATTTATTATATTTGTTACTATTATTAATATTATTATTATTTTGGTGAAATAATAATATTAGTATTATTATATTATTATTATATTATTTTTATTAATATTATTATTATTATTGGTGTGATAATATTATTATTATTATAATTATAATTATTGTTGGGTGTATCACTATTATTATTATTATGTTGAATATTACTATAATATTATAATAGTATTATATTATATTATATTATTATTATTATTATAATGATTATTATAATTATTATTATTAGAATTATTATTGGGAATATTAGTGGTTGGAATAAGTAAAATAAGAGGTGAAAGGGTTATTGGGAAGTTAGAATGGAAATATGAAAAGTCACGATAGAAACCGTGAGGAAGGAAATATGAAGGGGTAGCAAGGAGATATTAGAAAAGTTGGAATGGAGAGGAAAGGGATTACCATAGGCGTGGGATATTGGTGTGATAATAATAATAGTATTATTATTATTATTATTATTACTATTATTATTATTAGTGTTATTATTATTATTATTATTAAAAGTATTATTATGATTATTGGAGAGATAATAATATTATTATTATTGTTATTATTAATAGTATTATTATTATTAAGATTATTATTATTATTATCATTATTATTATTATTAGAATTATTAATATTATTATTATTATTATTATTATTATTATTAATATGTGGTATTATTAATATTAGTAAGATTATATTAGTATTATTATTATTATTAAGATTATTAATATTATATTATTTTATTAGTTATTATTATTGGGATTAGAATAATTAAAAAGGGAAATAGAATATGAGGGGTTAGGAGAGTTACGATACATTTTAGAAAATTGAGAAAAAAGAGCGATAGAAAGAGAGAAGAGGAAAGAACGAGGAAAGTGAAAAAGAACGAAGGAAAAAGGGAACGAAGAACGGAAGAGGAAGGAGAAGGCCAAGAGACCAATTCTAGGAGGAATTCTATCGATCGACCAATTGTCAAGGTAAGGGGGGAGAAATTTGATTGGGAATGGTTTATACATGTATAGGGTAGAGGGGATTCCTTAACCCCGTAGGAATTTATCGTTATATAAAGTTTTATATTGGCATGCTATGATTATTGTTGATGTTGGGGGATTGATGAATGCTGATGATGCATTTTGGGGTATATATATATATGGTGATGATGTTACTGTAGTATTGATCCATTTTGTTGGATTGTTGATGTTACTGTAGTGTTGATAGTAACTAGGAATATAAAGCTGATGAGATTATGTGTTGTTACCGTAGTGTTGGCAATGACCGTGATTATAGCTTTGGGAAAAGTTATGTGTTGTTTCCCTATAGCGTCGTTAATGACTATGGTTAGGACCTTGGTGAGATTCAGAGTGACTTTGAAATGTCGGTAATGTACCGTAATGTCGGTTCTAGAGTAGAAATTATAGGATAATTGGTAAGTATAATATCTATTGGCATGTTTGTGATTGTGGATTGATGTTGATGAATTATTGATTTTGGTGTATAGGCTGAGGTGTTGGTTTAGGGAGGTTCTGAGTAACCTCAGAGACTTTTGGTGAGATGTCTGAATTAGTCTCGTGTGATCCTTCTAGCCTTGCTGTAGTGTGAAAATGATGAGTATGGGATATAACTTGTGTACTTGGGGATAGTACGCGTTTCCCTTAATATTGTTGGTGAGCAATTAGTAATGTATATGTGTGTAGTGATCAGTAGGATCGTGTATCCCCGAGTGGGGGGGGGGGGACGTAGTTATATCCGGTGTGATAGTATGAATTCGTTTACTATCTGATTGATTTATATGGTGTTGGTGTAATATATCTATACATATGCATTGTTGTATGATGATATGATCAGGAGGATCGTGTGCACTTAGCGTGCCAGAATATAATAATTATGCATTGGTGTCTTGCATATCATGGTGTTTTGGTGGGATGAATCATGTCTCAGGAGGAGCGTAAGTGATTCATCCGTACTCCTTTGCGGAGAATGGTGGGGGATAGATCATGTCTCAGGAGGAGCGTAAGTGATCTATCCAGGTTCGATTGAATGAACCAATGAGTCGGTACCGCATGCATGGTGTTGAGTTGCATAATTGCATTATAATATGTTATATTGTAATTTGAACAGTAGGTTCGTTATATGGTGTTGTTGGGGTGAATAATTGATGTGTTGGTGTGTTTTACTGCCTTATTACATGTATTACATTACCATTATATTTTTGATCATGATTTCTCACCCCTTGTTGTTGTTGTGGTCTGTGCTTCTTCGGAAGTACAGATAATCCAGGTGCTTAGCTAGCTTGGATATTGGTGTGACTGTCGAGTCTAGGATGCTCTGATACGTAGCACGGGACTTGGGCATTTTTATTGTTTCATGTTGAACTCCTATTTTTTTTCCTGCGAACGTATCAAAATTTTTATTTAATTGTATTATTTAAATATTCCGCTGTATTTGGAGAAAAACCTTTTTTATAAGGAAACGTGATTTTTATGTGATATCCCACTTGGGAAGGAAACTCTGATTTTTATTATGTTATTCATATTTTATTTGTTTTGGGAAGTGGGGTGTTACACTCAACGTAATAACCGGAGTCTAGATACCAAACGAAACTGGTCGGAGCCTGAACGCTCAACGTAATAATCGGAGTCTAGATACCCAACGAAACTGAATGGAGCCTGAACGCTCAACGTAATAACTGCAGTCTGGATACTCAACGAAAATGATCAGAGCCTGAACACTCAACATAATAACTGCAGTCTGGATACTCAACAAAAATGACCAGAGCCTGAACGCTCAACGTAATAACTAGACTCTGGATACTCAACGAAAATGACCGGAGCCTGAACACTCAACGTAATAACCAGAGTGTGGATACCCAATGAAACTGGCCGGAGCCTTAACGCTCAACGTAATAACCGGAGTCTGGATACCCAACAAAACTAACCGGAGCCTGAACGCTCAACGTAAAAACCGGAGTCTGGATACCCAACGAAACTGACCGGAGCCTAAACGCTCAACGTAATAACCAGAGTCTGGATACTTAACAAAAACGACCGGAGCCTGAACACTCAATGTAATAACTTGAGTCTGGATACTCAACGAAACTGACCGGAGCCTGAACGCTCAACGTAATAACCGGAGTCTGGATACCCAACGAAACTGAATGGAGCCTGAACGCTCAACGTAATAACCGGAGTCTAGATACTCAACGAAAATGACCAGAGCCTGAACCCTCAACGTAATAACCAGACTCTGGATACCAAACGAAACTTACCGGAGCCTGAACGCTCAACGTAATAACCGGAGTCTGGATACCCAACCAAACTGACCAGAGCCTGAACGCTCAACGTAATAACCGGAGTCTGGAAACCCAATGAAACTGACCGGAGCCTGAATGCTCAACGTAATAACCGTAGTCTGGATACCCAACAAAACTGACCGTAGCATGAACGCTCAACGTAAAAACCGGAGTCTGGATACCCAACGAAACTGACCGGAGCCTGAACGCTCAACGTAATAACCGCAATCTGGATACTCAATGAAAATGATCAGAGCTTGAACGCTTAATGTAATATATAGAGTCTGGATACTCAACGAAAAAGACCGGAGCCTGAACGCTCAACGTAATAATCGGAGTCTAGATACCCAACGAAACTGACCGGAGCCTGAACGCTCAACGTAATAACCGGAGTCTGGATACCAAATGAAACTGAACGGAGCCTGAACGCTCAACGTAATAATTGGAGTCTGGATACCCAACGACACTGACCAGAGCTTGAACGCTCAACGTAATAACCAGAGAATGGATACTTAACGAAACTGACCGGAGCTTGAACGCTCAACGTAATAACCGGAGTCTGGATACCCAACGAAACTGACCGGAGCCTGAATGCTCAACGTAATAACCGGAGTCTAGATACCAAACGAAACTGACCGGAGCCTGAACGCTCAACGTAATAATCGGAGTCTAGATACCCAACGAAACTGAATGGAGCCTCAACGCTCAACGTAATAACCGCAGTCTGGATACTCAACGAAAATGATCGGAGCCTGAATGCTCAACATAATAACCGTAGTCTGGATACTCAACAAAAATGACCAGAGCCTGAACGCTCAACGTAATAGCTAGAGACTGGATACTCAACGAAAATGACCGGAGCCTAAACACTCAACGTAATAACCAGAGTCTGGATACCCAATGAAACTGACCGGAGCCTGAACGCTCAACGTAATAACCGGAGTCTGGATACCCAACAAAACTAAGCGAAGCCTGAACGCTCAACGTCAAAACCGGAGTCTGGACACCCAACGAAACTGACCGGAGCCTGAACGCTCAACGTAATAACCGGAGTCTGGATACTTAACAAAAACGACCGGAGCCTGAACACTCAATGTAATAACTTGAGTCTGGATACTCAACGAAACTGAACGGAGCCTGAACGCTCAACGTAATAACCAGAGTCTGGACACCCAACGAAACTGACCGGAGCCGGAACGCTCAACGTAATAACCGAAGTCTGGATACCCAATGAAACTGAACGGAGCCTGAACGCTCAAAGTAATAACCGGAGTCTGGATACCCAACAAAACTAAGCGGAGCCTGAACGCTCAACGTAAAAACCGGAGTCTGGACACCCAACGAAACTGACCGGAGCCTGAACGCTCAACGTAATAACCGGAGTCTAGATACTTAACAAAAACGACCGGAGCCTGAACACTCAATGTAATAACTTGAGTCTGGATACTCAACGAAACTGACCGGAGCCTGAACGCTCAACGTAATAACCGGAGTCTGGATACCCAATGAAACAGAATGGAGCCTGAACGCTCAACGTAATAACTGGAGTCTGGATACTCAACGAAAATGACCGGAGCTTGAACCCTCAACGTAATAACCGGACTCTGGATACCAAATGAAACTTACCGGAGCCTGAACGCTCAACGTAATAACCGGAGTCTGGATACCCAACAAAACTGACCAGAGCCTGAACGCTCAACGTAATAACCGGGGTCTGGAAACCCAATGAAACTGACCGGGGCCTGAATGCTCAACGTAATAACCGTAGTCTGGATACCCAACAAAACTGACCGTAGACTGAACGCTCAACGTAAAAACCGGAGTCTGGATACCCAACGAAACTGACCGGAGCCTGAACGCTCAACGTAATAACCGCAATCTGGATACTCAATGAAAATTATCAAAGCTTGAAAGCTTAACGTAATATATAGAGTCTGGATACTCAACGAAAATGACCGGAGCCTGAATGCTCAACGTAATAATCGGAGTCTAGATACCCAACGAAACTGACCGGAGCCTGAACGCTCATCGTAATAACCGAAGTCTGGATACCCAATGAAACTGAACGGAGCCTGAACGCTCAACGTAATAACCGGAGTCTGGATACCCAACAAAACTAAGCGGAGCCTGAACGCTCAACGTAAAAACCGGAGTCTGGACACCCAACGAAACTGACCGGAGCCTGAACGCTCAACGTAATAACCGGAGTCTGGATACTTAACAAAAACGACCGGAGCCTGAACACTCAATGTAATAACTTGAGTCTGGATACCCAATGAAACTGAATGGAGCCTGAACGCTCAACGTAATAACCGGAGTCTGGATACTCAATGAAACTGAATGGAGCCTGAACGCTCAACGTAATAACCGGAGTCTGGATACTCAACGAAAATGACCGGAGCCTGAACCCTCAACGTAATAACCGGACTCTGGATACCAAATGAAACGTACCGGAGCCTGAATGCTCAACGTAATAACCGGAGTCTGGATACCCAACGAAACTGAACGGAGCCTGAACGCTCAACGTAGTAACCGGAGTCAGGAAACCCAATGAAACTGACCGGAGCCTGAATGCTCAACGTAATAACCGTAGTCTGGATACCCAACAAAATTGACCGTAGCCTGAACGCTCAACGTAAAAACCGGAGTCTGGATACCCAACGAAACTGACCGGAGCCTGAATGCTCAACGTAATAACCGCAATCTGGATACTCAATGAAAATGATCAGAGCTTAAACGCTCAATATAATAACTTGAGTCTGGATACTCAACGAAACTGACCTAAGCCTGAACGGTCAACGTAATAACCAGAGTCTGGATACCCAACGAAATTGACCGGAGCCTGAAAGCTCAACGTAAAAACCGGAGTCTGGATATCAAACGAAACTTACCGGAGCCTGAACGCTCAACGTTATAACCGGAGTCTGGATACCCAACCAAACTGACCAGAGCTTGAACGCTCAACGTAATAACCGGAGTCTGGAAACCCAATGAAACTGACCGGAGCCTGAATGCTCAACGTAATAACCGTAGTCTGGATACCCAACAAAACTGACCGTAGCCTGAACGCTCAACGTAAAAACCGGAGTCTGGATACCAAACGAAACTTACCGGAGCCTGAACGCTCAACGTAATAACCACAATCTGGATACTCAATGAAAATGATCAGAGTTTGAACGCTTAACGTAATATATAGAGTCTGGATACTCAACGAAAATGACCGGAGCCTGAACGCTCAACGTAATAATCGGAGTCTAGATACCCAACGAAACTGACCGGAGCCTGAACGCACAACGTAATAACCGGAGTCTGGATACCCAATGAAACTGAATGGAGCCTGAACGCTCAACGTAATAACCGGAGTCTGGATACCCAACGACACTGACCAGAGCTTGAACGCTCAACATAATAACCAGAGAATGGATACTTAACGAAACTGACTGGAGCTTGAACGCTCAACGTAATAACCGGAGTCTGGATACCCAACGAAACTGACCGGAGCCTGAATGCTCAACGTAATAACCGGAGTCTAGATACCAAACGAAACTGACCGGAGCCTGAACGCTCAACGTAATAATCGGAGTCTAGATACCCAATGAAATTGAATGGAGCCTGAACGCTCAACGTAATAACCGCATTCTGGATACTCAACGAAAATGATCGGAGCCTGAATGCTCAACATAATAACCGTAGTCTGGATACTCAACAAAAATGACCAGAGCCTGAACGCTCAACGTAATAACTGGAGTCTGGATACTCAACGAAAATGACCGGAGCCTAAACACTCAACGTAATAACCAGAGTCTGGATACCCAATGAAACTGACCGGAGCCTGAACGCTCAACGTAATAACCGGAGTCTGGATACCCAACAAAACTAAGCGGAGCCTGAACGCTCAACGTAAAAACCGGAGTTTGGACACCCAACGAAACTGACGGAGCCTGAACGCTCAACGTAATAACCGGAGTCTGGATACTTAACAAAAACGACCGGAGCCTGAACACTCAATGTAATAACTTGAGTCTGGATACACAACGAAACTGACCGGAGCCTGAACGCTCAACGTAATAACCGGAGTCTGGACACCCAACGAAACTGACCGGAGCCTGAACGCTCAACGTAATAACCGAAGTCTGGATACCCAATGAAACTGAACGGAGCCTGAACGCTCAACGTAATAACCGAAGTCTGGATACCCAACAAAACTAAGCGGAGCCTGAACGCTCAACGTAAAAACCGGAGTCTGGACACCCAACGAAACTGACCGGAGCCTGAACGCTCAACGTAATAACCGGAGTCTGGATACTTAACAAAAACGACCGGAGCCTGAACACTCAATGTAATAACTTGAGTCTGGATACTCAACGAAACTGACCGGAGCCTGAACGCTCAACGTAATAACCGGAGTCTGGATACCCAATGAAACTGAATGGAGCCTGAACGCTCAACGTAATAACCGGAGTCTGGATACTCAACGAAAATGATCGGAGCTTGAACCCTCAACATAATAACCGGACTTTGGATACCAAATGAAACTTACAGAAGCCTGAACGCTCAATGTAATAACCGGAGTATGGATACCCAACCAAACTGACCAAAGCCTGAACGCTCAACGTAATAACCGGAGTCTGGAAACCCAATGCAACTGATCGGAGCCTGAATGCTCAACGTAATAACCATAGTCTGGATACCCAACAAAACTGACCGTAGCCTGAACGCTCAACGTAAAAACCGGAGTCTGGATACCCAACGAAACTGACCGGAGCCTGAACGCTCAACGTAATAACCGCAATCTGGATACTCAATGAAAATTATCAGAGCTTGAACGCTTAACGTAATATATAGAGTCTGGATACTCAACGAAAATGACCGGAGCCTGAACGCTCAACCTAATAATCGGAGTCTTGATACCCACTGAAACTGACCGGAGCCTGAACGCTCAACGTAATAACCGAAGTCTGGATACCCAATGAAACTGAACGGAGCCTGAACGCTCAACGTAATAACCCGAGTCTGGATACCCAACAAAACTAAGCGGAGCCTGAACGCTCAACGTAAAAACCGGAGTCTGGACACCCAACGAAACTGACCGGAGCCTGAACGCTCAACGTAATAACCAGAGTCTGGATACTTAACAAAAACGACCGGAGCCTGAACACTCAATGTAATAACTTGAGTCTGGATACTCAACGAAACTGACCGGAGCCTGAACGCTCAACGTAATAACCGGAGTCTGGATACCCAATGAAACTGAATGGAGCCTGAACGCTCAACGTAATAACCGGAGTCTGGATACTCAACGAAAATGACCGGAGCTTGAACCCTCAACGTAATAACCGGACTCTGGATACCAAATGAAACTTACCGGAGCCTGAACGCTCAACGTAATAACCGGAGTCTGGATACCCAACCAAACTGACCAGAGCCTGAACGCTCAACGTAATAACCGGAGTCTGGAAACCCAATGAAACTGACCGGAGCCTGAATGCTCAACGTAATAACCGTAGTCTGGATACCCAACAAAACTGACCGTAGCCTGAACGCTCAACGTAAAAACCGGAGTCTGGATACCCAACGAAACTGACCGGAGCCTGAACGCTCAACGTAATAACCGCAATCTGGATACTCAATGAAAATTATCAGAGCTTGAACGCTTAACGTAATATATAGAGTCTGGATACTCAACGAAAATGACCGGAGCCTGAACGCTCAACGTAATAATCAGAGTCTAGATACCCAACGAAACTGACCGGAGCCTGAACGCTCAACGTAATAACCGAAGTCTGGATACCCAATGAAACTGAACGGAGCCTGAACGCTCAACGTAAAAACTATTGTGCCACTATACTATATATTTATAGTAATATAATACTTGTTTTGATTTAGCCTCAATCAAAGAGGTCATAGGTTCTCACTCCACTCTGGTAACTATTAGACAAAACAAAATCTTACCAAATTATTTTAGAAATGTATCCTTTGTGTGTTGCTTCTCAAAGAGAAAGTGAATAAAGTACAAAATGAGAGAAATGATGATTTGTAAGTTGTATGCAAGCTAGTACGTGTTTATGTGATTAGTGGCTTAAAGTTGATGACTACGTGAAGATTTGAATTTTCAGTTTCAAAGAAAAAGACAATAAGTATGATCTTTATTATTATTATTATTCAACTTTTCCATTGCATTAACAACACACATGTTTATAAGAATATTGAGAAACTTGATCTACATCGAAATGTTTTATGAAAAAAAATTATTCAAATCCATAAGATCATTTGGATAATGAGATATCACTATTACCAAAGAACCCTACATATTAGTATTGAATTAAAGCAATAATAAAATAAAACTAAAAAAATATCAAACAAATAAAAAATAAAAATTAACTAAATCGTGTTTAAGATTAAGTAAAAAGTTAATAGGAAGAAATATCAAAATAAAATGATGAAAATAAAGAAAATACAAAACTTCAAAACACCAAAAATTTTATTATAAAGAGTATTGTGTCTTTCACGTATGAAATATATAAATTATGGTTTTATTTCAGGATTGCATTTACTAATACATTGATTATTACTTTCATTGTATTGATATAACTGTTACAAATTACATAAATTAATAATTATCTCTTATTACTTTTATTGTATTTGATAAAACTCTTACAAATTACATAAAATAATAAATATCGTGCTATTACACTATATATCTATCCTAATATATTATTAATTTGCTTGAACTACATATCCACTACACGATTTATCCATCATAATATAATATCAACATGCTGGACATACATCATAATTAAATATGAATCTGAGCTTAAAATTATAATTCAATAATAAAATCCAAAAAAGAAGACAAAAATACTTGTTTTGGTTATATAAAGCATGTATGTGACAACTAAATCTCGAATTATTTTGGCAAAACAAAAAATAAAAATAAAATTAAGAGGAAAAGGAAGCATATTTATAATTGATTTTGAAATAGAAAAGCTAATTAAAAATAAATTAAAAATAGACAAAGGGAGAGAGGAAGGAGGACAATGCAAGTCTAAAAGAGATAGAGAAGAAAGAGAATGTAGCATTTGTCTGTTGGAAGGAAGAGAATAAAATACACAAAAGAAAGAATCGAATCGTTTACAAATTATGTGCAAACTACAATTGTATGAGAATTTTTATCTATATCAAAAAAAAAGAAAAAGAAAAAAATTGGACAATATAAAAATAATTATTATTGATTTATTCTTCGTTGATAAAATATATATATATATATATATATATATATATATATATATATATATATATATATATATATATATATATATATATATATATATATATATATATATATATATATATATATATAGAATATATATAATTATTATTGATGTGCTGATATTATAAGTGTCTATGTTCAAAATATTAATTGATAAAATTTATTATTGATTCAAATATTAATAAAATTCTACAAAATTTTATACAATTTGTGTTATAAAAAAGCTATTTATAATAGAAATGTAATAAGTGATAGAATTTACAACCACCTTATATCCTTAACATATATATTATTCACTCATACGTTATGCATTATTTCAAAATTCATATTTAGTACACCATGAATGATAAAATATATTATTTTACAGGATATATTGTCATACATGTAATTGGTGAGGATCATATAAAAGATATATTTAATATATGAGAATGAAAGAGAACTTATTATGTATAATTTATATAATATTTAAAAATTATATTAATTATGATTTTAATCTTTCTTTGATCAAAATTCATAAAAAAGAAAAGGATTAATGCATTTTTTTATTCTTTAATTTATTTAAGGTTTCATTTTGGTTTCTTATTTAATAAATTTTACGTTTTAATCTCTCAAAAATTATTCCGTTAATTAATTTAGTCAATTTCATTAATTTTTTATGTAAATATATTTTGTGAGACAATATTGATGAATGTTCACCCTAAATTTTTCTTTTTAAATTTTAACTATTTGAACTTTCTGATGAGTTTTACACATTTGAATTTTGAGACTCTATAAACTATAATGGTAGAGCATCTATATTTAATATTTTTTGCCTATGTTTATCTTCTTCACTCTTCATCGCTATTTTCATTAATCTTCATCTAAATTTTAGAAAAATTTCAAAAAAAAATTAAAATTCTGAAATTCCTTAATATCAATTTTTAGATACAAACAAATCATTGACATTAAACTGCACCTTTTTCTATTTTCATTTCATCTTCATCCATATTGAACTTTTGTTTTAAACTATCACCAATTTTTTTCCAAAGCTTCATTGAATCTCTACTTGTGAAAAAAAAACTTAATTAATAGATAGCTCTAAAAAGTTGAAATTCTTCATTATAGTAAATCATTAAACTTTATTCCTTTTATCCTTATTTACATAAACTAGTCTTCCTACATTAAGTTTAAAGGAAAAACCTAGAATAGTCTCATTATAAGAAATTATCCTAAACCAAAGCATCTCCAAAACCTACCATATAATCAATCTTAAAAACTTTTGCAAAATTAAAACAAAAGGAAGCATGGCAAAAAAATATGCATTATTATCACTTATAATAAATATATTTGTCTTTTCAATTACATGTTGGTATTCCTATTTATATTTATCTTCTTTTTTCAGGAAGATGAAAGTGTGTGCTTGAAAAGGAAAAGGAGATTATCTAAGTTTTAATTAAAACGTGAATTGGATTATCATGAATTAACCATAATTTGAAAATTTCTACAGCAAAACTTTAAGCAAATAATAGAAATAAAAATTTGGGATTCCTGCAAATGAAAACTTAAAGGACGTTGAAAAGAGTTTTGGTGATGATTATGTGTAAAATAATATAGATATTCCAAATTTATTTCGCCATAAAAAGGAGTCTAACAAGAGTTTTGGTCATGCTTATGTTCATTATTTGAGTGTTTGAGTGTCGTTAAGATTCAGGTGAATAAATCTGATGCTTTTAAATGTTTAAATGTTTTATTTTTATAGATTAACTAGTTTGTCCGCTTTTTTATTGCGCTAATGCGTGTAATTTTTTTATGGTGTTTTCGACATATATTCCACTAAAAATAAAATTATTTAGGAACAATTATAAAAAAATTAAAAATATAATAATACATATAATATCACAATGTAGAAATCATACAAATTATAAATAGATATAAAATAATAAACAATTAATATTCACATATTTTACAATAAAAGACATTAATAATGTTATTATTATTTTTCATGATTGATGTTGTGTTCAATAAAAAAAGCATATTTAGAAAAGAAAATAATGTGGTAGCTGTTATTTGTTTTTGTAACTTACCTGTTTCTTATAACTTATCTGCGGATGTTGTAACAACATAATAACTTACCTGTTTCATAAACATGATTTAGTTAGTTAGTTGCAGCAATATTTTCAGGAAACTTTAGTTGTTCAAAGTTCTCTTTTTTGATCTATAGTTGCAAATAGTGTTCATGTATTCAATGGAAATACGTTACTTAACACTGCTAATTATTTCTGATAAAAAATAGGTACCGACATGGCAGTAAGAAATTCTTCAGATGCTATGAATTCATCAAACCATGAACCGGAAAGAGGAATGGTTCTACCATTTCAACCGCTTTCAATGGCATTCAATCATATAACGAACTTCATCTTATTAATACTTCATATTTATATGTTTTGATTAATTTATACATGTGTTTCTTCTCATTTAATTAATAATATTGACTTATACTATATTAGAATAAAATGAAGGTTTATGGCTGAAATGTATCACCATATAAATGAATAGGAAATTTTTTTAATAATATCTTTAAGTTTAAAGTTAATATTTACCAAATATTTTTCAATTTATAGGCAACGCTTTTTAAGAATTGCTTATTAAAAACCGTGGACTTTTCTTAAGTTTTAGGCGCAGTTCTTTAAATGAAATTATGAATTAGCTACGGTTTTCATTTGTTGCTTTTTTATAACCGTTGTATCTAAGCAGCTGTATTCAACAAGTGTTCTATCTAGGCAGCTCTATTCAACATTTGGTGTAAGTTCTTCAATCTAGTTGTCTCAGAGCCAGATCAATCAGTTTTCAAAATCACTATGGAAAAAGAGGAAGACAAGACAAAAATTCTGAAAGGAATTCCCTATATTTTTTCGTAATTCTTTGTTTTTTCTAAGAATGGAATGGGAACTCTAGAGTTCCATCAAGTTCCTATTTGGATACAATTTTAGGGTCTACTAATTATAAGTGGAAAAACTCCCTAAATGGGATTGAAACTAGGAGAAAAGCTAGGAGAAGTTTGTGAAGCAGACTCTGAAGTATGAGTATTTTTAAAATGGAGAAGTATCGGTATTAAGTACGCATTTGTATCAGGTACTCGTACCGTACTCGTGATATTTTATTTTTTTCTTATTAGTTGATTTTGAATGAAATTTGTGGTTTTCTCAAATGTCAATATAGTATATTTTTGTTATTTTATCTTGACATTATTTTTTATTTTTTCAATTTTTTTATAGTGACATTTTGTTATGAACTTAACAATTTAGCTTTTTACTCATACATTTTATAGAAATTTCTTATTTCTTATTAATGTACCCGTACTTTTATTTTATTTTTTAAAATGTCGTATCCTATACTTGCTAATACCCGCACCTGATACTGTACCCGTAGAGTAGTTTTTGAGATGCCCGATAGATCAACCATAAGCAAGGCTAAGATTAAGCTTATGATGTATAAACCTATCAAACTTGGCATGTATATTGGGAGCAAGACAAATGGTATCAATTGAGTAGACTTTAGGTATGAAAAATTCCCTATGTTCCGCATTTGTTGTGGTCTCATCGGCCTTGCAAAGGTACGGGTATGTACCAGGTACGAGTACTTGTACGAAATATGCTATTTTTAGAAAAATTTAAGTACGGATACACGAGTATAAATTCATATGTACTCTGATTTCTCTCAGCAGAAGATGAAGAACTTGGTTGTGCAAGGAGTTTCAATGCAATGGATTGAAGTTTAGGGATTTAAGGTCCATAACTTATCTATCATTCCTTTGGTTTTAAGATCCATAACTTATCTATCATTCCTTTGGTTTTAAGATCCACCGATCTTGCAACAGATCAAATTGGCCAAACTATACCTCAGCACTTGAAAAACCCATTAAAAAAGCCTTAAACTATACCATTAAAGCAAAAAAAAAATTGAGTTCATGTACCTAATATGTACCGAATATGTATCCGCTGAATATCGACTTAAGAAACAATAAAGAAAAAATATATTGTGTCGGTACGTACCATCGTACGTGTATCGGTATCCGATATGTATCTGGTACCGATACTTCACTTAAAATGGAATACCCATGTTTCACAGGGTCTCATAGGACATAGTAAAGAACACTGTAAAAAAAACAACAGATTTGGGCATGGTATCTCAGAATTTAACAACCTTGGACCCTATATCAAGACAAACCAACCTAGTGGGAAGCAAATTCAACAAACTGAAAGAAATTTTAGCAGTAATCCAACTAGGAAACCTAGAATTAGCCAATATAACCCCATTCCAAAATCAACAAGGGTATAACTTTATCACATCCATACTGGATGGATTTATAGCCACAGGTAGTTGGACCGGACTCTTCCCTAACCATATTAACCATCATCTTCCTAAACACATCTGATTACAACCCTATATTACTCCCCTTTAACCCTTCTCTTACCCATATTCCTATCAGAATTTCTAACCCGAAACCCAAAAGATTTGAGAGAATATGGGCTGAAGATCCTGAAAGTTTAGACATTATTAAAGATTGTTGGCAGAAGTGCAACATTACACCTAAAGACAAACTGTTGTTAACTCTCGTTAACTCTCAACTCCCTGTGCAAGTGGGGAAATTCTTATATGGTTGAGTTAAATGTAAGTAAATTTTTTGGTTTAGAGTTTAATGTATGATGATATCATTTATGTATATTTATGTATTAATATAAATAAGTTGTTGGTATTTATAAACAACTCTTTTTTTTAAGGTATTTGAAAAATATAAAAAATTTGAATTTGTAAATGAAAAACATTATATCTTGCCAAAGAATCTTTTATCCCACTTTATTAACCTATTGGTCCAGGATCTATTTCTTGGGGGAGAGACCATGTCTCTGGGAAGTTTATTTCATCCCACTTTATTAACCTATTGGTTGCAACATTGGATGTTAATAAATTGGTTTGAACCAAAGTAGTGGTTCTAGGAAATGATAAATGCTTTGCTTTAGGATTAAGCGTAGTAAGAACCTTATAGTAGATTCTATAGCATATTGCTATAATTTCACTTCCCGGTTTAAAATTATAACCATTAGTATGAACTGTTAATTGCATAGCATCTAATAAATTTTTATCAGATAAAGATAGATTTAAATTAGGTGAGACATCAAAGTAAACTGGTCCATGACACAGACTTGTCTCAACCATAGCAGCTAAAGATTGTTTGAAATCTTTACATCTACCATCTCTAACATAAGCCATTATGCTAGAATTTAAACCCAATAATGTTAAAGGTTTTAAAGCAATTTGAACCAATCCAATATGGATAAAATTATAATTTTTAAAAGGTTTCAAATCTTTTTTAGTTAACAGTTTTATTGTCTGAGTTTCTTTAGAAATTTGAATCGTTTGCTCTAAAGTTTTAACAGCAAAACGAGAAAAAACATCTATCTTACCAAATCTATAAATTTGATTAGAAGGAACTGAGGGTATAACCCATCTGTTGAGTTTATCCATATTTTTTGGATATTCAATTAATTCTTCATTTTTTATTAAATTATTTTGATGATTATCATCATCAGAATCCATAGGGCAATAGGCTAAGAATGTTGTGATTGGTTGATATGCAAAGTTAAATCTAAATAGATAACTTGGACTCATAACATAATTTTAGCTAAAACAATAACCAATTAAAAGTCATCTAAGCAAACAACAAATTGTTTAACTATCAACCCGAAGGGATAGAAGGATTTCTCCCAAATCAAAGATGTCAAAATGTTTTTAGCAAAAATTTTCTTTTTTGAAATCATCAACAACTCCCTTCCCCGGGAAAAAAAAGATGAATGTTTAAGAAAACACTAAAAACACTTTGAAAAGGTTGTTTGCTAGTTAATAACATGTTATGAGAAAAAGTTACCTACTTAGTTTTGTCTAAGCATAATCAACCTCTCACAACATAAATTTAGCCACTAATTTTCATGATAAATTAAGAAATATACCTTAGATTTGGCAAGTCCAGGTGATGATACCAAAGTGTGTATTTAGCGGAAGCAGTGTCAGATTTTTAGTAAAGAAAAGAGGAGTATAGAAGATTGTGAAACAATATTGCAAGAAAGTTCAAACTTCTTATTCAAAGGTGTTCCAAGGTGTGTTTACAAATGAAACTTAAATCCCTTTATATAGGGAAGAAAAGGCTTACTATTTAAGCCGGTAACTAAAACTTACAATAGCCGGTAACTTGTATAATTATTGTCGGGTACACTTGGGGCCCCATCGTCACAACAATTAACAAGAAACTACAAAAATCACATGCATGTCTAGAAATTATTAAAGACAAGATAAGATTCTTTTTCCCTTGTCTTTTACAAAAGATAGAAAATGCATGTAATTATGCCTAGAAATTATTAAAGACAAGATAAGATTCCTTTGTCCTTTTGCTTTTGGAAAGATTCTTCTTCTATTATTTCTTGTCCTTTAACCTTTGTCTATTGGTTCTTACTTCATTATATTTAGACAAGATAGCAAATTAATTCTTTGCTTTCCTTTTTTCTTTCAAAGATTGAATCATCGCATCCCAGAAATCTTCTACAGTAGCTTCATCTGCTTGACCTTCTCCTGCTACACCTTCAAAATTATGGGAATCCATTGATCCCATGGAAGAGCTTGTCTTCATAGATGAATCCTCATCTTTTGATGCTTTTGATGGAAAAGTAGAGAAGAATTGGTTCTTCATATGATCCAAAATTCTGACCATAATTTCGTCTTCTGATTCATTGGGATATTTTCTCTTGAAGAAGTTCTTCAAGTTTTCCATAGACATTTCTTGGGAGCTTTGTTCCTTGACCTTTTTATTCAGGTCTTCAACTATTGCTTCTTCAATTAATTTAATTTTATTCTGAACATCCTCTGCACTCATCTTGTTCCACCATTTATAAAAGAAATTTCTTTCTAAAATGGGAATGTTAAATTTGTTTCTTGATATGGTTATTGTCCATCTCCATATCCATGGAATCTAAAATTTAATAAAGAACAATAATGGACATTGTCCAGTGATTAAATTATCAGATAAAATATTTACAATAAGTGGACTATTATCACACCATGGATTATATAAGTTAAGAATTTCTTTAGGAAGAATTTCCAAAGATGGACCAAATTTAGCCCACCATTCATAAAACCAATTTGGTATGGGTTTATTAACCATCTCTTCATTAATAGAGAAAAACCAAGAATGCTTGTTCTTGGGATTTTGGTAATAAAAGGCTTGAGTGAAAGCCTGGACATAGTCCCAATAATTAAAGTAAATGTACTTTCCTTCCGCAATTCTTATTGCTTTTTCAGCGTTTGGGTTGAGACCCCATTCTCTTGGTAACAAAATTTTGTTAATGTGACATTTGCTGAAGTTTATAAAACTTTCAGGATTATTGTTTTGGTAATGGTGAGTAATTGTTACCGATTCGGTAACAGTCAGGAGAATTTCTAGGTTGGGCCTAGATTTTCCATGAAGACCTGGATATCCTCTTGATTCGAGGTATCTAGTTTTGATAGACCATCCATCATTTGGATTTATCTTTATATCTTCATCATCAGTATACATGATTTTCTCAGTTACTGGATTTTCAAAATAATCCATTTGTTCTTGAGGTGGGTTATTAACCGCAACTTCCTTGTAGGATGTAGTTTTATTAGAGGAAGAGGAAGCAATATCTTCCCTTTTTGCTGAAGATGCAGGTAATTGCTGCATTTTTCTACCTTTGTAGACAGTAGTCCAATCCCCTATTAGAGGAATGTTTGATTCTGGTTGGGGTAACATATTGTTACTCCCTCTCCCACCACGGCCATAACCGCGGCCTCTACCCCTATATGGGGTCATCATTTTTTCCCTGCAAAAATTCACGAGTTAAATAATCAGCAAGTGAATTATTTTCACCTTTAATGTGTTGAATATCAAATTCAAACATAGATAATTGTGATTGCCAACTAGCAAAAATTTGCTTAGCAACAAGATTTTTAACATCTTTTTCAATAATTGATTTAGCTGAGCTACAATCAATTTTTAATAAAATTTTTTTATTAAGAAGATCATCTTGAAATTTTGAAATGCATTTTATAATAGAAAGCATCTCTTTCTTGATAGTTGAATATTTTGCTTGTGTTGGATTCCATTTTCCAGAAGTAAATCTAACCAAAACTTCTTTTGAGGTTTCAGGTATTATTTGTTTAAGGATTCCTCCATAGCCTAAGTCTGAAGCATCAGTTTCAACAATTTTGAAATACTTAGGATTAGCAAGAGATAAACAAGGCAAACATTTCACCTTATTTTTAATTCTTTGGACTGCCTGAGAATGTTTTTCAGTCCAAGGGCCAGGATTCTTTTTAAGCCTAGCATGTAATATTGCTGTATCTTTAGCTAGATTTTCATAATAATCTGCTATGTAATTAAGGCTACCAAGAAACCTTTGTAATTGTTTCTTATCTGTAATAATATTAGGGAATTTAGAAGCAAATTCAATACTTCTTTGTATAGGAATTATAGTTCCTTGGTCAATTTCATGTCCTAAAAATCTAACCTTTGTTTGAAAAAGTTTCATCTTAGGACCAGATATTACTAATCCATTATGCTTAATTAATCCTTTGAATATTTTCAAATGTTTCATATGTTGATCTTTAGTTTTTGAAAAAACTAAAACATCATCAATATAAACAATTATAAATTCCGTATAAGGATTAAAAATATCATTCATAATATTTTGAAATTCTGAAGGGGCATTTTTAAGGCCAAAAGGAAGGACATTCCATTCATAATGTCCAAAAGGTACGGTAATGGCTGTTTTATACTTATCAGATTCATTAATCTGAATTTGCCAATAACCAGATTTCATATCAAATTTAGAGAAGATTAAAGCATTGTTTAATCTATCTAAAAGATCTTTTTTATTAGGAATGGGATATCTAATCCATTTTAACACTTTATTAAGTGGTTTGTAATTAAT
Organism: Lathyrus sativus; assembly: GCA_963859935.3. NCBI lineage: Eukaryota > Viridiplantae > Streptophyta > Magnoliopsida > Fabales > Fabaceae > Lathyrus > Lathyrus sativus. The sequence continues at coordinate 406,745,559 of OZ012741.1, read as the reverse complement.
AACGAGTCTAGGAACTCCACGTTCCTTTTCTGCAGCATTATTGACATAAAAGGCTGTGCAACTCCAAGGAGATTTGGATTTTCTTATTAATTTTTTCTCCAAAAGAGATTCTATCTCTTTTTTGCATAAATCCAAATACTCATGATTCATTTGAGGAGGCCTAGCTTTAGTGGGAATCTGACTTTCATTAAAGTTATCAAGATAAGGTAAAGAAATAACATGTTTCTTCCTATCCCAAAAGGCATTAGGTAAATCATTGCATATTTCTTCTCTAAAATGTTGATCAATTAATTTAATTTGATTTTGAATTTCAGGGTTTTTTAGTTGAGAAGTGATGTTTAATAAACCCACTTCTTCTTTAAGAAAACAAATTTGTTTTTCTTTTTTAAGAAGAATATCTTTAACTTCATTAATCATCCTAGTATGAGGATCAGTAATGAATTCAAAAGTAATTCTTTTATTATTAATAATGGAGGTAATTACCTTTTGATCAACATTAATTAGAGGCATAATTTTATGCAGAAAGGGAGTTCCTAATATAATTATATGAGTTAAGTTTTTCACAAGAATAAAGTGAGTGGGTAAACAAATATCTTTGTTACAAACATAAGCATTAGACAGTTTATAATTAACCGTGAGTTTATCTCCTCCAGCTTGTGTAAGAGATTGAGTAGTTTTATCAAAATACTTAGTGGGAATAATTCCCTCTTGAAGGCAGTTTAAATCAGCGCCACTATCAATAAGGGCAACTTCATTTTCTAATATGAAATTTCTATTAATCACTAAAGTTATTCTAACAAACCATTTTTGGGAGGTCACTCTATCAATGAGGGAAAGGAAATCATCACTAGGTGAAGGATTACTAGTTGAAGCTATTTCTTCAACCCTTGAATTATTGGACTCTAAAAAAGTGAGCCTTTGAGATAAACCATAGTTTTCTTTTTTAATTTGAGCTATCTCATTTTTTAAGAGATTTATTTCTCTATTTAAATCCATAATAGAAACAGGAGTTTCACGAATGTTAGACTGTCTAAATCTAGACAAAACCTCACTTAATTGGTAAGGTGCTTCTGTAATAATAGGAGATTCTCTTTTAGAGTTTTCTTGGATTAGAACCTCAAGCATTTTTCTTTTAAGGTTTTTATCAGAAATGGACTCTATAGCCTTTATAGCTCCATCCTGTTCTGAGGTTAAAACATTTAACCCATTCATATCTACTATTGATTTCCAGTAATCTAATTGATTACATTGACAATTATTATTGTTAGAAGATTCAGATGAGTAATCAGAAGAAGATTCATAAATCATATTAATATCTTCTTCGGAAGAGTATTCTTCAGAATCAGATTTGAGAAGTAAAACTTTCTCTAATTGAGAACGTAATTGTTCATCTTCTATCTCATTAAGAGCTTTTTTAGTCCAACATTGGTTGGCATAATGGCCAGGTTTGCCACATTTATGACATGTTATGTCAAGCCTTTTGGCTTTTCTTTTACCTTTAGGGTCAAAAGATTTTTCTTTAGGTCTACTCTTATTGTAGTGGCCCCTTTTCTTATTCTTATAAGAATTTTTATAAGAATTTTTTGGCTTATCCCTATAAGGTTTATTGCGGAAAATGTTTTCTTTTTTCTTTTTATTATCTGGAGATTTTCCAAGATCAAAAGCAAATTGCTCACAAAATTCACCAATTTGGTGTTTTTCAGAAAGCTTTTGCTTTTTGAGTTGATTTCTAAGCTTTATGTCATTACATAAAGTTAATCCTTCATTAACACAAGTGCTAATTATATGACCATAAGTAAGATCTGAAAAATTTATATTTATCCCATCATTTTTCTGTCTTAAGGATTGTCTAACTTTTTCTGAAAAGAAATGAGGTAATCCATCAATAAATTTTGCTTTCCAATGCAAAGAATTGGGATTGTTTAATTGATAAACTCTTGAAAGAAAAGTATCCTTATACCATCTAAAGTGGGTGAGATAAGGACACCTATGGTTTTGGAGAAGTGTCTGGATTTTTTCTCCAATGGGGACATTGGTTCCTACAAAATGTTGTAAGATGGAGAGACACAGTGTATACACTGCATCTTCTTCTCCTGTGGTGGTTGTAGCCACAATAGTGCTCGTACTAGTTCTTGGTTCGCTCTTAACGATTTTTTTATGATTAAGAATCTCTAATTTTTGAGATTCAGTGAGGTAATGATCCCACCAGCCTCTAAGTTGGCCAACAAATCCTGTTGTTATAAAGGATGCTATTGAAGCATTAGAATTTCCATGTTGCTTGCAAACAGTAGAGTAGATGATCATCCTATGGATAGTATCTATAATTTGTTTGTCATTAAGACCATCAACATTCTATTCATAAATGGCTTTTCCTGAATAAGAATTCTGGAAAGGTTCTGATTCCTCAAAAAGCAAATCTTGCGGTGAGGGACGCTTGTAATAATACTTTTCTATAGGCCTTGGGGAATAAACAGGATTTATACTATTAGTATTATTAATTCTATTAGTATTAATATCAAGGTTACTAATGTCTAAATTAGCAAACATATCAGCAAGCTGGTCAATATGGTTGTCATTATTATCCTCAGAATAATCTTCATGGGACATGACAGTGATATTAAGTCCTTTTAGTTTTTGTTCTAAAATACGAACAAATTCTTCTCCGTTAGTTTCCATTTTAAATCCTTCTATGGAAACAGGAGGTTGTACTATAGGAACATCCGAAATAGTGGATGTGGATATTTGGTCTTTAGGTTTACTTATGTGGTCAATAATGATATCTTGACGCTCTATTTGTTTTTCTAAAAGATCTTTTATGGATAAGAGATCTTTTTCCATGGAGATAAATTGTTCTCCTAAGCAAACAAGGTAAGCATTGGTATAATTTTGAGACCTAATAACTGAATTTAATTCCTTAAGAGTAACTTGATTTTGTTCAACTCTTTGTAACTGAAGGCTAAGGTAAGGGGTAGCTTCAGTATTTTGACTCAAACTTATTGTTTGTTCAGGGGGAAAAGGAGATTCCATTATTTCTCCTCTAATGTTTTCCCAAGGTCTTTGTAACACAAGAATTTCTTCTTGCTTTTTATTTATAAAGTAATTAACAAACCATTTAACAAAAAGAACGAAATCCTGCTCAAGGTTCATTTGAGTGTAATACTCATCTTTAAATTGGGCTAATTCAGGTTTTGAAAATTTTTTAAAAAACCAATTTCTAAATTGAGAGTATCTCTCATGTTGAAACTCATCATTGATGAGTTGTCTCATCTTACTACCAGGGGAGTAATCTATCATTATAATTGGAAATCCATATCTGACTGAGTAGGTGATTCTACTCTTGGAGTATGAGGTCTTTGATAAATTCCATGGGGAAATCTATTTTCGATTAGTCTTATATTCTCAACAACCTCTATTTCTTCTCTTATTTGAGAAGTAGAAGGTCTAGGTAATTGGCTAGGAGCTGTGTAAAATTCACTAACTGAGTGCCTAGCAGATAGGGACCTGGGTATTCTAGTTATTCTTTTTGAAGTGAAATTTATTTCTAAATCTCCTTCATTAGTCTGAATAATTTGGTCTATATCCCTGTTAAGGATAGGTTCAGGATCTATTTCCTGGGGGAGAGACCATGTCTCTGGGAAGTTTATTTCATCCCACTTTATTAACCTATTGGTTGCAACATTGGATGTTAATAAATTGGTTTGAACCAAAGTAGTGGTTCCAGGAAATGATAAATGCTTTGCTTTAGGATTAAGCGTAGTAAGAACCTTATAGTAGATTCTATAGCATATTGCTATAATTTCACTTCCCGGTTTAAAATTATAACCATTAGTATGAACTGTTAATTGCATAGCATCTAATAAATTTTTATCAGATAAAGATAGATTTAAATTAGGTGAGACATCAAAGTAAACTGGTCCATGACACAGACTTGTCTCAACCATAGCAGCTAAAGATTGTTTGAAATCTTTACATCTACCATCTCTAACATAAGCCATTATGCTAGAATTTAAACCCAATAATGTTAAAGGTTTTAAAGCAATTTGAACCAATCCAATATGGATAAAATTATAATTTTTAAAAGGTTTCAAATCTTTTTTAGTTAACAGTTTTATTGTCTGAGTTTCTTTAGAAATTTGAATCGTTTGCTCTAAAGTTTTAACAGCAAAACGAGAAAAAACATCTATCTTACCAAATCTATAAATTTGATTAGAAGGAACTGAGGGTATAACCCATCTGTTGAGTTTATCCATATTTTTTGGATATTCAATTAATTCTTCATTTTTTATTAAATTATTTTGATGATTATCATCATCAGAATCCATAGGGCAATAGGCTAAGAATGTTGTGATTGGTTGATTTGCAAAGTTAAATCTAAATAGATAACTTGGACTCATAACATAATTTTAGCTAAAACAACAACCAATTAAAAGTCATCTAAGCAAACAACAAATTGTTTAACTATCAACCCGAAGGGATAGAAGGATTTCTCCCAAATCAAAGATGTCAAAATGTTTTTAGCAAAAATTTTCTTTTTTGAAATCATCAACAACTCCCTTCCCCGGGAAAAAAAAGATGAATGTTTAAGAAAACACTAAAAACACTTTTTAGTTTTTAAAAACACTTTGAAAAGGTTGTTTGCTAGTTAATAACATGTTATGAGAAAAAGTTACCTACTTAGTTTTGTCTAAGCATAATCAACCTCTCACAACATAAATTTAGCCACTAATTTTCATGATAAATTAAGAAATATACCTTAGATTTGGCAAGTCCAGGTGATGATACCAAAGTGTGTATTTAGCGGAAGCAGGATCAGATTTTTAGTAAAGAAAAGAGGAGTATAGAAGATTGTGAAACAATATTGCAAGAAAGTTCAAACTTCTTATTCAAAGGTGTTCCAAGGTGTGTTTACAAATGAAACTTAAATCCCTTTATATAGGGAAGAAAAGGCTTACTATTTAAGCCGGTAACTAAAACTTACAATAGCCGGTAACTTGTATAATTATTGTCGGGTACACTTGGGGCCCCATCGTCACAACAATTAACAAGAAACTACAAAAATCACATGCATGTCTAGAAATTATTAAAGACAAGATAAGATTCTTTTTCCCTTGTCTTTTACAAAAGATAGAAAATGCATGTAATTATGCCTAGAAATTATTAAAGATAAGATAAGATTCCTTTGTCCTTTTGCTTTTGGAAAGATTCTTCTTCTATTATTTCTTGTCCTTTAACCTTTGTCTATTGATTCTTACTTCATTATATTTAGACAAGATAGCAAATTAATTCTTTGCTTTCCTTTTTTCTTTCAAAGATTGAATCATCGCATCCCAGAAATCTTCTGCAGTAGCTTCATCTGCTTGACCTTCTCCTGCTACACCTTCAAAATTATGGGAATCCATTGATCCCATGGAAGAGCTTGTCTTCATAGATGAATCCTCATCTTTTGATGCTTTTGATGGAAAAGTAGAGAAGAATTGGTTCTTCATATGATCCAAAATTCTGACCATAATTTCGTCTTCTGATTCATTGGGATATTTTCTCTTGAAGAAGTTCTTCAAGTTTTCCATAGACATTTCTTGGGAGCTTTGTTCCTTGACCTTTTTATTCAGGTCTTCAGCTATTGCTTCTTCAATTAATTTAATTTTATTCTGAACATCCTCTGCACTCATCTTGTTCCACCATTTATAAAAGAAATTTCTTTCTAAAATGGGAATGTTAAATTTGTTTCTTGATATGGTTATTGTCCATCTCCATATCCATGGAATCTGAAATTTAATAAAGAACAATAATGGACATTGTCCAGTGATTAAATTATCAGATAAAATATTTACAATAAGTGGACTATTATCACACCATGGATTATATAAGTTAAGAATTTCTTTAGGAAGAATTTCCAAAGATGGACCAAATTTAGCCCACCATTCATAAAACCAATTTGGTATGGGTTTATTAACCATCTCTTCATTAATAGAGAAAAACCAAGAATGCTTGTTCTTGGGATTTTGGTAATAAAAGGCTTGAGTGAAAGCCTGGACATAGTCCCAATAATTAAAGTAAATGTACTTTCCTTCCGCAATTCTTATTGCTTTTTCAGCATTTGGGTTGAGACCCCATTCTCGTGGTAACAAAATTTTGTTAATGTGACATTTGCTGAAGTTTATAAAACTTTCAGGATTATTGTTTTGGTAATGGTGAGTAATTGTTACCGATTCGGTAACAGTCAGGAGAATTTCTAGGTTGGGCCTAGATTTTCCATGAAGACCTGGATATCCTCTTGATTCGAGGTATCTAGTTTTGATAGACCATCCATCATTTGGATTTATCTTTATATCTTCATCATCAATATACATGATTTTCTCAGTTACTGGATTTTCAAAATAATCCATTTGTTCTTGAGGTGGGTTATTAACCGCAACTTCCTTGTAGGATGTAGTTTTATTAGAGGAAGAGGAAGCAATATCTTCCCTTTTTGCTGAAGATGCAGGTAATTGCTGCATTTTTCTACCTTTGTAGACAGTAGTCCAATCCCCTATTAGAGGAATGTTTGATTCTGGTTGGGGTAACTTATTGTTACTCCCTCTCCCACCACGGCCATAACCGCGACCTCTACCCCTATATGGGGTCATCATTTTTTCCCTGCAAAAATTCACGAGTTAAATAATCAACAAGTGAATTATTTTCACCTTTAATGTGTTGAATATCAAATTCAAACATAGATAATTATGATTGCCAACTATCAAAAATTTGCTTAGCAACAAGATTTTTAACATCTTTTTCAATAATTGATTTAGCTGAGCTACAATCAATTTTTAATAAAATTTTTTTATTAAGAAGATCATCTTGAAATTTTGAAATGCATTTTATAATAGAAAGCATCTCTTTCTTGATAGTTGAATATTTTGCTTGTGTTGGATTCCATTTTCCAGAAGTAAATCTAACCAAAACTTCTTTTGAGGTTTCAGGTATTATTTGTTTAAGGATTCCTCCATAGCCTAAGTCTGAAGCATCAGTTTCAACAATTTTGAAATACTTAGGATTAGAAAGAGATAAACAAGGCAAACATTTCACCTTATTTTTAATTCTTTGGACTGCCTGAGAATGTTTTTCAGTCCAAGGGCCAGGATTCTTTTTAAGCCTAGCATGTAATATTGCTGTATCTTTAGCTAGATTTTCATAATAATCTGCTATGTAATTAAGGCTACCAAGAAACCTTTGTAATTGTTTCTTATCTGTAATAATATTAGGGAATTTAGAAGCAAATTCAATACTTCTTTGCATAGGAATTATAGTTCCTTGGTCAATTTCATGTCCTAAAAATCTAACCTTTGTTTGAAAAAGTTTCATCTTAGGACCAGATATTACTAATCCATTATGCTTAATTAATCCTTTGAATATTTTCAAATGTTTCATATGTTGATCTATAGTTTTTGAAAAAACTAAAACATCATCAATATAAACAATTATAAATTCCGTATAAGGATTAAAAATATCATTCATAATATTTTGAAATTCTGAAGGGGCATTTTTAAGGCCAAAAGGAAGGACATTCCATTCATAATGTCCAAAAGGTACGGTAAAGGCTGTTTTATACTTATCAGATTCATTAATCTGAATTTGCCAATAACCAGATTTCATATCAAATTTAGAGAAGATTAAAGCATTGTTTAATCTATCTAAAAGATCTTTTTTATTAGGAATGGGATATCTAATCCATTTTAACACTTTATTAAGTGGTTTGTAATTAATAACGAGTCTAGGAACTCCACGTTCCTTTTCTGCAGCATTATTGACATAAAAGGTTGTGCAACTCCAAGGAGATTTGGATTTTCTTATTAATTTTTTCTCCAAAAGAGATTCTATCTCTTTTTTGCATAAATCCAAATACTCATGATTCATTTGAGCAGGCCTAGCTTTAGTGGGAATCTGACTTTCATTAAAGTCATCAAGATAAGGTAAAGAAATAACATGTTTCTTCCTATCCCAAAAGGCATTAGGTAAATCATTGCATATTTCTTCTCTAAAATGTTGATCAATTAATTTAATTTGATTTTGAATTTCAGGGTTTTTTAGTTGAGAAGTGATGTTTAATAAACCCACTTCTTCTTTAAGAAAACAAATTTGTTTTTCTTTTTTAAGAAGAATATCTTTAACTTCATTAATCATCCTAGTATGAGGATCGGTAATGAATTCAAAAGTAATTCTTTTATTATTAATAATGGAGGTAATTCCCTTTTGATCAACATTAATTAGAGGCATAATTTTATGCAGAAAGGGAGTTCCTAATATAATTCTATGAGTTAAGTTTTTCACAAGAATAAAGTGAGTGGGTAAACAAATATCTTTGTTACAAACATAAGCATTAGACAGTTTATAATTAACCGTGAGTTTATCTCCTCCAGCTTGTGTAAGAGATTGAGTAGTTTTATCAAAATACTTAGTGGGAATAATTCCCTCTTGAAGGCAGTTTAAATCAGCGCCACTATCAATAAGGGCAACTTCATTTTCTAATATGAAATTTCTATTAATCACTAAAGTTATTCTAACAAACCATTTTTGGGAGGTCACTCTATCAATGAGGGAAAGGAAATCATCACTAGGTGAAGGATTACTAGTTGAAGCTATTTCTTCAACCCTTGAATTATTGGACTCTAAAAAAGTGAGCCTTTGAGATAAACCATAGTTTTCTTTTTTAATTTGAGCTATCTCATTTTTTAAGAGATTTATTTCTCTATTTAAATCCATAATAGAAACAGGAGTTTCACGAATGTTAGACTGTCTAAATCTAGAAAAAACCTCACTTAATTGGTAAGGTGCTTCTGTAATAATAGGAGATTCTCTTTTAGAGTTTTCTTGGATTAGAACCTCAAGCATTTTTCTTTTAAGGTTTTTATCAGAAATGGACTCTATAGCCTTTATAGCTCCATCCTGTTCTGAGGTTAAAACATTTAACCCATTCATATCTACTATTGATTTCCAGTAATCTAATTGATTACATTGACAATTATTATTGTTAGAAGATTCAGATGAGTAATCAGAAGAAGATTCATAAATCATATTAATATCTTCTTCGGAAGAGTATTCTTCAGAATCAGATTTGAGAAGTAAAACTTTCTCTAATTGAGAACGTAATTGTTCATCTTCTATCTCATTAAGAGCTTTTTTAGTCCAACATTGGTTGGCATAATGGCCAGGTTTGCCACATTTATGACATGTTATGTCAAGCCTTTTGGCTTTTCTTTTACCTTTAGGGTCAAAAGATTTTTCTTTAGGTCTACTCTTATTGTAGTGGCCCCTTTTCTTATTCTTATAAGAATTTTTATAAGAATTTTTTGGCTTATCCCTATAAGGTTTATTGCGGAAATTTTTTTCTTTTTTCTTTTTATTATCTGGAGATTTTCCAAGATCAAAAGCAAATTGCTCACAAAATTCACCAATTTGGTGTTTTTCAGAAAGCTTTTGCTTTTTGAGTTGATTTCTAAGCTTTATGTCATTACATAAAGTTAATCCTTCATTAACACAAGTGCTAATTATATGACCATAAGTAAGATCTGAAAAATTTATATTTATCCCATCATTTTTCTGTCTTAAGGATTGTCTAACTTTTTCTGAAAAGAAATGAGGTAATCCATCAATAAATTTTGCTTTCTAATGCAAAGAATTGGGATTGCTTAATTGATAAACTCTTGAAAGAAAAGTATCCTTATACCATCTAAAGTGGGTGAGAGAAGGACACCTAAGGTTTTGGAGAAGTGTCTGGATTTTTTCTCCAATGGGGACATTGGTTCCTACAAAATGTTGTAAGATGGAGAGACAC
>OZ012741.1:406713933-406735245 GCA_963859935.3 Lathyrus sativus | reverse complement strand
CCCTGGGCATTACTGATACTATGTTGACCAAAATATCCAACGTATCATCAGAGTCTTCATCAAAATTATCGGTCATTTCATCGTCGACCGATTTCCTTTATTCTTCGACCTGCGTTGGAAACAACTTTCTTCCTACAGGTGCCTTCCCGAACATCTTTGTTCGACCCTCATGTTCGACTGGGATGTTGGTACTGGATTATGGTTGGTCCATATGTGCACCTTCTCTGTGTGCTTTTCTTTTTCTCTGCTTACGTCTCCATTGGGATCGAGACATGGGATTCTTCCCTTTATAATTTTCTGATACATGAGCAGCCCTTGAAGACTGAAATTCTTTTCGGTAGTTTAACGAAGATCCTCGTTGCACTTCGAAGTTCTTCCACCTCTTCTGCCCTTGCTGTCTGTTCTCATTGGGCTTCGTCCACTTCCCATCAGTGGCCTCAGCATTGGGCTTAAAGCTAGTGGGTTTGTTCGTAGGAGGCCTCATGCGGGGATCAGATCTTTATTGAAGGCCTCTTCGAGGGTCGAATCTTGGCCTTTCGTTATCTTGCCTCAGCCTTCGTGTTCCTTCTAGCTTTTGTGCGGCCTTCTTGTCGAATATGGCGCTGCATCGGGGACAAAGCATCACACTAGAATCTTTCTCCTGGCAACGGTGAAGGAAAGAAACGATAGATTCCTCCTGCTCTGGGTATGCTTCCCTAGTGTGTATTTCCTGGTAGTTCGACTCACTATCTGCTACCTCCTCATGTTGGGTGATTTCTACCATGTTAATTTCAACTTCTTTGGCCAGATTAAGCTTCTTCAGGCTTAACTCCACGCCTTTGGTGGCTTGATCAATTTTGACGAAGTCATCAGCCGTTTCTTTGGTCACTATCTCCAAACCCAGATTATTCTTGTTGTTTGGGCTTTTGGTTTCATCCCTTTGGCCACAGTTATCAACTTCCATTTCGACACAGCTCCTTTGTCCGAAGCTCATGGTAACTTTTGCCATCACAACTTCGTCTATGGGATTGCCAGTAGCCTCTGTTACTTCGATTGAAAAGTCGTAGCCGTCAGCAACTTCGACCATATTAGCCTCGACTGGCTCTGTGTAATTTGTGTATGCCATTTGCAGAGGATCTGTGTCGACCTTCATCTGGCCACCATCTTTCTCTCCGAACTTTAGACGTCCTTCCTAGATCGCATTCTGAACAAGGTCCCTGAAAAGAAAACATTGAGACGTTTTATGACCCAAGAAATTATGATATTTACAAAACCCTATTTTCTTCCTTTGTTCTATGGACGGAATTTTGGCGCTAGGGGGCACTATCATTTGTCCGTCCTTAACTAACAAATAGAATATTTCATCACATTTTGTGATGTCGAAAGTATATGTTTTCTTTGGGAACCTATCATTCTTTTTAGATTCGACATAACTCTTCCCTTGAGGGGGAGCTAGTACTTTGCACAAGTAAGGCGGTCCTTGTTTAAGTTCAGCAAGGTCCACTTCGCCATCGTCGAAACTCACAGGCTCATCACACAGACCTTCGACATTCTCATTATATTCGACAAAAGCTACCTTTTTATTTTTATTAAACTTAGCCTTCTCGTCTATGAGTCTTTCTAGTTTCTGAACCTGATCGGCTAGTTGGGCCATGTCCCTTCGATACTGGGTATCCAACTTTTTCCTAATAGAGTAGTCGAGACCCCCAGCGGCCATTTCGACTAACTCATGTTCAGGGACCTGCGTGAAGCATCTGGCTTTAAGCATCCGGAACCTATTAAGGTATTCCTCTATTGGCTCAGAAAACTTACACTTCACACTAGCGAGTTCCTTTAAGCTAATTTTAGTCTGACCCATATAGAACTGTTCATGGAACAAATGCTCTAACTGGATCCAATTACACACCGTGTTAGGGGGAAGCGTTGTGAACCAGGTAAAGGCGTTCTTAGTGTCGCTACCGCGAAAATAAGGTGCCGGTAAAACAAAAGAGTCGCCACCTTTTGTTATTTATCCCTCAGAACAGGAAAGGAAACGATTGGAAAAACCTGACAAAAAGGTATAAGACAAGGTCATCGCAACCATTGTCTGGGTTCGGGAGTCGGTTACGCAAGGGGAAGGTATTAGCACCCCTCACGTCCATTGTACTCGATGGGATCCACGCTTGTTGTGTTTATCTGACGGGTTGGTTTTATCTATCTACCTATCAAGGCTGGCTTAAAAAAGAAAAGAAAATGACTCGGCAAAGCGTCACGCTTTATGCCTACATATTCTCATCAGAGAATGAGAAATCAGAGTCAACGTAGTTCGACTAACTACGGGTTACGGGGAAGGTGGCTCTCCAATACGTCAATATTGTGCCTACGTACTCTCAACAGGTATGAGAGGTCAGAGCTTACGTAGTTCGGGATAATACGGATTACGGGGATTCAGATTCATCTGTTTTATCGAGTAGGGTTAACAAACAGTTTCAGCAGTTGGATGTACGCAACTCGACCCTTGGAGACTTAAGTGTTACCGTTTGCGGTAGAACTGGGAGTTAACGACACTCTTTTCTTCAGAAAAGCTTTCCTTTGAATTACGGGCCCACGGGGCAAAAAAGGTTTGAAGTTCGTTTTCTGTCTTTTACGGAAGAATTGTTTTTTTATGGATGTTTGCAACCAATATCGCACTAGAGACTATGACCTGAGAGTGAATGCGTCGCATGTCACCCAAAGGGTGCCATACTAAACATCCAGACTGTTGAAAAGAACTCTCCAACAATCCTTTCTCAGATAGCTTAAGGCTCGTAACGTACGACGTCAGTTAACCTTTATTACTGTATTTTAATTTGTTTTGAGATGAGAAGAGAGAACGAGCTCAACTAAGGGGAGACTATCAAGTCCGAATATTGTCATGCCAAGGATTCATCCTATGGTTGAGGTTTGAAATAGGGGACTCCTAAAAGTTATCATGCATAGGTTTCAACCTAAAGTTCTAATCATCACTTCCTTATCAAAGGAAGTGAGATTCCTAGGGGATCATGTCAATGATAAACAGGAACTAATAAAGCATCAGCTTAAACAGTAAACAGATACACAGTAAAATGCATGCAATGCAAGTGAAGGAGGAAATGTGTGTGGGACATCAGCCTCCACAAGCTCATCTCAACCTCAAGCCAGATATGAATAACTGTAATCATACAGGAGAATGAAATGCTATCAAGCAAGCACAACCCACACAGGCAAGGGAGCTGGGCTCTACCAAATACCCGCAAGCAAAGCCATACAGTAAAAATACAAGCAGAGGGAGCAACTCAACATCTAGTGCAATCGTGCTCCTAGCTCAAATCAGTCTAAACATGAACTTATTCTAATGCATCAAGCAAATCAAACAAGTCATATCAATACAGTTGCACATAAAGCAAACAGGAAAGAAAGCAGATCAACAGCCCCCACAGCTTCACAACAAAACTCCTCTGACAGCAGTTCAGTCCTCAGTCTTCAACAACTCTTCAGGGCCATCATCTTCATTAGCAAGTATCAACTTGCTTCTCTGAACTCCCAACACATCAACATAAGTATCAACTTATCCCTCTCCTTCAACTTCAAGCTTCAGCTCTTCAGTAAACTCCACCTTCAGGCCTCAACCCTAATATCAAGTATCAACTTGTTCCTTCAGTGACTTAATGCATTAAACTCACAAGTATCAACTTGCTCTCCAACTTCAAGCTTCAGCTCTTCATTTGATCTCAACTGGATTCCCTTCACAAGTGTCAACTTATTCTTCTCCTTCCTCAAGCTTCAGCTCTCTCTTCCTTACAAGTATCAACTTGTTCTTCCTGATCTACAAGCTTCAGCTTCAATGGCAGTCTTCAACTATAGAGAAGTATCAACTTCTAGCCTTCCCAGCCTTCTTCAAGCAAGGAACTCCATCCTCTAGCAAGGGAGAAAGATTCATCTAACAAGAGCAAAGTTTGGATGATTGACAGCAGAGTGAAGACCAAAGGTCACCACTAAGCATCCTATCATCAGAGAAAGGGACCCTCAAAAGTTCTACCAACTGGTAAAGAGCCATACATCCTACCAAAGGAGGGATGAGGCCTTTACAATGGGACCTTACATCATAGGGAAGAATGGAAGTGATCAACACCTTCCATGTTTATGAAAGAAGAGAATCTATCTAGAAGCTCTACCTACAAACCCTAATCTTAACACCTAATCAACACTACACCAAAAGAAGGGAAGATCTTCACATCCAAACTTCTTCAAGCATTCCATTGTATCTTCAACTTTCCTTCATCATCATCCAAGAGCAAGAGAGACAAAACCCTAATCTAAGGGAACTAAAGAATTCATTCTAGTTGAATTAGTGCATTAGAATCATCTAAAGTTAGCACCTAAACTAAAATCAAACAAAAATAGTAAACTACATTGTAAATTCCTACAAAAATTCCTAAGGGACCCTAATTCAATCATGAATCTACCATACAAAATTCAGGGGTTGAATCATCCACCAAGTTCTAGATATAAAACCTAAATCATAAGGTATTAACCATAAACCCTAAAAATGGAGCTCCTAAAGTTTCAACCTAAAACTACCACTTACATTCATCACAAAAATGTGAGAAAAATCTATGGGGAACATGCATATCTATGCTAGCAACACACAAAAAAATCAAGGCAAGAATCATCATCACATGATCAAACCAAATTCAATAAAATAAAGCATCAACCATGATTATTTTAATGTCAATTAAAATTCAAAAAATGCTAATAAAATCAAAAATGCATGAAATATTAATATTTTTTTATCTAAAAAAAACTAGATTCAATCATGAATCAATGGAAAAAAGAATGGAATTAATTGAGTCATTTTTCAATTTTTCATGAATTATTCAATAACCATGAATGAAATGAAAAAAATAAATGAAAATAAAAGAAATTGGAAAAACAAGCGTGGCAAGTAGCAAATATTTCCAGTTCAGATTCACTAATGGGCTCTGAGGGGGGTGTGGAGAGAAAGGCACGTGCTAGGCCCACCCACAATCAGAAATTAATACAAAAATCCCAGGAAAATGATTAAAACCTTGGTACGAATAGCAACCAAAAACAGTGTAAAACTCAAGTGGGCCTCAAACAGGGGTGTAAGTAGTAACAAATTCACTTAAGCCCATACTATAAACTTAATGAAACGCTGCGTTCAAGTAATCAGAATCCTTCACAAACTTAAATCAATTCCTGGCCGTGGGATCTTACTTTGGTCAAAGTCTTCAGCCCAATCCAATGGCAACCAACTCATCTTCTTCCTTTTGAATGTTGGAGGGAAATGGAATCCATGGAAGTTCAGAACCTCAACTTCATCTTCCTCATTTGTGTTTCATCAATACTCCATCAAAACTCTCACATGAATGCTCTAATCCACTCCATTTTTTCCACTGAATCTAACCATGCTACTCAATAACATTGAAACTCATCCTAACTCAAATCACGATGGAATTTTCAGAAATCACTCAAGAATCAAATCACACCAAAATCCAAATTATGGTGTCTAACATCATCACCATGCTTCACTGAGTTGATCCCACTATCACGCTATGATTAACTCTCAAGAACCACCAAGATATCAGCATGAACAGAATTTGAGTCATCTCCCTAATTGTCTCTAAACCTAGCCAATTGCTACCAGAAAGCTTCTACTAACAATCTACATTACATCTAAACTAACAATTCCTATTGATTATGCTTAAATTAAGCTGCACGATGAAAAGTACATACCTGCAAATTCTTGATGAACAGAGTGGTTAAATCTTCAAATCAACCTTCAATAAGCTCCAGATTCCTTCAATGGAGTATGACCTAGCTTCTGTATGCAAAAAACTTGATTGAAATGCCTTGAATTCTTGAACCCGATTCTGAGTTGCAGAAGAAGAATTCCAAGTGCCAACTCCCAATTCTTCCACGATCTTGCCTTGAATTTGATCTGTAATCAATCTCTAACCCTAGAGCAAGCTATTGAGATCAAGAACTTGGATTGAAATGGCTTCAATGGCTGTAACAGATTTTGATTTGCAATGAGCAAATTCAAAATTCAATCTCTCTATTTCCTCTCAATTCTCAACAACCAGTGCTCTGAATCACTTCATATGCTTATTGTTGCGGTGGAAATAGGATCACAAACTATTAATTAGTTTGAATCGCAATTCAATTCACAACCGCTCTTTGATTTATCCGAAGGAAAAGGTCAAAAGAAGGAAAACCTATTTTTGCATCGTAAATGCGGGGAAAGATCTAGGGTTCGGGGGTTAGTTAAATTTAGGGAAGGTATTAGCACCCTAAACTTCCGTAGTACTCTACAGGAACCTTTTGTTCAGATGTTTACTATTTGCTTTATTTATTTGCTTAAGGTATATGTACAAAGGATTAAAAGTGAGAAAAGAGACCTAAGGGGTTAATTCTAAGTTTACTCGGCAAGACATCGCATCTTGTGCCTACATATCCTTACGGGAATGGAATCAGAGTAACTGTAGTTCCCCTCAAAAGGGAGGTTAGAGACTTCTTGACTGTGGTCAAGGTCTCAAGGGGAATAAACGTATCTTAGGGACACGCTTACGCGGAGTGTTGAAACTCCAAATTTCTACGTTGAAATGTTAAGTTGAAATTAGGGTTAGGTTAGGTTAGGTTAGGGATTCCATGGCGGGAAACCCTAAAATGAGCGCGGCGGCTCTTTGACCTAATGCTAGGGGTAAAATGGTAATTTTGCCAGCGGCGAGGCATTTATGGAAAATTAGGGTTTGTAAAGGTGTAGAGGTTTGAGGTTGAGGACTATTGACACGGCGGTCAAACGGCTAGACCTACTCTTCGGATGTGTGTAGTGTGACAGAATAATTGGTGAAAGTGTGAGAAACTAATCATACGAGCAGGGAGATAATGACAGAAATTAAAACCATACACGCAGAAATTTAAAGGCAGGAATTAGAACGCGATTGTTAGGGTTCGCGAGGTTACATGAGAGGAGCAGTTACAAAAATGACAAATGCCATAAAAATGAAATAAATAACGGTAAACGCAATAAACTGCAAAACGAGCAAACACTGTTAATGGGCAGAATTGTCAGATGGTGACGAAGTAAAGTTATGCATCTCTTTGTGGTTTTATTTTGGGATATGATCTTCAACTTAAATTAAAATGAAATTAATATTAATTTAACTCAAACCCTAAAACTATTTTTAACCTAATTACTATATTTTTTTAAAAAAGGATTTTAATGCATTTATTTAAAAAATGGTTTTTATTTATTATTATAAACAGGTTTTTTTTATTTTATATAAAAGTTTTAAATTATTATTTATTAAAAAACAATTTTAATATTAGTTTTTAAAAAAGTTTAATAAAACTTAACTAATTAATTATATAAAAAAAGAAAAAAAGGTAAAAAATAAAAGGGGTTGGGCCGGTCATCACTCCCGGACCCAACCCGGTTGGTGAGATATAGAAAAGGGGGAAAAAATAGGGTTTCAGAAACCCTATCCCTCGCGGCGCCGTTGTTCCTTCGTCTTCTTCCTTCGTTCGTCGCTCGCTCCTCTCATCTTCTTCCTTCGTTCGTCGTTCATCCTTTATTAACCTGAAACAAAACACGAAAATTGTGAGGAAAACGCTTCATGGCTTACATTTACGACGGCGTTTCGGTGAAGATGGTCGATGATGAAGTGAGCTGAGGCCCGAAACGGTTGATTGCCCGTCGTTTGGTTAAAACGGCGCCGGTGGTCTTTCGTTTGGTGTGATCGATGGCTGTTTGTGATGGCTTTGGTTGAAAACTTCTTCTTCTTTCAATATCGCGGCCGCTGGGGTTTTGCTTGCGATTGTTGTTCGCCGTTTTTTTCTAGGGTTTCAACGAGGTGATCTCACCCCTTTTTATATCTCTCTGATTTCATTTGTATTGGGCTTTGATACACGTTTTTACATTACTTTTGTGCTGAGATTTCGATTGTGATTTGCTTGATATGATTTGATTCCCTTTCCTTTTCTGACTTCGTTTGAATCTTTCTAAATCTTTGCTTCCCATTGTGACCCATTTGACAAACTAGATTGGCTTGCGAACGGGATTTACTTGACACAGTTGGATTTGCCTCGATTTGCTTTCAGAAACGGGCTTGCTTTAATCCGCTTTGGGACCAAACTTAATTGGATACCTTCTTTGAAACTGATTTGGATTCTTTCCTTTTCAAACATGGATTTTGATTTGGCTATGGAAATCTATTTGATAAACCGTATTGGATTTATTTTGGTTTCACAGGTGTGGATTGTTGTTAACTGGTTTCCAATTGGTTCTTCTGATGTAGGTTTCTGGTTTCGTCGCAGATATGTTATCCAAACTTGACACGCCTCTGACTCTTCTTCGAATTTCACTGTGATGCCTATGGATCCCTCTGATGCAGCTTTGAATGTCTTCGATATCTTGAACAGATTTATGGCTGCGAGCTTAGGGCTATGATGTTCGTAGTTGAGCCATATCCTCTTGATTTACTGCATTGTTGCTGTTGTGATATGGCTCATTCTTTCGATTCATCCTGTTGCCGCCATTGATATGCTCTTTACTCATGCATCTCTGGTTCTTTCAGAACAAATAACTGTGTTTTTTCTGAGCTGATGCGTGGTTTTCCATTCATTTCGGTCATGAACATCGCTTTGGGACATATACTCACTTTCCTCTTCTTTTTCAGTGAATTGATGCTGGTGCTTCGACTTAGTCAAAGTGGCCGAGTGAAGGTTATTGGCGATGATGACCTTAGGGTCTGAGCCAATTGATTTGGATGCCTTAGTGGTAACGACCTTCGGCTTGAACAACAATTACTGTATGCCACGTAGTTCGATGTTTGGTAGGGAATTAGTATCGGCTTCGGCCGTGGCTCTCCCAGCCACTCGAACGCTTATGCCCGATGATGATTAGCTGAGGGCTGATATAACTTCGAATCTCTTTGTTGTTTCCATTGTTTTCATGCAGTTCTCAGTTGGATGGCCTGGTTCGGATTTGGTATGCTTCAATTAATCCAACCATCTGTTATGTTCTCATTCGAGCTGCTTTGTGATAGTCTGATTCTTTTCTGATCTTATTCGAACTCGGTTCTTTGTGGTAATAAGGGCATTGTTTAGTTACCGTGGATGTTATTTTGACCCCTCTGGTTTTCGAACCACCTGTTTACTGATACTATCAACCTTTTAACTTTTGACTTTCTTGTGTAGTTGAGCGGGTCTACGGCGCGTGTTGCCCAGATATGCCCTCTATTGATACTCATTTTTGGCGCAAGGGTAATGCTTCCTTGACTGAACCAAAGCCTGCGGGTGGGGCCATGATGTTTCGACTGAGCCCTTCATATGGTCTTGTTTTCGATGTGCTTAGCGGTTTTGAGGTAACTTGATCGCGGGATCTTACTGATACAAACTGAGCTTGACTCTGATGTTTTGCTGAATCACACTTAGTCTCCTATCTTTGGTTAACTTGAACTCGATTTTCTCGCACTTGTTGTTCTACTTTCTTCGAGCTGGTTCAGCGGCTTGCGAAGTGTTGGACTTGGTCCTTCCTTTTTTATGAACATGTGCTGGTTTTGGTACCTTGTGAATTGAAATGTTTATCTTACTTTGAGCATTTTGTGAGTTGTTTTGTTTATGCAGCTTATGAACTGCTTTGGCTTTGAGTTCTGTGATCAATTTTGCACTGATGCTGTTGTGGAATTTCAGGTGTTGAAAAAAGCTTGAACACAAAGTGGCTCATACCCGTCGGCATCCGGGTTTATGACCAAATTGATTGTGCTGCTTTACCCTTGTATCAGTCAACTTGATGAATGGATCCAAATACGGAAAAAACGAATATGTCCCACTTCTTTTATCTCTATCTCTCGGTTGTCCCGTATGATAAGAACTGATGTTACCTAATCTGACGCCAACGGCGCGGATCGGTAACGGGGTAGGACGCAGCTTCGGTTGTGCCACTCCCGGCACTCGATGATGACAATGTTCTGAGAGTGTCAAATTATTTCTCCTGACATTTTCTTCTATTTTCTTTGTTTTCATTGTGCAGGTAATCGGATAGCGAGTGACGAGCGCGAAGCATCAACACAACCCACATGACTTAGAACCTTAGGAAATACCATTTTGATTTTCTCTTTTGTAACTTGTAATAAAAAATATTATGAATAAATTCAATGATATTCTTTATCCAAATTACTTCCTCTTTGTAACTCATGATAAAATATTATGAATAAACTTCAAATTTCTATCCAAATTCACTTTACAAATTGTAATAATAATAATAAAATATTATGAATAAAATTCACATATCTTATTAAAATCATTTTCCAATTTCTTTTCCATGATTTAATTTGCTGCAAACACCTCAACCTCCGATTAAACCTCACCAGTCAACTATCCCTGAATAAAGGTTGAAATTAATTCAATCCAATCTTGCATAATAAACTTGGTACCCTCAACATGAATAAGTTCCATTAATCAGTCGAAGTTTCACTGTTTTCCTTTTAGAATGAACGGGAAGATAGAAGAATGAATTCTTGCCAAAACCATGTTTCCCAGACCAGATTCTCGCATCGCCTTGAACCCAAACAAATTAATATCTTAACATAATCAACCCACGTAAATAAATGACTCAGGAATAAAACCTCATTGGGCCCAAAATTACGAATTATGCTTCAAAATGACCAAAACGCCCCTAGGGGTAATTCCTGCAAAACATCTCGCGCTCAATAATTGGTTAGTGATTAATGGATGCAAAAAATGAAATGTCATGCGCCATGACTGTCTAAATGTAAGGGTAAAATTTGGGGTATTACAGTTGCCCCTATTTAAATAGCTACACCGGACGATTTGAGTGACAGAGACTCGAGGAATCGTGGTGGAGAGATTTAAATATAGATAACCGAAAATTTTGCCCTTATATGCGGCGATATGCAATGCTATGGACAAAGCGAGAACAGATTAATGCAGATGATATGATGCGTATGCTGGAATGATGAATTGCGAAAATGCTGACGAATGCGACGACACAGGGACGGACGCTACGAGAAGAAACACACCGGGGAGAACGACGCGCTGGGACACAGTACAACCCTGGGGAATTCTAAAATGATGGTCAACTGGTGCGAACACGACCAATTGTCATTTTGGGAACGAGATTCTCAAATGGAGATGACACCTGTGAGACGGCCTCCACTGGGAATCTAAAAGTAAAACTGGATCAAGTACGATTGCAAGATCGATCACAGAATGCATGGAGCATTGAGCAAAGAATAACATCCAAGCTTTTGTAACCTATCCCTCGTGACAGGATCAAACGGACTTTTCGGGAATCCGTAGCAAAAATACAGGGTAAAAACCGGCTGTATGCCAAAATAAATGAACTTGAAGTGGTTAGAACATGATCCTAAATGGAGATGGCGCCTATGAGATGGCCTCCACTTGGGAATGTATAATAATAACTGGATCTACACGGTTGCAAGATCGATTACAGAACGCTGGAGCATTGAGCAAAGAATAACATCCAAGCTTCTATAAACTATCCTTCGTGATGGGATCGGACGGACTTTTCGGGAATCCGTATCAAATATACAGGGTAAAGACCGGCTGTATGCCAAAATAAATGGACTTTAATGGGAAATGCCCTGATAAGCTTCTCGAGGGAGAACTGTCACTTATTGTTGGAAGGGACTTACATGCCAAAATGGATAAGCACTCAAATAAAGAGGTTGCTGCTTATCTGATATATAAATCTTCTCATATTTAAGGTCGGCGCCTGGAATACGATTCTGATTCTTCTTTTACTAAAGGATAAATGAACTTCTTCATACTTCAAGATCGTGCTCTCCTGAATATGATTCCGCTCCTTCTTTTACTAAAGGGTAAATGAACTTCTTCATACTTCAAGATCGTGCTCTCCTGAATATGATTCCGCTCCTTCTTTTACTAAAGGGTAAATGAACTTCTTCATATTTCAAGATCGTGCTCTCCTGAATATGATTCCGCTCAAACCTCCCCGTACTTCAAGATCGTGCTCTCCTGAATACGATTTGGTTCAAACCTCCCCATACTTCAAGACGACAGGGAAAATGGAAGCCCAACTGCTCAATGGAGATGGCCATTTGCTGCGAGTCATAACGAAGATAGGATTGGCTTCTCAATGCGAGAAATGTCGCTTACCGATGTTGTAAGATGTAAGGTGTTGGTGCCGATAGATTTTCCAGGCGTGAACTGGCATGTATCTGTAAAGGATTGTTGTTGGTTTTCTTGAAAGATAGTGCAAAATAAATGCACATCCGAGTACAGTGATAAGCTTCTCGGGCAAGAATAGTCGCATATCTGCCAAGGTAGGGTGAACTTTTTAGACGGTGCAAAATAAATGCACGTCCGGTTGGGCTCAGTGACCGACAAGACTGAGATTCAAACTAGGATCGAGCTAGAAAGAAAACTGGCAATCACGACTCCATCGAGGGAATGAACTCGAAGGGTAGATATCTTATCCTGGTGAGGAAAGATAGCTGGAGTAACCGTCATCCACGAGGATCGAGCTCTGTGGGGAAACTGGAAACACCTAGGTATTTTATGCTTAGGGCTGACAATCTATTTGGAGAGAATGGACGAACCCAGTTACTCGGTGATAACACCCAACGATGGTGAGACACAATGAACCTGTGAATGCTAACGTATGTGTTACTGCATATGTATGTTAATGTCTATGTAGTTAAATATGCAAGATGTTATGAAATGAGTATGCAATGAATATATGAAATAGGCATGTGATGCTTATGCCCCTGCGTATGATGACGAAACAGACTAGAGACGGGACGAGAGATGAAATAAACATCTCGACGGAGATACCTTGCGTTCTCTGCAATCAATACGTCAATCATGGGTGAGAAGGATCAATGGTAGAACCAAATCTGGTTTTAAAGTTCTGAATTCTCTGGGGGAGAAGGTAATCTGCTTGGGTGCACAGTATCACGTCTTCACATAGGGAGAAGAAAACCTGAGGGACACTTTCGAGTTACCCAAGAAAAGGTTGTCAGCTTATAGTCTCTCTGGGGACTGTGTCAGAGCAATGATTTAAAAGTGTTTCTGCAACAATGAGATTTTTCGAGGAGTGAAGAGATCCTTCCGAAATTTCCACTAGTCAAAGTAATTTCTTATATTTTCGATTGCGTTTTCGAAGAACAGTTTTAAAAATTTTCAATGCACCTTTCATTTTCAAAATTTTAAGAATAAATGCATGTTGCATAACAATAGAAAACAAGAGTAATGCACCAAGGAATGTAAGTAACAAAATGGTATTTTTTATTAAAGGATGGCAGCTTGCTGAGGGCATAGCTCCACAGATGATTATGCTTTGAAATTGGCAACATGGGAAAAGGTTACATTGAATCCAACGACACCTACTGACACTAATAACTAAGACTAAACCAGAATCTTGCTTTGGACGAGGATGAAAGAACTGGAAAATGACTCTCATGTGGAAAGTGTGTTTGCGATGATCGGTGTCTTCTGATGCAATGAAATGCCTTTGTCCCTAACTTTTGCCTGGACCGCCCTTTCGGGTTTTCAATCCACCGGGACGCTCTTTTTTGCCTAAGTCGCCCTTTCGGGTTTTCAACTTAGCGAGCTTTTTATTATTATTTCTTTTTTTCAGCCCTTACTTTTGCCTAAGTCGCCTTTTGCAGGTTTTCGACTTAGCGGGTTTTTAGGCATAATATTTTCGGACTGCATCAGAATTCACGGGATGTGCAAGCTCTTCACCATCCATTGTTGTAAGTATCAGAGACCCTCCGGAGAAAACGGTCTTTACAACAAATGGGCCTTCATAATTGGGCATCCACTTTCCACGCATATCTTTGTGCACTGGCAAGATCTTTTTGAGTACGAGCTCTCCTTGACGGAACTCACGGATACGAATCTTCTTATCAAATGCTCTTTTCATCCGTTTCTGATATAATTGCCCATGGCACATAGCTGTCATGCGTTTCTCGTCAATGAGATTCAACTGATCTAGTCTGTCTTGAACCCACTCAGCTTCCTCAAGTTCAGCTTCCATCAACACCCTTAAAGAAGGTATCTCTACTTCAATGGGGAGTACAGCGTCCATTCCATACACTAATGAGAAAGGTGTTGCCCCTGTCGAAGTTCGCACTGAGGTCCTGTATCCATGCAAAGCAAACGGTAACATCTCATGCCAATCTTTGTAAGTCACGACCATCTTTTGCAGGATTTTC
Organism: Lathyrus sativus; assembly: GCA_963859935.3. Lineage (NCBI taxonomy): Eukaryota > Viridiplantae > Streptophyta > Magnoliopsida > Fabales > Fabaceae > Lathyrus > Lathyrus sativus. The sequence continues at coordinate 406,721,020 of OZ012741.1, read as the reverse complement.
TTGATATTCTTATTCGCAGCTTCAACGGCCCCATTCATCTTAGGACGGTACGGAGAAGAATTATGATGAGTGATCTTGAAATTGGCACACAACTCCTTCATAGTCTTGTTATTCAGATTGGTGCCATTGTCAGTTATTATCCGACTTGGAATTCCATAACGGTAGATAATTTCTTTCCTGATGAAGCGGGCAACCACTTGCTTAGTCACGTTGGTGTAGGAGGCAGCCTCTACCCACTTGGTGAAATAATCAATAGCCACAAGGATAAAACGATGACCATTAGAAGCCTTCGGCTCGATTGCCCCAATCATGTCAATGCCCCACATTGAGAACGGCCATGGTGACGACAAAACATTCAACGGCGATGGAGGTACATGCATTTTATCAGCGTAGATTTGGCACTTATGGCATTTTCTAGCGTATTGGATGCAATCAGCTTCCATGGTTAACCAATAATATCCAGCCCTTAGCATCTTCTTAGACATAGCATAACCATTGGCATGAGTTCCGAAGGTCCCCTCGTGAATCTCTTGCAGTAACATGTCCGCTTCCCGTTTATCAACACATCTGAGTAAAACCATGTCGTAATTTCTTTTGTATAACACACCATTACTGATGAAGAATTTAGAAGCCAGCCTTCTCAATGTTTTCTTGTCCAGACCAGTAGCACCATCGGGATACTCTTGCTTGGCTAGATAGTTCCTGATGTCATGAAACCAAGGCTTTTCATCCACCTCATCCTCTTCAACCACTTGACAATAAGCGGGCTCAACTTTGCGTTCAATATGAATAAGAGGTGCTTCATTAACGAATTTAACCTTCCACATGGACGCTAACATGGCTAAAGCATCAGCAATGTGGTTCTCAGATCTAGGAACATGCTCGAACTCTATCTCGTCGAAATACTTGATCAGCTCGACAATGTAGTCCTTGTAAGGGATTAACTTATCATTCTTCGTTTCCCATTTGCCTTGTACTTGGTAAATAACCAAGGCTGAGTCACCACTTACTTTGAGAAGTTTGATTCGGAGGTGAATTGCTGCTTTGAGGCCGAGAATACATGCTTCATACTCCGCGACATTATTAGTGCACTCAAAGTCTAACCTGGATGTAAACGGAGTGAATCCACCCTTTGGGTTCATCAAAACGGCGCCTATACCATGCCCATTGAAATTCGAGGAACCATCAAACATCATCCTCCACCAAAGACCTGGTTCTGGACCTTCGCTCGGATCTGGCTCTTCACAATCCCTCTTGATCAACAAAATATCCTCATCAGGAAAGTCAAACTTAAGAGGTTCATAATCTTCAACTGGATGATCTGCAAGATAATCCGATAAAATACTACCCTTAATTGCCTTCTGGGGTACATACTGGATGTCATATTCGGATAACAACATGTGCCAACGGGCTAGCCTCCCCGGTTTGAGCAGGTTTTTCGAGAATATACTTGATCGGATCCATTTTAGAAATCAACAATGTGGTATGACAGACCATGTATTGCCGGAGGCGCCTAGCGGCCCATGCCAACGCACAACAAGTTTTCTCCAATGGTGAGTATCTGTTTTCACAATCGGTAAACTTCTTGCTCAGATAATAAATCGCATGTTCCTTTCTTCCAGTCTCATCATGTTGCCCGAGCACACAACCCATAGACTTCTCAAGAATAGTAAGGTACATAAATAACGGTCTTCCAGGTACGGGAGGAATCAGAATAGGGGGGTCTTGCAAATAATTCTTAATTTTCTCAAACGCCTTCTGACAATCAGGGTTCCACTCAACCGTCTGCCCCTTACAAAGCAACTTGAATATCGGCTCACAAGTAGCGGTCATGTTAGAGATAAACCTGGAAATATAATTCAAGCGTCCCAGAAAACCTCTAACTTGCGTCTCGGTTCGCGGAGCTGGCATATCCTGAATTGGCTCGAACTTTGTCAGGATCTACCTCAATCCCTCGTTGACTAACAATAAAACCAAGCAATTTTCCAGATCTGACACCGAAGGTACATTTAGCAGGATTCAATTTCAACTGATATTTCCTGAGTCGTTCAAACAACTTCACCAAATGGTCTAGATGTTCCTCTTCACTCTGAGATTTGGCTATCATATCATCCACATACACCTCGATCTCTTTGTGCATCATATCATGAAAAAGAGTGGTCATAGCGCGTTGGTAAGTTGCCCCTGCGTTCTTCAAACCGAAGGGCATGACTTTGTAGCAAAAGGTCCCCCAAGGAGTAATGAAAGTAGTCTTCTCTCGATCATCGGGATCCATTTTGATCTGATTATAGCCAGAGAAACCATCCATAAATGAGAACAACGCAAAACTGGTTGTATTGTCTACAAGTGTATCAATATGTGGCAGAGGGAAGTCGTCTTTCGGACTTGCTTTATTCAGATCCCTGTAATCCACACACATCCTAACTTTTTCTTGGGTACTGGCACAATATTGGCAACCCAATCTGGATATTTTGCAACTGCCAAGAAACCTGCATCTAACTGTTTTTTTAACCTCATCTCAAATTTTCAAAGCCATGTCGGGTCTCGTTCTGCGAAGCTTTTGTTTTGATAGGTGGACAATCCGGCTTAAGTGGCAACTTGTGGACAACAATGTCTGTGTCTAGGCCAGGCATATCTTGATACGACCACGCAAACACATCAATATATTCTTTTAACAACTCAATCAGCCCCTGCTTAAACCTCTGTCCTAAGCATTGCACCAATCTTGACCTCTTTCTTGTTTTCATCTGTACTAAGATTAATCAAGTCCACCTGTTCTTTATGCGGTTGAAGCTCTGTGTACTCGTACTCAATCAATTTTGTCAGTTCAGCGGGTACTTCAAAAATCTTCTTCACCCTCGTCTTCAGCTTGATTGATGGGTGGCATCCCAGTTAGGAGTGTCAATAAAGTCATTGGATCCAACAAGGTTTGCGATGTCTCTGCATGATGGAAGGCTTACTTAATTAAAATGCTTGAAGATATGTAAAATAAGAAATGAAATGCTATTTTTGTTTTATTTTTTTGAAAAAGGTTGCCAACTTCATTTTAAAAAGTGGAAACGAAAAACGCAAATGAACCAAAGTGGAATTGAACAAAACACCTTTATTAATATCCTTTTTAAAAATGAAAGGTGGCCCAACAAAAACGACCCTATAGCCTTGGGCAGAGCTACGGATTTTTATTTGAAAACATAAATGAAAATGCTAAAAATTACTTTTGACAATGGAAAAATAACAGGGATCTCTACGGCCTCCCAGTTGTTCAAAGTTGCATCACCCTTAAAACACCAGGTTGCTTCAGGTCTTCATCTTCCTCACAGTCGCTGACGGCATTGACTTGGAAACCTCCGCTGACAAATACCTCTTGGATAACCTTCGGACGCCCTTCGACAGTTGTGGCAGCTCCATTTTGAGTTGGTTTGTAACCCAACCCAAAGCGATCAGTCCTTGGTCTTGACATCAATTACCTCTCCCCAACCTTCCGGAATACCCCTGTCAATTGTTGATTTGGTACTCTTCAGAGATGCAAAAGATGGATTACCCTGGCCCACTGTCTCTTCGACTTCTAATAGAACAGCATTGGCGATCTCGAGTGCTTGAAAGGAGATTTCCAAAGCATTCTCATCGGCCTCGATGTAACGGAAAGAAGACAGGTTACTGACCATCAGATCCTCCTCACCGTGTATAATAACTAACTTTCTCATCGACCACGAACTTCATCTTTTGATGCAACGTTGAGGTTACTGCCCCAGCGGCATGATTCCACGGCCTTCCAAGTAAACAGCTGTAATTGGGATTAACGTCCATGACTTGAAACGTGATATTAAAAACTTGCGGACCAATCAGGATAGGAAGCTCAACCTCCCCCATTACCGACCGGTGGGAACCATCGAAAGCCTTGACGATCAAAGGAGTAGGTTTCAACACAGTCTCTTTGAAGACCAACTTATCAAGAACCCTCTTGGGTAGAACATTCAAAGAAGAAACCGGTGTCCACTAGCACTCTCGCTAAATTGTCCTCCTGACATTTCACTGATATATGTAAAGCACGATTATGATTCGGACCCTCCTTTGGTAACTCTTCGTTGCTGAAACTAAGGGTGTTGCATGCAGTCAAATTGGCAATCACACTATCAAAACCGACTGGTGCTGATATCTTGATCCACATGTGCTTGAGTCAAAACTTTTTGCAAGGCCATCCTATGAGCGGGTGAACTCATCAACAGAGATAAAATCGAAATCTTGGCAGGAGTTTGATGAAGTTGATCGATGACTTTATAGTCACTTTTCTTGATGATCCTCAAAAACTCAGCATCTTCATCATTCGTAACGGCTCCCTTACCTTTGTCTTTGGCAGGGCACTGGGATACTAGTTGTTTCCTTAGGTGGAACCTCATGAAACGGGGAGTATACACACGGCCACTGCGAGTCATCCTGCTTGCCTCTGCGATATTGGTCACAGTGTCCTTAACCTCTTCATTTGGAATAATCTTCCCAGACTCCTTGTCAATCATCGTCACATCATATCTCCAAGGTACAGCTTTAGGATCACTGAAAGGAAACGGACTTGGTTTTTCGAATAATTATAGGCTTAGGCTGGTTTCGTCTCGGGATAGACGACTTTGGTATGTCAAAACACGGGATTGGCAGAACTCGCCCCTGACAGATTAAACACTGGTACCTTACCCTTTGATTCAGGCTGATGGAAGACAGGCTCAACCACAGCGACTTCATCCTTCTTGGCTTGGCTTGTCACTTGTAAAACACCCTCGTTAATCAACCTCTGAACATCATTCTGAACCAACACACAACCTTTAATACTGGCTTCACAACTTGCGCATGCAACATGGGAAGTATCTACCAGACCAGCTTCAAACAGTTTCGAATGGAATATCTTAAGAGGAGTCTTAATCTGAACAACATCAAGGACATAACCTTCCTCAGAATCGGCACTAATGGCGTTAACACTTTCATGGTTGGGAAAAGGGTTCTTCTTAACATTCGGTTGAGGATCTTCAAATGACAAAATCTTCTTTTCCAATAAATCCCTGACAAGATTTTTGAGAGCATAACAGTTCTCTAGATCATGACCAGGCGCACCCTCATGAAATAAACAATGAGCAGCGGTGTTGTAATTGGCGGGTAGAGGATTAGGAGGCGGACCCAAAGCTCGAGTAGTAATTAGACCTTGCTTGACTAATGAGGGATACAACTCGGTGAAAGTCATTGGAATCGGCGGACAAGGTTTATACGGTCTCTTGTTCGGAACATTCTGGCGAGGAGCCGGATTCTTTGGCTGTTGATGGGCAGGAGCGTTGGGCGCTTGTTGATAGTTAGGAGGCGGATAAACAGGAGATTGTTGCATGGGTTGATACATAGGAACCTGTTGATTGAAAGAAGGTGCAACTGCTGCCACATAGGGCTGTTAATGCATGTTGGATTGGGTACCCTTGAGGTTGAGCATAACCTTGCGGATATTGATAGAATTGGTCTCTTCGTCTACCAGAGGATATAGCATTAGTTTCACCCTCTTTCTTCTTCTGAGAGTTGTACGAAGGTTTCTTCGGCTGATCCTTTGAAACACCATGATTATTTGTCATTTTACCGCTTTTCATACCCAATTCAATCTTGACACCCACAGCAACGATGTCAGAGAAATTTGAAGTCACACTACCCACTGTCGCTTGCGCGAAAATAAGGTGCCGGCATGACAGAAGAGTCGCCACCTTTCGTTATTTATCCCTCAGAGCGGGAAAGGAAACGATCGGAAAAACCTGACGAAAAAGGGTAAGACAAGGTCGTCGCAACCATTGTCTGGGTTCGGGAGTCGGTTACGCAAGGGGAAGGTATTAGCACCCCTCACGTCCGTCGTACTCGACGGGATCCTCGCTTGTTTGCTTACTTGGACGGGTTGGTTATAATCTATCTACCTATCAAGGCTGGCTGGAAAAGAAAAGAAAAATGACTCGGCAAAGCGTCGCACTTTATGCCTACGTATTCTCATCAGAGAATGAGAAATCAGAGTCAACGTAGTTCGGCTAACTACGGGGGAAGATGGGGAAGGTTGCTCGCTAGGATATCGCATCCTATGCCTACGTACTTTCATCTGGTATGAAAGATCAGAGCAAACGTAGTTCGGGAAACTACGGGGAAAAATGGCTCAACTAGGAGGGAGACTATCAAGTCCTACTGTTATCATGCCATGGATTCATCCTATGGTTGAGGTTTGAACAGGGAACTCCTAGATGTTGTCATGCATAGGTTTCAACCTAAAAGTCTATCATCAAATCCTTATCAGAGGAAATGAGAGTCCTAAGGGATCATGTCAATGATACACCAAAACAGACAAAAACATCAGCTTTAAAATGCATGCAATGCAAGTGAGGGAGGAAATGTGTGTGGGGTTTCAGCCTCCACAAGCTCGTCTCAACCTCAAGCCAGTCATGAAATAACAGTAATCATACTGAAGATAAACAACATACTATCAAGCAATGAACAAATAGGAGAAGTGAAGTGCCCTTAGGCAAACAAACACACATGCTTGAGAAAGAAAGAATCTACCCTCCTATCTTAAAACAAAATCTGATCAAATCTAAGCACTAAAGCAAGACCCTAAACAAGAGAATCAATCCCAGTCTTCAAGCTTCAGAACAAGCTTACCAAAGAAAGGGAGCTAAGCAAGCAGACTCATAGTGTCTTCCTCAGGAGAACACCAAGAGGTGTATACTCAGGAGTCATACCCTATGTGGCTCAACCACTGTGATCAGTTTACGTTCCTCCTCAGGAGAAACTAAACTCACAAGCAGGCTCCAACATCACTGGATATTTAGGAAATCCTATCTGAACTAGTGGAACTAAGTGAATAGACTCATAGGACCTTCCTCAGGAAAGTACTAGGAGGCTTCCACTTAGGAGTTGTATCCTATGTGGCTCAACAACTGTGATCAGTGTACATTCCTCCTCAGGAGAAATTAAACTCACAAGTTGGCTCCAACATCACTGGATACTTGAGAAATCCTAGATAAACTAAGGGAACTAAGTGAATAGACCCATAGGACCTTCCTCAGGAAAGTACTAGGAGGCTTTC
>OZ012741.1:406677119-406713433 GCA_963859935.3 Lathyrus sativus | reverse complement strand
TGGTTTTTAAAGTGAAATTGGGTAATTTTTTAACTTTGAACTTTTGTAATGGTTTTTATAGCGAAATTGGTATGTTTTTTGACTTGTAACTTGTGTTATGATGTATAGATTGAATTTGGTGAGTTTTTTAACTTTGAACTTTTGTTATGGTCTTTATAGTGAAATTGGTGAGTTTTTTCACTTGAAACTTTTGTAATGGTGTTAAAGTGAAATTGTGGATTTTTTCAACATTGAACTTTTGTTATGGTTTCTATAGAGAAATTGTTGAGTTTTTCAACTTTTAATTTTTATTATGGTTTTATACTGAAATTGGTTATTTTTTACAATTGAAACTTTTGTTGTGGTTTTTATAGTGAAATTGGTGAGTTTTTTCAATTGTAACTTTTGTAATGCTTTTATAGTGAAATTGGTGAGTTTTTTAACATTGAACTTTTGTAATAGTCTTTATGTGAAATTGAAGAGTTTTTTCAATTGGAAATTTTTTTATGGTTTTTATAGTCAAATTGATGAGTTTTTTAAATTTGAACTTTTGCAATGGTTTTTACATTGAATATGTTGAGTTTTTTAACTTGGAAATTTTGGTATGGTGTTTATATTGAAATTGTTGAGTTTTTGACTTGAAACTGTTGTAATGGTTTTTATAGTGAAATCGGTGAGTTTTTTCACTTGGACTTTTCGCTATGATTTTTATAGTGAAATTCAGAAGTTTTTAACTTTGAACTTTTGTTATGGGTTTTAGAGAGAAATTGGAGATTTTTTTAATTGAAACTTTGTAATGGTTTTTATAGTGAAAATTGGTGAGTTTTTCGACTTGGAAGTTGTGTTATGATGTGTTAGTGAATTTGGTGAGTTTTTTAAACTTTGAACTTTTGTTATGGTCTTTTTACTGAAATTGGTGAGTTTTTTCAATTGGAACTTTTGTTGTGGTTTTTAAAGTGAAATTGGGTAATTTTTTAACTTTGAACTTTTGTAATGGTTTTTATAGCGAAATTGGTATGTTTTTTGACTTGTAACTTGTGTTATGATGTATAGATTGAATTGGTGAGTTTTTTAACTTTGAACTTTTGTTATGGTCTTTATAGTGAAATTGGTGAGTTTTTTCACTTGAAACTTTTGTAATGGTGTTTAAAGTGAAATTGTGAATTTTTTCAACATTGAACTTTTGTTATGGTTTCTATAGAGAAATTGTTGAGTTTTTCAACTTTTAATTTTTATTATGGTTTTTATACTGAAATCGGTGATTTTTTACAATTTAAACTTTTGTTGTGGTTTTTATAGTGAAATTGGTGAGTTTTTTCAATTGTAACTTTTGCAATGCTTTTATAGTGAAAATGGTGAGTTTTTTAACATTGAACTTTTGTAATAGTCTTTATGTGAAATTGAAGATTTTTTTCAATTGGAAATTTTGTTATGGTTTTTATAGTCAAATTGATGAGTTTTTTAAATTTGAACTTTTGTAATGGTTTTTACATTGAAATTGTTGAGTTTTTTAACTTGGAAATTTTGGTATGGTGTTTATATTGAAATTGTTGAGTTTTTGACTTGAAACTTTTGTAATGGTTTTTATAGTGAAATTGGTGAGTTTTTTCACTTGGACTTTTCGCTATGTTTCTTTTATAGTGAAATTCAAAAGTTTTTAACTTTGAACTTTTGTTATGGGTTTTAGAGAGAAATTGGAGATTTTTTTAACTTGAAACTTTGTAATGGTTTTTATAGTGAAAATTGGTGAGTTTTTCGACTTGTAAGTTGTGTTATGATGTGTATAGTAAATTTGGTGAGTTTTTTAAACTTTGAACTTTTGTTATGGTCTTTATACTGAAATCGGTGAATTTTTTCAATTGGAACTTTTGTTGTGATTTTTAAAGTGAAATTGGGTAATTTTTTAACTTTGAACTTTTTAACTTTTGTAATGGTTTTGATAGCGAAATTGGCATGTTTTTTGACTTGTAACTTGTGTTATGATGTATAGAGTGAATTTGGTGAGTTTTTTAACTTTGAACTTTTGTTATGGTCTTTATAGTGAAATTGGTGAGTTTTTTCACTTGAAAATTTTGTAATGGTGTTTAAAGTTAAATTGGGGATTTTTTCAACATTGAACTTTTGTTATGGTTTCTATAGAGAAATTGTTGAGTTTTTCAACATTTAATTTTTATTATGGTTTTTATACTGAAATTGGTGATTTTTTACAATTAAAACAATTTTTTTGTGGTTTTTATAGTGAAATTGGTGAGTTTTTTCAATTGTAACTTTTGTAATAGTCTTTATGTGAAATTGAAGAGTTTTTTCAATTGGAAATTTTGTTATGGTTTTTATAGTCAAATTGATGAGTTTTTTAAATTTGAACTTTTGTAATGGTTTTTACATTGAAATTGTTGAGTTTTTTAACTTGGAAATTTTGGTATGGTGTTTATATTGAAATTGTTGAGTTTTTCACTTGAAACTGTTGTAATGGTTTTTATAGTGAAATCGGTGAGTTTTATCACTTGGACTTTTCGCTATGATTTTTATAGTGAAATTCAGAAGTTTTTAACTTTGAACTTTTGTTATGGGTTTTAGAGAGAAATTGAAGATTTTTTTTAACTTGGAACTTTTGTAATGGTTTTTATAGTGAAATTGGTGAGTTTTTCGACTTGTAAGTTGTGTTATGATGTTTATAGTGAATTTGGTGAGTTTTTTTAACTTTGAACTTTTGTTATGGTCTTTTTACTGAAATTGGTGAGTTTTTTCAATTGGAACTTTTGTTGTGGTTTTCAAAGTGAAATTGGATAATTTTTTAACTTTGAACTTTTGTTAACTTTTGTAATGGTTTTTATAGCGAAATTGGTATGTTTTTTGACTTGTAACATGTGTCATGATGTATAGAGTGAATTTGGTGAGTTTTTTAACTTTGAACTTTGAATTTTGTAATAGTCTTTATAGTGAAATTGGTGAGTTTTTTCACTTGAAACTTTTATAATGGTGTTTAAAGTGAAATTGGGGATTTTTTCAACATTGAAACTTTTGTTATGGTTTCTATAGAGAAATTGTTGAGTTTTTCAACTCTTAATTTTCATTATGGTTTTTATACTGAAATCGGTGATTTTTTACAATTGAAACTTTTGTTGTGGTTTTTATAGTGAAATTGGTGAGTTTTTTCAATTGTAACTTTTGTAATGCTTTTATAGTGAAATTGGTGAGTTTTTTAACATTGAACTTTTGTAATAGTCTTTATGTGAAATTGAAGAGTTTTTTCAATTGGAAATTTTGTTATGGTTTTTATAGTCAAATTGATGAGTTTTTTAAATTTAAACTTTTGTAATGGTTTTTACATTGAAATTGTTGAGTTTTTTAACTTGGAAATTTTGGTATGGTGTTTATATTGAAATTGTTGAGTTTTTGACTTGAAACTTTTGTAATGGTTTTTATAGTGAAATTGGTGAGTTTTTTCACTTGAAACTTTTGTAATGGTGTTTAAAGTGAAATTGTGGATTTTTTCAACATTGAACTTTTGTTATGGTTTCTATAGAGAAATTGTTGAGTTTTTCAACTTTTAATTTTTATTATGGTTTTTATACTGAAATTGGTTATTTTTTACAATTGAAACTTTTGTTGTGGTTTTTATAGTGAAATTGGTGAGTTTTTTCAATTGTAACTTTTGTAATGCTTTTATAATGAAATTGGTGAGTTTTTTAACATTGAACTTTTGTAATAGTCTTTATGTGAAATTGAAGAGTTTTTTCAATTGGAAATTTTGTTATGGTTTTTATAGTCAAATTGATGAATTTTTTAAATTTGAACTTTTGTAATGGTTTTTACATTGAAATTGTTGAGTTTTTTAACTTGGAAATTTTGGTATGGTGTTTATATTGAAATTGTTGAGATTTTGACTTGAAACTTTTGTAATGGTTTTTATAGTGAAATCGGTGAGTTTTTTCACTTGGACTTTTCGCTATGATTTTTATAGTGAAATTCAAAAGTTTTTAACTTTGAACTTTTGTTATGGGTTTTAGAGAGAAATTGGAGATTTTTTTAATTGAAACTTTGTAATGGTTTTTATAGTGAAAATTGGTGAGTTTTTCGACTTGGAAGTTGTGTTATGATGTGTTAGTGAATTTGGTGAGTTTTTTAAACTTTGAACTTTTGTTATGGTCTTTTTACTGAAATTGGTGAGTTTTTTCAATTGGAACTTTTGTTGTGGTTTTTAAAGTGAAATTGGGTAATTTTTTAACTTTGAACTTTTGTAATGGTTTTTATAGCGAAATTGGTATGTTTTTTGACTTGTAACTTGTGTTATGATGTATAGATTGAATTTGGTGAGTTTTTTAACTTTGAACTTTTGTTATGGTCTTTATAGTGAAATTGGTGAGTTTTTTCACTTGAAACTTTTGTAATGGTGTTTAAAGTGAAATTGTGGATTTTTTCAACATTGAACTTTTGTTATGGTTTCTATAGAGAAATTGTTGAGTTTTTCAACTTTTAATTTTTATTATGGTTTTTATACTGAAATTGGTTATTTTTTACAATTGAAACTTTTGTTGTGGTTTTTATAGTGAAATTGGTGAGTTTTTTCAATTGTAACTTTTGTAATGCTTTTATAGTGAAATTGGTGAGTTTTTTAACATTGAACTTTTGTAATAGTCTTTATGTGAAATTGAAGAGTTTTTTCAATTGGAAATTTTGTTATGGTTTTTATAGTCAAATTGATGAGTTTTTTAAATTTGAACTTTTGCAATGGTTTTTACATTGAAATTGTTGAGTTTTTTAACTTGGAAATTTTGGTATGGTGTTTATATTGAAATTGTTGAGTTTTTGACTTGAAACTGTTGTAATGGTTTTTTATAGTGAAATCGGTGAGTTTTTTCACTTGGACTTTTCGCTATGATTTTTATAGTGAAATTCAAAAGTTTTTAACTTTGAACTTTTGTTATGGGTTTTAGAGAGAAATTGGAGATTTTTTTTAACTTGGAACTTTTGTAATGGTTTTTATAGTGAAATTGGTGAGTTTTTCGACTTGTAAGTTGTGTTATGATGTGTATAGTGAATTTGGTGAGTTTTTTAAACTTTGAACTTTTGTTATGGTCTTTTTACTGAAATTGGTGAGTTTTTTCAATTGGAACTTTTGTTGTGGTTTTTAAAGTGAAATTGGGTAATTTTTTAACTTTGAACTTTTGTAATGGTTTTTATAGCGAAATTGGTATGTTTTTTGACTTGTAATTTGTGTTATGATGTATAGAGTGAATTTGGTGAGTTTTTTAACTTTGAACTTTTGTTATGGTCTTTATAGTGAAATTGATGAGTTTTTTCACTTGAAACTTTTGTAATGGTGTTTAAAGTGAAATTGGGAATTTTTTCAACATTGAACTTTTGTTATGGTTTCTATAGAGAAATTGTTAAGTTTTTCAACTTTTAATTTTTATTATGGTTTTTATACTGAAATCGGTGATTTTTTACAATTTAAACTTTTGTTGTGGTTTTTATAGTGAAATTGGTGAGTTTTTTCAATTGTAACTTTTGTAATGCTTTTATAGTGAAAATGGTGAGTTTTTTAACATTGAACTTTTGTAATAGTCTTTATGTGAAATTGAAGATTTTTTTCAATTGGAAATTTTGTTATGGTTTTTATAGTCAAATTGATGAGTTTTTTAAATTTGAACTTTTGTAATGGTTTTTACATTGAAATTGTTGAGTTTTTTAACTTGGAAATTTTGGTATGGTGTTTATATTGAAATTGTTGAGTTTTTGACTTGAAACTTTTGTAATGGTTTTTATAGTGAAATTGGTGAGTTTTTTCACTTGGACTTTTCGCTATGATTTTTATAGTGAAATTCAAAAGTTTTTAACTTTGAACTTTTGTTATGGGTTTTAGAGAGAAATTGGAGATTTTTTTTAACTTGAAACTTTGTAATGGTTTTTATAGTGAAAATTGGTGAGTTTTTCGACTTGTAAGTTGTGTTATGATGTGTATAGTAAATTTGGTGAGTTTTTTAAACTTTGAACTTTTGTTATGGTCTTTATACTGAAATCGGTGAATTATTTCAATTGGAACTTTTGTTGTGATTTTTACAGTGAAATTGGGTAATTTTTTAACTTTGAACTTTTTAACTTTTGTAATGGTTTTGATAGCGAAATTGGCATGTTTTTTGACTTGTAACTTGTGTTATGATGTATAGAGTGAATTTGGTGAGTTTTTTAACTTTGAACTTTTGTTATGGTCTTTATAGTGAAATTGGTGAGTTTTTTCACTTGAAAATTTTGTAATGGTGTTTAAAGTTAAATTGGGGATTTTTTCAACATTGAACTTTTGTTATGGTTTCTATAGAGAAATTGTTGAGTTTTTCAACATTTAATTTTTATTATGGTTTTTATACTGAAATTGGTGATTTTTTTACAATTGAAACAACTTTTTTGTGGTTTTTATAGTGAAATTGGTGAGTTTTTTCAATTGTAACTTTTGTAATAGTCTTTATGTGAAATTGAAGAGTTTTTTCAATTGGAAATTTTGTTATGGTTTTTATAGTCAAATTGATGAGTTTTTTAAATTTGAACTTTTGTAATGGTTTTTACATTGAAATTGTTGAGTTTTTTAACTTGGAAATTTTGGTATGGTGTTTATATTGAAATTGTTGAGTTTTTCACTTGAAACTGTTGTAATGGTTTTTATAGTGAAATCGGTGAGTTTTATCACTTGGACTTTTCGCTATGATTTTTATAGTGAAATTCAGAAGTTTTTAACTTTGAACTTTTGTTATGGGTTTTAGAGAGAAATTGGAGATTTTTTTTAACTTGGAACTTTTGTAATGGTTTTTATAGTGAAATTGGTGAGTTTTTCGACTTGTAAGTTGTGTTATGATGTTTATAGTGAATTTGGTGAGTTTTTTGAACTTTGAACTTTTGTTATGGTCTTTTTACTGAAATTGGTGAGTTTTTTCAATTGGAACTTTTGTTGTGGTTTTCAAAGTGAAATTGGGTAATTTTTTAACTTTGAACTTTTGTTAACTTTTGTAATGGTTTTTATAGCGAAATTGGTATGTTTTTTGACTTGTAACATGTGTCATGATGTATAGAGTGAATTTGGTGAGTTTTTTAACTTTGAACTTTGAATTTTGTAATAGTCTTTATAGTGAAATTGGTGAGTTTTTTCACTTGAAACTTTTATAATGGTGTTTAAAGTGAAATTTGGGATTTTTTCAACATTGAACTTTTGTTATGGTTTCTATAGAGAAATTGTTGAGTTTTTCAACTCTTAATTTTTATTATGGTTTTTATACTGAAATCGGTGATTTTTTACAATTGAAACTTTTGTTGTGGTTTTTATAGTGAAATTGGTGAGTTTTGTCAATTGTAACTTTTGTAATGCTTTTATAGTGAAATTGGTGAGTTTTTTTAACATTGAACTTTTGTAATAGTCTTTATGTGAAATTGAAGAGTTTTTTCAATTGGAAATTTTGTTATGGTTTTTATAGTCAAATTGATGAGTTTTTTAAATTTGAACTTTTGTAATGGTTTTTACATTGAAATTGTTGAGTTTTTTAACTTGGAAATTTTGGTATGGTGTTTATATTAAAATTGTTGAGTTTTTGACTTGAAACTTTTGTAATGGTTTTTATAGTGAAATTGGTGAGTTTTTTCACTTGAAACTTTTGTAATGGTGTTTAAAGTGAAATTGTGGATTTTTTCAACATTGAACTTTTGTTATGGTTTCTATAGAGAAATTGTTGAGTTTTTCAACTTTTAATTTTTATTATGGTTTTTATACTGAAATTGGTTATTTTTTACAATTGAAACTTTTGTTGTGGTTTTTATAGTGAAATTGGTGAGTTTTTTCAATTGTAACTTTTGTAATGCTTTTATAATGAAATTGGTGAGTTTTTTAACATTGAACTTTTGTAATAGTCTTTATGTGAAATTGAAGAGTTTTTTCAATTGAAAATTTTGTTATGGTTTTTATAGTCAAATTGATGAGTTTTTTAAATTTGAACTTTTGCAATGGTTTTTACATTGAAATTGTTGAGTTTTTTAACTTGGAAATTTTGGTATGGTGTTTATATTGAAATTCTTGAGTTTTTGACTTGAAACTTTTGTAATGGTTTTTATAGGGAAATTGGTGAGTTTTTTCACTTGAAACTTTTGTAATGGTGTTTAAAGTGAAATTGTGGAATTTTTCAACATTGAACTTTTGTTATGGTTTCTATAGAGAAATTGTTGAGTTTTTCAACTTTTAATTTTTATTATGGTTTTTATACTGAAATCGGTGATTTTTTACAATTGAAACTTTTGTTGTGGTTTTTATAGTGAAATTGGTGAGTTTTTTCAATTGTAACTTTTGTAATGCTTTTATAGTGAAATTGGTGAGTTTTTTAACATTGAACTTTTGTAATAGTCTTTATGTGAAATTGAAGAGTTTTTTCAATTGGAAATTTTGTTATGGTTTTTATAGTCAAATTGATGAGTTTTTTAAATTTTAACTTTTGCAATGGTTTTTACATTGAAATTGTTGAGTTTTTTAACTTGGAAATTTTGGTATGGTGTTTATATTGAAATTGTTGTGTTTTTGACTTGAAACTGTTGTAATGGTTTTTATAGTGAAATCGGTGAGTTTTTTCACTTGGACTTTTCGCTATGATTTTTATAGTGAAATTCAAAAGTTTTTAACTTTGAACTTTTGTTATGGGTTTTAGAGAGAAATTGGAGATTTTTTTTAACTTGAAACTTTGTAATGGTTTTTATAGTGAAAATTGGTGAGTTTTTCGACTTGTAAGTTGTGTTATGATGTGTATAGTAAATTTGGTGAGTTTTTTAAACTTTGAACTTTTGTTATGGTCTTTATACTGAAATTGGTGAATTTTTTCAATTGGAACTTTTGTTGTGGTTTTTAAAGTGAAATTGGGTAATTTTTTAACTTTGAACTTTTTAACTTTTGTAATGGTTTTGATAGCGAAATTGGCATGTTTTTTGACTTGTAACTTGTGTTATGATGTATAGAGTGAATTTGGTGAGTTTTTTAACTTTGAACTCTTGTTATGGTCTTTATAGTGAAATTGGTGAGTTTTTTCACTTGAAAATTTTGTAATGGTGTTTAAAGTGAAATTGGGGATTTTTTCAACATTGAACTTTTGTTATGGTTTCTATAGAGAAATTGTTGAGTTTTTCAACATTTAATTTTTATTATGGTTTTTATACTGAAATTGGTGATTTTTTACAATTGAAACAATTTTTTTTGTGGTTTTTATAGTGAAATTGGTGAGTTTTTTCAATTGTAACTTTTGTAATAGTCTTTATGTGAAATTGAAGAGTTTTTTCAATTGGAAATTTTGTTATGGTTTTTATAGTCAAATTGATGAGTTTTTTAAATTTGAACTTTTGTAATGGTTTTTACATTGAAATTGTTGAGTTTTTTAACTTGGAAATTTTGGTATGGTGTTTATATTGAAATTGTTGAGTTTTTGACTTGAAACTGTTTTAATGGTTTTTATAGTGAAATCGGTGAGTTTTTCCACTTGACTTTTCGCTATGATTTTTATAGTGAAATTCAGAAGTTTTTAACTTTGAACTTTTGTTATGGGTTTTAGAGAGAAATTGGAGATTTTTTTTAACTTGGAACTTTTGTAATGGTTTTTATAGTGAAATTGCTGAGTTTTTCGACTTGTAAGTTGTGTTATGATGTTTATAGTGAATTTGGTGAGTTTTTTTAACTTTGAACTTTTGTTATGGTCTTTTTACTGAAATTGGTGAGTTTTTTCAATTGGAACTTTTGTTGTGGTTTTCAAAGTGAAATTGGGTAATTTTTTAACTTTGAACTTTTGTTAACTTTTGTAATGGTTTTTATAGCGAAATTGGTATGTTTTTTGACTTGTAACATGTGTCATGATGTATAGATTGAATTTGGTGAGTTTTTTAACTTTGAACTTTGAATTTTGTAATAGTCTTTATAGTGAAATTGGTGAGTTTTTTCACTTGAAACTTTTATAATGGTGTTTAAAGTGAAATTGGGGATTTTTTCAACATTGAACTTTTGTTATGGTTTCTATAGAGAAATTGTTGAGTTTTTCAACTCTTAATTTTTATTATGGTTTTTATACTGAAATCGGTGATTTTTTACAATTGAAACTTTTGTTGTGGTTTTTATAGTGAAATTGGTGAGTTTTTTTAACATTGAACTTTTGTAATAGTCTTTATGTGAAATTGAAGAGTTTTTTCAATTGGAAATTTTGTTATGGTTTTTATAGTCAAATTGATGAGTTTTTTAAATTTGAACTTTTGTAATGGTTTTTACATTGAAATTGTTGAGTTTTTTAACTTGGAAATTTTGGTATGGTGTTTATATTGAAATTGTTGAGTTTTTGACTTGAAACTTTTGTAATGGTTTTTATAGTGAAATTGGTGAGTTTTTTCACTTGAAACTTTTGTAATGGTGTTTAAAGTGAAATTGTGGATTTTTTCAACATTGAACTTTTGTTATGGTTTCTATAGAGAAATTGTTGAGTTTTTCAACTTTTAATTTTTATTATGGTTTTTATACTGAAATTGGTTATTTTTTACAATTGAAACTTTTGTTGTGGTTTTTATAGTGAAATTGGTGAGTTTTTTCAATTGTAACTTTTGTAATGCTTTTATAGTGAAATTGGTGAGTTTTTTTAACATTGAACTTTTGTAATAGTCTTTATGTGAAATTGAAGAGTTTTTTCAATTGAAAATTTTGTTATGGTTTTTATAGTCAAATTGATGAGTTTTTTAAATTTGAACTTTTGCAATGGTTTTTACATTGAAATTGTTGAGTTTTTTAACTTGGAAATTTTGGTATGGTGTTTATATTGAAATTGTTGAGTTTTTGACTTGAAACTTTTGTAATGGTTTTTATAGGGAAATTGGTGAGTTTTTTCACTTGAAACTTTTGTAATGGTGTTTAAAGTGAAATTGTGGATTTTTTCAACATTGAACTTTTGTTATGGTTTCTATAGAGAAATTGTTGAGTTTTTCAACTTTTAATTTTTATTATGGTTTTTATACTGAAATCGGTGATTTTTTACAATTGAAACTTTTGTTGTGGTTTTTATAGTGAAATTGGTGAGTTTTTTCAATTGTAACTTTTGTAATGCTTTTATAGTGAAATTGGTGAGTTTTTAACATTGAACTTTTGTAATAGTCTTTATGTGAAATTGAAGAGTTTTTTCAATTGGAAATTTTGTTATGGTTTTTATAGTCAAATTGATGAGTTTTTTAAATTTGAACTTTTGCAATGGTTTTTACATTGAAATTGTTCAGTTTTTTAACTTGGAAATTTTGGTATGGTGTTTATATTGAAATTGTTGAGTTTTTCACTTGAAACTGTTGTAATGGTTTTTATAGTGAAATCGGTGAGTTTTATCACTTGGACTTTTCGCTATGATTTTTATAGTGAAATTCAGAAGTTTTTAACTTTGAACTTTTGTTATGGGTTTTAGAGAGAAATTGGAGATTTTTTTTAACTTGGAACTTTTGTAATGGTTTTTATAGTGAAATTGGTGAGTTTTTCAACTTGTAAGTTGTGTTATGATGTTTATAGTGAATTTGGTGAGTTTTTTGAACTTTGAACTTTTGTTATGGTCTTTTTACTGAAATTGGTGAGTTTTTTCAATTGGAACTTTTGTTGTGGTTTTCAAAGTGAAATTGGGTAATTTTTTAACTTTGAACTTTTGTTAACTTTTGTAATGGTTTTTATAGCGAAATTGGTATGTTTTTTGACTTGTAACATGTGTCATGATGTATAGAGTGAATTTGGTGAGTTTTTTAACTTTGAACTTTGAATTTTGTAATAGTCTTTATAGTGAAATTGGTGAGTTTTTTCACTTGAAACTTTTATAATGGTGTTTAAAGTGAAATTTGGGATTTTTTCAACATTGAACTTTTGTTATGGTTTCTATAGAGAAATTGTTGAGTTTTTCAACTCTTAATTTTTATTATGGTTTTTATACTGAAATCGGTGATTTTTTACAATTGAAACTTTTGTTGTGGTTTTTATAGTGAAATTGGTGAGTTTTGTCAATTGTAACTTTTGTAATGCTTTTATAGTGAAATTGGTGAGTTTTTTTAACATTGAACTTTTGTAATAGTCTTTATGTGAAATTGAAGAGTTTTTTCAATTGGAAATTTTGTTATGGTTTTTATAGTCAAATTGATGAGTTTTTTAAATTTGAACTTTTGTAATGGTTTTTACATTGAAATTGTTGAGTTTTTTAACTTGGAAATTTTGGTATGGTGTTTATATTAAAATTGTTGAGTTTTTGACTTGAAACTTTTGTAATGGTTTTTATAGTGAAATTGGTGAGTTTTTTCACTTGAAACTTTTGTAATGGTGTTTAAAGTGAAATTGTGGATTTTTTCAACATTGAACTTTTGTTATGGTTTCTATAGAGAAATTGTTGAGTTTTTCAACTTTTAATTTTTATTATGGTTTTTATACTGAAATTGGTTATTTTTTACAATTGAAACTTTTGTTGTGGTTTTTATAGTGAAATTGGTGAGTTTTTTCAATTGTAACTTTTGTAATGCTTTTATAATGAAATTGGTGAGTTTTTTAACATTGAACTTTTGTAATAGTCTTTATGTGAAATTGAAGAGTTTTTTCAATTGAAAATTTTGTTATGGTTTTTATAGTCAAATTGATGAGTTTTTTAAATTTGAACTTTTGCAATGGTTTTTACATTGAAATTGTTGAGTTTTTTAACTTGGAAATTTTGGTATGGTGTTTATATTGAAATTCTTGAGTTTTTGACTTGAAACTTTTGTAATGGTTTTTATAGGGAAATTGGTGAGTTTTTTCACTTGAAACTTTTGTAATGGTGTTTAAAGTGAAATTGTGGAATTTTTCAACATTGAACTTTTGTTATGGTTTCTATAGAGAAATTGTTGAGTTTTTCAACTTTTAATTTTTATTATGGTTTTTATACTGAAATCGGTGATTTTTTACAATTGAAACTTTTGTTGTGGTTTTTATAGTGAAATTGGTGAGTTTTTTCAATTGTAACTTTTGTAATGCTTTTATAGTGAAATTGGTGAGTTTTTTAACATTGAACTTTTGTAATAGTCTTTATGTGAAATTGAAGAGTTTTTTCAATTGGAAATTTTGTTATGGTTTTTATAGTCAAATTGATGAGTTTTTTAAATTTTAACTTTTGCAATGGTTTTTACATTGAAATTGTTGAGTTTTTTAACTTGGAAATTTTGGTATGGTGTTTATATTGAAATTGTTGAGTTTTTGACTTGAAACTGTTGTAATGGTTTTTATAGTGAAATCGGTGAGTTTTTTCACTTGGACTTTTCGCTATGATTTTTATAGTGAAATTCAAAAGTTTTTAACTTTGAACTTTTGTTATGGGTTTTAGAGAGAAATTGGAGATTTTTTTTAACTTGAAACTTTGTAATGGTTTTTATAGTGAAAATTGGTGAGTTTTTCGACTTGTAAGTTGTGTTATGATGTGTATAGTAAATTTGGTGAGTTTTTTAAACTTTGAACTTTTGTTATGGTCTTTATACTGAAATTGGTGAATTTTTTCAATTGGAACTTTTGTTGTGGTTTTTAAAGTGAAATTGGGTAATTTTTTAACTTTGAACTTTTTAACTTTTGTAATGGTTTTGATAGCGAAATTGGCATGTTTTTTGACTTGTAACTTGTGTTATGATGTATAGAGTGAATTTGGTGAGTTTTTTAACTTTGAACTCTTGTTATGGTCTTTATAGTGAAATTGGTGAGTTTTTTCACTTGAAAATTTTGTAATGGTGTTTAAAGTGAAATTGGGGATTTTTTCAACATTGAACTTTTGTTATGGTTTCTATAGAGAAATTGTTGAGTTTTTCAACATTTAATTTTTATTATGGTTTTTATACTGAAATTGGTGATTTTTTACAATTGAAACAATTTTTTTTGTGGTTTTTATAGTGAAATTGGTGAGTTTTTTCAATTGTAACTTTTGTAATAGTCTTTATGTGAAATTGAAGAGTTTTTTCAATTGGAAATTTTGTTATGGTTTTTATAGTCAAATTGATGAGTTTTTTAAATTTGAACTTTTGTAATGGTTTTTACATTGAAATTGTTGAGTTTTTTAACTTGGAAATTTTGGTATGGTGTTTATATTGAAATTGTTGAGTTTTTGACTTGAAACTGTTTTAATGGTTTTTATAGTGAAATCGGTGAGTTTTTCCACTTGACTTTTCGCTATGATTTTTATAGTGAAATTCAGAAGTTTTTAACTTTGAACTTTTGTTATGGGTTTTAGAGAGAAATTGGAGATTTTTTTTAACTTGGAACTTTTGTAATGGTTTTTATAGTGAAATTGCTGAGTTTTTCGACTTGTAAGTTGTGTTATGATGTTTATAGTGAATTTGGTGAGTTTTTTTAACTTTGAACTTTTGTTATGGTCTTTTTACTGAAATTGGTGAGTTTTTTCAATTGGAACTTTTGTTGTGGTTTTCAAAGTGAAATTGGGTAATTTTTTAACTTTGAACTTTTGTTAACTTTTGTAATGGTTTTTATAGCGAAATTGGTATGTTTTTTGACTTGTAACATGTGTCATGATGTATAGAGTGAATTTGGTGAGTTTTTTAACTTTGAACTTTGAATTTTGTAATAGTCTTTATAGTGAAATTGGTGAGTTTTTTCACTTGAAACTTTTATAATGGTGTTTAAAGTGAAATTGGGGATTTTTTCAACATTGAACTTTTGTTATGGTTTCTATAGAGAAATTGTTGAGTTTTTCAACTCTTAATTTTTATTATGGTTTTTATACTGAAATCGGTGATTTTTTACAATTGAAACTTTTGTTGTGGTTTTTATAGTGAAATTGGTGAGTTTTTTTAACATTGAACTTTTGTAATAGTCTTTATGTGAAATTGAAGAGTTTTTTCAATTGGAAATTTTGTTATGGTTTTTATAGTCAAATTGATGAGTTTTTTAAATTTGAACTTTTGTAATGGTTTTTACATTGAAATTGTTGAGTTTTTTAACTTGGAAATTTTGGTATGGTGTTTATATTGAAATTGTTGAGTTTTTGACTTGAAACTTTTGTAATGGTTTTTATAGTGAAATTGGTGAGTTTTTTCACTTGAAACTTTTGTAATGGTGTTTAAAGTGAAATTGTGGATTTTTTCAACATTGAACTTTTGTTATGGTTTCTATAGAGAAATTGTTGAGTTTTTCAACTTTTAATTTTTATTATGGTTTTTATACTGAAATTGGTTATTTTTTACAATTGAAACTTTTGTTGTGGTTTTTATAGTGAAATTGGTGAGTTTTTTCAATTGTAACTTTTGTAATGCTTTTATAGTGAAATTGGTGAGTTTTTTTAACATTGAACTTTTGTAATAGTCTTTATGTGAAATTGAAGAGTTTTTTCAATTGAAAATTTTGTTATGGTTTTTATAGTCAAATTGATGAGTTTTTTAAATTTGAACTTTTGCAATGGTTTTTACATTGAAATTGTTGAGTTTTTTAACTTGGAAATTTTGGTATGGTGTTTATATTGAAATTGTTGAGTTTTTGACTTGAAACTTTTGTAATGGTTTTTATAGGGAAATTGGTGAGTTTTTTCACTTGAAACTTTTGTAATGGTGTTTAAAGTGAAATTGTGGATTTTTTCAACATTGAACTTTTGTTATGGTTTCTATAGAGAAATTGTTGAGTTTTTCAACTTTTAATTTTTATTATGGTTTTTATACTGAAATCGGTGATTTTTTACAATTGAAACTTTTGTTGTGGTTTTTATAGTGAAATTGGTGAGTTTTTTCAATTGTAACTTTTGTAATGCTTTTATAGTGAAATTGGTGAGTTTTTAACATTGAACTTTTGTAATAGTCTTTATGTGAAATTGAAGAGTTTTTTCAATTGGAAATTTTGTTATGGTTTTTATAGTCAAATTGATGAGTTTTTTAAATTTGAACTTTTGCAATGGTTTTTACATTGAAATTGTTCAGTTTTTTAACTTGGAAATTTTGGTATGGTGTTTATATTGAAATTGTTGAGTTTTTGACTTGAAACTGTTGTAATGGTTTTTATAGTGAAATCGGTGAGTTTTTTCACTTGGACTTTTCGCTATGATTTTTATAGTGAAATTCAAAAGTTTTTAACTTTGAACTTTTGTTATGGGTTTTAGAGAGAAATTGGAGATTTTTTTTACTTGAAACTTTGTAATGGTTTTTATAGTGAAAATTGGTGAGTTTTTCGACTTGTAAGTTGTGTTATGATGTGTATAGTAAATTTGGTGAGTTTTTTAAACTTTGAACTTTTGTTATGGTCTTTATACTGAAATTGGTGAATTTTTTCAATTGGAACTTTTGTTGTGGTTTTTAAAGTGAAATTGGGTAATTTTTTAACTTTGAACTTTTTAACTTTTGTAATGGTTTTGATAGCGAAATTGGCATGTTTTTTGACTTGTAACTTGTGTTATGATGTATAGAGTGAATTTGGTGAGTTTTTTAACTTTGAACTTTTGTTATGGTCTTTATAGTGAAATTGGTGAGTTTTTTCACTTGAAAATTTTGTAATGGTGTTTAAAGTGAAATTGGGGATTTTTTCAACATTGAACTTTTGTTATGGTTTCTATAGAGAAATTGTTGAGTTTTTCAACATTTAATTTTTATTATGGTTTTTATACTGAAATTGGTGATTTTTTACAATTGAAACAATTTTGTTTGTGGTTTTTATAGTGAAATTGGTGAGTTTTTTCAATTGTAACTTTCGTAATAGCCTTTATGTGAAATTGAAGAGTTTTTTCAATTGGAAATTTTGTTATGGTTTTTATAGTCAAATTGATGAGTTTTTTAAATTTGAACTTTTGTAATGGTTTTTACATTGAAATTGTTGAGTTTTTTAACTTGGAAATTTTGGTATGGTGTTTATATTGAAATTGTTGAGTTTTTGACTTGAAACTGTTGTAATGGTTTTTATAGTGAAATCGGTGAGTTTTTTCACTTGGACTTTTCGCTATGATTTTTATAGTGAAATTCAAAAGTTTTTAACTTTGAACTTTTGTTATGGGTTTTAGAGAGAAATTGGAGATTTTTTTTAACTTGAAACTTTGTAATGGTTTTTATAGTGAAAATTGGTGAGTTTTTCGACTTGTAAGTTGTGTTATGATGTGTATAGTAAATTTGGTGAGTTTTTTAAACTTTGAACTTTTGTTATGGTCTTTATACTGAAATTGGTGAATTTTTTCAATTGGAACTTTTGTTGTGGTTTTTAAAGTGAAATTGGGTAATTTTTTAACTTTGAACTTTTTAACTTTTGTAATGGTTTTGATAGCGAAATTGGCATGTTTTTTGACTTGTAACTTGTGTTATGATGTATAGAGTGAATTTGGTGAGTTTTTTAACTTTGAACTCTTGTTATGGTCTTTATAGTGAAATTGGTGAGTTTTTTCACTTGAAAATTTTGTAATGGTGTTTAAAGTGAAATTGGGGATTTTTTCAACATTGAACTTTTGTTATGGTTTCTATAGAGAAATTGTTGAGTTTTTCAACATTTAATTTTTATTATGGTTTTTATACTGAAATTGGTGGTTTTTTACAATTGAAACAATTTTTTTTTGTGGTTTTTATAGTGAAATTGGTGAGTTTTTTCAATTGTAACTTTTGTAATAGTCTTTATGTGAAATTGAAGAGTTTTTTCAATTGGAAATTTTGTTATGGTTTTTATAGTCAAATTGATGAGTTTTTTAAATTTGAACTTTTGTAATGGTTTTTACATTGAAATTGTTGAGTTTTTTAACTTGGAAATTTTGGTATGGTGTTTATATTGAAATTGTTGAGTTTTTGACTTGAAACTGTTTTAATGGTTTTTATAGTGAAATCGGTGAGTTTTTCCACTTGGACTTTTCGCTATGATTTTTATAGTGAAATTCAGAAGTTTTTAACTTTGAACTTTTGTTATGGGTTTTAGAGAGAAATTGGAGATTTTTTTTAACTTGGAACTTTTGTAATGGTTTTTATAGTGAAATTGGTGAGTTTTTCGACTTGTAAGTTGTGTTATGATGTTTATAGTGAATTTGGTGAGTTTTTTTAACTTAGAACTTTTGTTATGGTCTTTTTACTGAAATTGGTGAGTTTTTTCAATAGGAACTTTTGTTGTGGTTTTCAAAGTGAAATTGGGTAATTTTTTAACTTTGAACTTTTGTTAACTTTTGTAATGGTTTTTATAGCGAAATTGGTATGTTTTTTGACTTGTAACATGTGTCATGATGTATAGAGTGAATTTGGTGAGTTTTTTAACTTTGAACTTTGAATTTTGTAATAGTCTTTATAGTGAAATTGGTGAGTTTTTTCACTTGAAACTTTTATAATGGTGTTTAAAGTGAAATTGGGGATTTTTTCAACATTGAACTTTTGTTATGGTTTCTATAGAGAAATTGTTGAGTTTTTCAACTCTTAATTTTTATTATGGTTTTTATACTGAAATCGGTGATTTTTTACAATTGAAACTTTTGTTGTGGTTTTTATAGTGAAATTGGTGAGTTTTGTCAATTGTAACTTTTGTAATGCTTTTATAGTGAAATTGGTGAGTTTTTTTAACATTGAACTTTTGTAATAGTCTTTATGTGAAATTGAAGAGTTTTTTCAATTGGAAATTTTGTTATGGTTTTTATAGTCAAATTGATGAGTTTTTTAAATTTGAACTTTTGTAATGGTTTTTACATTGAAATTGTTGAGTTTTTTAACTTGGAAATTTTGGTATGGTGTTTATATTGAAATTGTTGAGTTTTTGACTTGAAACTTTTGTAATGGTTTTTATAGTGAAATTGGTGAGTTTTTTCACTTGAAACTTTTGTAATGGTGTTTAAAGTGAAATTGTGGATTTTTTCAACATTGAACTTTTGTTATGGTTTCTATAGAGAAATTGTTGAGTTTTTCAACTTTTAATTTTTATTATGGTTTTTATACTGAAATTGGTTATTTTTTACAATTGAAACTTTTGTTGTGGTTTTTATAGTGAAATTGGTGAGTTTTTTCAATTGTAACTTTTGTAATGCTTTTATAGTGAAATTGGTGAGTTTTTTAACATTGAACTTTTGTAATAGTCTTTATGTGAAATTGAAGAGTTTTTTCAATTGAAAATTTTGTTATGGTTTTTATAGTCAAATTGATGAGTTTTTTTAAATTTGTACTTTTGCAATGGTTTTTACATTGAAATTGTTGAGTTTTTTAACTTGGAAATTTTGGTATGGTGTTTATATTGAAATTGTTGAGTTTTTGACTTGAAACTTTTGTAATGGTTTTTATAGGGAAATTGGTGAGTTTTTTCACTTGAAACTTTTGTAATGGTGTTTAAAGTGAAATTGTGGATTTTTTCAACATTGAACTTTTGTTATGGTTTCTATAGAGAAATTGTTGAGTTTTTCAACTTTTAATTTTTATTATGGTTTTTATACTGAAATCGGTGATTTTTTACAATTGAAACTTTTGTTGTGGTTTTTATAGTGAAATTGGTGAGTTTTTTCAATTGTAACTTTTGTAATGCTTTTATAGTGAAATTGGTGAGTTTTTTAACATTGAACTTTTGTAATAGTCTTTATGTGAAATTGAAGAGTTTTTTCAATTGGAAATTTTGTTATGGTTTTTATAGTCAAATTGATGAGTTTTTTAAATTTGAACTTTTGCAATGGTTTTTACATTGAAATTGTTCAGTTTTTTAACTTGGAAATTTTGGTATGGTGTTTATATTGAAATTGTTGAGTTTTTGACTTGAAACTGTTGTAATGGTTTTTATAGTGAAATCGGTGAGTTTTTTCACTTGGACTTTTCGCTATGATTTTTATAGTGAAATTCAAAAGTTTTTAACTTTGAACTTTTGTTATGGGTTTTAGAGAGAAATTGGAGATTTTTTTTACTTGAAACTTTGTAATGGTTTTTATAGTGAAAATTGGTGAGTTTTTCGACTTGTAAGTTGTGTTATGATGTGTATAGTAAATTTGGTGAGTTTTTTAAACTTTGAACTTTTGTTATGGTCTTTATACTGAAATTGGTGAATTTTTTCAATTGGAACTTTTGTTGTGGTTTTTAAAGTGAAATTGGGTAATTTTTTAACTTTGAACTTTTTAACTTTTGTAATGGTTTTGATAGCGAAATTGGCATGTTTTTTGACTTGTAACTTGTGTTATGATGTATAGAGTGAATTTGGTGAGTTTTTTAACTTTGAACTTTTGTTACGGTCTTTATAGTGAAATTGGTGAGTTTTTTCACTTGAAAATTTTGTAATGGTGTTTAAAGTGAAATTGGGGATTTTTTCAACATTGAACTTTTGTTATGGTTTCTATAGAGAAATTGTTGAGTTTTTCAACATTTAATTTTTATTATGGTTTTTATACTGAAATTGGTGATTTTTTACAATTGAAACAATTTTTTTTATGGTTTTTATAGTGAAATTGGTGAGTTTTTTCAATTGTAACTTTTGTAATAGCCTTTATGTGAAATTGAAGAGTTTTTTCAATTGGAAATTTTGTTATGGTTTTTATAGTCAAATTGATGAGTTTTTTAAATTTGAACTTTTGTAATGGTTTTTACATTGAAATTGTTGAGTTTTTTAACTTGGAAATTTTGGTATGGTGTTTATATTGAAATTGTTGAGTTTTTGACTTGAAACTGTTGTAATGGTTTTTATAGTGAAATCGGTGAGTTTTTTCACTTGGACTTTTCGCTATGATTTTTATAGTGAAATTCAGAAGTTTTTAACTTTGAACTTTTGTTATGGGTTTTAGATAGAAATTGGAGATTTTTTTTAACTTGGAACTTTTGTAATGGTTGTTATAGTGAAATTGGTGAGTTTTTCGACTTGTAAGTTGTGTTATGATGTTTATAGTGAATTTGGTGAGTTTTTTTAACTTTGAACTTTTGTTATGGTCTTTTTACTGAAATTGGTGAGTTTTTTCAATTGGAACTTTTGTTGTGGTTTTCAAAGTGAAATTGGGTAATTTTTTAACTTTGAACTTTTGTTAACTTTTGTAATGGTTTTTATAGCGAAATTGGTATGTTTTTTGACTTGTAACTAGTGTTATGATGTATAGAGTGAATTTGGTGAGTTTTTTAACTTTGAACTTTTGTTATGGTCTTTATAGTGAAATTGGTGAGTTTTTTCACTTGAAACTTTTATAATGGTGTTTAAAGTGAAATTGGGGATTTTTTCAACATTGAACTTTTGTCATGGTGTCTATAGAGAAATTGTTGAGTTTTTCAACTCTTAATTTTTATTATGGTTTTTATACTGAAATCGGTGATTTTTTACAATTGAAACTTTTGTTGTGGTTTTTATAGTGAAATTGGTGAGTTTTTTCAATTGTAACTTTTGTAATGCTTTTATAGTGAAATTGGTGAGTTTTTTAACATTGAACTTTTGTAATAGTCTTTATGTGAAATTGAAGAGTTTTTTCAATTGGAAATTTTGTTATGGTTTTTATAGTCAAATTGATGAGTTTTTTAAATTTGAACTTTTGTAATGGTTTTTACATTGAAATTGTTGAGTTTTTTAACTTGGAAATTTTGGTATGGTGTTTATATTGAAATTGTTGAGTTTTTGACTTAAAACTTTTGTAATGGTTTTTATAGTGAAATTGGTGAGTTTTTTCACTTGGACTTTTTGCAATGATTTTTATAGTGAAATTCAAAAGTTTTTAACTTTGAACTTTTGTTATGGGTTTTAGAGAGAAATTGGAGATTTTTTTTAACTTGAAACTTTGTAATGGTTTTTATAGTGAAAATTGGTGAGTTTTTCGACTTGTAAGTTGTGTTATGATGTGTATAGTGAATTTGGTGAGTTTTTTAAACTTTGAACTTTTGTTATGGTCTTTATACTGAAATTGGTGAATTTTTTCAATTGGAACTTTTGTTGTGGTTTTTAAAGTGAAATTGGGTAATTTTTTAACTTTGAACTTATTTAACTTTTGTAATGGTTTTGATAGCGAAATTGGCATGTTTTTTGACTTGTAACTTGTGTTATGATGTATAGACTGAATTTGGTGAGTTTTTTTAACTTTGAACTTTTGTTATGGTCTTTATAGTGAAATTGATGAGTTTTTTCACTTGAAACTTTTGTAATGGTGTTTAAATTGAAATTGGGGATTTTTTCAACATTGAACTTTTGTTTTGGTTTCTATAGAGAAATTGTTGAGTTTTTCAACTTTTAATTTTTATTATGGTTTTTATACTGAAATCGGTGATTTTTTATAATTGAAACTTTTGTTGTGGTTTTTATAGTGAAATTGGTGAGTTTTTTCAATTGTAACTTTTGTAATGCGTTTATATTGAAAATGGTGAGTTTTTTTAACATTGAACTTTTGTAGTAGTCTTTATGTGAAATTGAAGAGTTTTTTCAATTGGAAATTTTGTTATGGTTTTTATAGTCAAATTGATGAGTTTTTTAAATTTGAACTTTTGTAATGGTTTTTACATTGAAATTGTTGAGTTTTTTAACTTGGAAATTTTGGTATGGTGTTTATATTGAAATTGTTGAGTTTTTGACTTGAAACTGTTGTAGTGGTTTTTATAGTGAAATCGGTGATTTTTTTCACTTGGACTTTTCGCTATGATTTTTATAATGAAATTCAGAAGTTTTTAACTTTAAACTTTTGTTATGGGTTTTAGAGAGAAATTGGAGATTTTTTTTAACTTGGAACTTTTGTAATGGTTTAGATTGTGAAATTGGTGAATTTTTCGACTTGTAAGTTGTGTTATGATGTTTATAGTGAATTTGGTGAGTTTTTTTAACTTTGAACTTTTGTTATGGTCTTTTTACTGAAATTGGTGACTTTATTCAATTGGAACTTTTGTTGTGGTTTTTAAAGTGAAATTGGATTATTTTTTAACTTTGAACTTTTGTTAACTTTTGTAATGGTTTTTATAGCGAAATTGGTATGTTTTTGACTTGTAACTTGTGTTATGATGTATAGAGTGAATTTGTGTGAGTTTTTTAACTTTGAACTTTTGTTATAGTCTTTATAGTGAAATTGGTGAGTTTTTTCACTTGAAACTTTCGTAATGGTGTTTAAAGTGAAATTGGGGATTTTTTCAACATTGAACTTTTGTTATGGTTTCTATAGAGAAATTGTTGAGTTTTTCAACTTTTAATTTTTATTATGGTTTTTATACTTAAATCGGGGATTTCTTACAATTGAAATTTTTGTTGTGGTTTTTATAGTGAAATTGGTGAGTATTTTCAATTGTAACTTTTGTAATGCTTTTATATTGAAATTGGTGAGTTTTTTAACATTGAACTTTTGTAATAGTCTTTTTGTATAATTGAAGAGTTTTTTCAATTGGAAATTTTGTTATGGTTTTTATACTCAAATTGATGAGTTTTTTAAATTTGAACTTTTGTAATGGTTTTTACATTGAAATTGTTGAGTTTTTTAACTTGGAAATTTTGGTATGGTGTTTATATTGAAATTGTTGAGTTTTTGACTTGAAACTGTTGTAATGGTTTTTATAGTGAAATCGGTGAGTTTTTTGACTTGGACTTTTTGCAATGATTTTTATAGTGAAATTCTAAAGTTTTTAACTTTGAACTTTTGTTATGGGTTTTAGAGAGAAATTGGAGATTTTTTTTAACTTGAAACTTTGTAATGGTTTTTATAGTAAAATTGGTGAGTTTTTCGACTTGTAAATTGTGTTATGATGTGTTTAGTGAATTTGGTGAGTTTATTAAACTTTGAACTTTTGGTATGGTCTTTATACTGAAATTGGTGAGTTTTTTCAATTGGAACTTTTGTTGTGGTTTTTAAAGTGAAATTGGGTAATTTTTTAACTTTGAACTTTTGAAAACTTTTGTAATGGTTTTTATAGCGAAATTGGTATGTTTTTTGACTTGTAACTTGTGTTATGATGTATAGAGTGAATTTGGTGAGTTTTTTAACTTTGAACTTTTGTTATGGTCTTTATAGTGAAATTGGTGAGTTTTTTCACTTGAAACTTTTGTAATGGTGTTTAAAGTGAAATTGGGGATTTTTTCAACATTGAACTTTTGTTATGGTTTTTATAGAGAAATTGTTGAGTTTTTTAACTTTTAATTTTTATTATGGTTTTTATACTGAAATTGGTGATTTTTTACAATTAAAACTTTTGTTGTGGTTTTTATAGTGAAATTGGTGAGTTTTTTCAATTGTAACTTTTGTAATGATTTTATAGTGAAATTGGTGAGTTTTTTAAAATTGAAGTTTTGTAATAGTCTTTATGTGAAATTGAAGAGTTTTTTCAATTGGAAATTTTGTTATGGTTTTTATAGTCAAATTGATGAGTTTTTTAAATTTGAACTTTTGTAATGGTTTTTACATTGAAATTGTTGAGTTTTTTAACTTGGAAATTTTGGTATGGTGTTTATATTGAAATTGTTGAGTTTTTGACTTGAAACTGTTGTAATGGTTTTTATAGTGAAATCGGTGAGTTTTTTCACTTGGACTTTTCGCTATGATTTTTATAGTGAAATTCAAAAGTTTTTAACTTTGAACTTTTGTTATGGGTTTGAGAGAAATTGGAGATTTTTTTTAACTTGAAACTTTTTAATGGTTTTTATAGTAAAATTGGTGAGTTTTTCGACTTGTAAGTTGTGTTATGATGTGTTTAGTGAATTTGGTGAGTTTTTAAAATACTGAACTTTTGTAATGATTTTATACTGAAATTGGTGAGTTTTTTCAATTGGAACTTTTGTTGTGGTTTTTAAAGTGAAATTGGGTAATTTTTTAACTTTGAACTTTTGTAAACTTTTGTAATGGTTTTTATAGCGAAATTGGTATGTTTTTTGACTTGTAACTTGTGTTATGATGTATAGCGTGAATTTGGTGAGTTTTTTAACTTTGAACTTTTGTTATG
Source organism: Lathyrus sativus (assembly GCA_963859935.3). Classification (NCBI taxonomy): domain Eukaryota; kingdom Viridiplantae; phylum Streptophyta; class Magnoliopsida; order Fabales; family Fabaceae; genus Lathyrus; species Lathyrus sativus. The sequence continues at coordinate 406,688,635 of OZ012741.1, read as the reverse complement.
GTCTTTATAGTGAAATTGGTGAGTTCTTTCACTTGAAACTTTTGTAATGGTGTTTAAAGTGAAATTGGGGATTTTTTCAACATTGAACTTTTGTTATGGTTTCTATAGAGAAATTGTTGAGTTTTTCAACTTTTAATTTTTATTATGGTTTTTATACTGAAATTGGTGATTTTTTACAATTAAAACTTTTGTTATGGTTTTTATAGTGAAATTGGTGAGTTTTTTCAATTGTAACTTTTGTAATGATTTTATAGTGAAATTGGTGAGTTTTTTAAAATTGAACTTTTGTAATAGTCTTTATGTGAAATTGAAGAGTTTTTTCAATTGGAAATTTTGTTATGGTTTTTATAGTCAAATTGATGAGTTTTTTAAATTTGAACTTTTGTAATGGTTTTTACATTGAAATTGTTGAGTTTTTTAACTTGGAAATTTTGGTATGGTGCTTATATTGAAATTGTTGAGTTTTTGACTTGAAACTGTTGTAATGGTTTTTATAGTGAAATCGGTGAGTTTTTTCACTTGGACTTTTCGCTATGATTTTTATAGTGAAATTCAAAAGTTTTTAACTTTGAACTTTTGTTATGGGTTTTAGAGAGAAATTGGAGATTTTTTTTAACTTGGAACTTTTGTAATGGTTTAGATAGTGAAATTGGTGAGTTTTTCGACTTGTAAGTTGTGTTATGATGTTTATAGTGAATTTGGTGAGTTTTTTTTAACTTTGAACTTTTGTTATGGTCTTTTTACTGAAATTGGTGAGTTTTTTCAATTGGAACTTTTGTTGTGGTTTTTAAAGTGAAATTGGGTAATTTTTTAACTTTGAACTTTTGTTAACTTTTGTAATGGTTTTTATAGCGAAGTTGGTATGTTTTTGACTTGTAACTTGTATTATGATGTATAGAGTGAATTTGGTGAGTTTTTTAACTTTGAACTTTTGTTATGGTCTTTATAGTGAAATTGGTGAGTTTTTTCACTTGAAACTTTTGTAATGGTGTTTAAAGTGAAATTGCGGATTTTTTCAACATTGAACTTTTGTTATGGTTTCTATAGAGAAATTGTTGAGTTTTTCAACTTTTAATTTTTATTATGGTTTTTATACTGAAATCGGTGCTTTTTTACAATTGAAACTTTTGTTGTGGTTTTTATAGTAAAATTGGTGAGTTTTTTCAATTGTAACTTTTGTAATGCTTTTATAGTGAAATTGGTGAGTTTTTTAACATTGAACTTTTGTAATAGTTTTTATGTGAAATTGAAGAGTTTTTTCAATTGGAAATTTTGTTATGGTTTTTATAGTCAAATTGATGAGTTTTTTAAATTTGAACTTTTGTAATGGTTTTTACATTGAAATTGTTGAGTTTTTTAACTTGGAAATTTTGGTATGGTGTTTATATTGAAATTGTTGAGTTTTTGACTTGAAACTGTTGTAATGGTTTTTATAGTGAAATCGATGAGTTTTTTCACTTGGACTTTTCGCTATGATTTTTATAGTGAAATTCAAAAGTTTTTAACTTTGAACTTTTGTTATGATGGGTTTGAGAGAAATTGGAGATTTTTTTTAACTTGAAACTTTTTAATGGTTTTTATAGTAAAATTGGTGAGTTTTTCGACTTGTAAGTTGTGTTATGATGTGTTTAGTGAATTTGGTGAGTTTTTAAAATACTGAACTTTTGTAATGATTTTATACTGAAATTGGTGAGTTTTTTCAATTGGAACTTTTGTTGTGGTTTTTAAAGTGAAATTGGGTAATTTTTTAACTTTGAACTTTTTGTAAACTTTTGTAATGGTTTTTATAGCGAAATTGGTATGTTTTTTGACTTGTAACTTGTGTTATGATGTATAGCGTGAATTTGGTGAGTTTTTTAATTTTGAACTTTTGTTATGGTCTTTATAGTGAAATTGGTGAGTTTTTTCACTTGAAACTTTTGTAATGGTGTTTAAAGTGAAATTGGGGATTTTTTCAACATTGAACTTTTGTTATGGTTTCTTTAGAGAAATTATTGAGTTTTTCAACTTTTAATTTTTATTATGGTTTTTATACCGAAATTGGTGATTTTTTACAATTAAAACTTTTGTTGTGGTTTTTATAGTGAAATTGGTGAGTTTTTTCAATTGTAACTTTTGTAATGATTTTATAGTGAAATTGGTGAGTTTTTTAAAATTGAACTTTTGTAATAGTCTTTATGTGAAATTGAAGAGTTTTTTCAATTGGAAATTTTGTTATGGTTTTTATAGTCAAATTGATGAGTTTTTTAAATTTGAACTTTTGTAATGGTTTTTACATTGAAATTGTTGAGTTTTTTAACTTGGAAATTTTGGTATGGTGTTTATATTGAAATTGTTGAATTTTTGACTTGAAACTGTTGTAATGGTTTTTATAGTGAAATCGGTGAGTTTTTTCACTTGGACTTTTCGCTATGATTTTTATAGTGAAATTCAAAAGTTTTTAACTTTGAACTTTTGTTATGGGTTTTAGAGAGAAATTGGAGATTTTTTTTAACTTGGAACTTTTGTAATGGTTTAGATAGTGAAATTGGTGAGTTTTTCGACTTGTAAGTTGTGTTATGATGTTTATAGTGAATTTGGTGAGTTTTTTTTTAACTTTGAACTTTTGTTATGGTCTTTTTACTGAAATTGGTGAGTTTTTTCAATTGGAACTTTTGTTGTGGTTTTTAAAGTGAAATTGGGTAATTTTTTAACTTTGAACTTTTGTTAACTTTTGTAATGGTTTTTATAGCGAAGTTGGTATGTTTTTGACTTGTAACTTGTATTATGATGTATAGAGTGAATTTGGTGAGTTTTTTAACTTTGAACTTTTGTTATGGTCTTTATAGTGAAATTGGTGAGTTTTTTCACTTGAAACTTTTGTAATGGTGTTTAAAGTGAAATTGCGGATTTTTTCAACATTGAACTTTTGTTATGGTTTCTATAAAGAAATTGTTGAGTTTTTCAACTTTTAATTTTTATTATGGTTTTTATACTGAAATCGGTGCTTTTTTACAATTGAAACTTTTGTTGTGGTTTTTATAGTGAAATTGGTGAGTTTTTTCAATTGTAACTTTTGTAATGCTTTTATAGTGAAATTGGTGAGTTTTTTAACATTGAACTTTTGTAATAGTTTTTATGTAAAATTGAAGAGTTTTTTCAATTGGAAATTTTGTTATGGTTTTTATAGTCAAATTGATGAGTTTTTTAAATTTGAACTTTTGTAATGGTTTTTACATTGAAATTGTTGAGTTTTTTAACTTGGAAATTTTGGTATGGTGTTTATATTGAAATTGTTGAGTTTTTGACTTGAAACTGTTGTAATGGTTTTTATAGTGAAATCGGTGAGTTTTTTCACTTGGACTTTTCGCTATGATTTTTATAGTGAAATTTGGATGTTTTTAACTTTGAACTTTTGTTATGGGTTTTAGAGAGAAATTGGAGATTTTTTTTAACTTGGGACTTTTGTAATGGTTTAGATAGTGAAATTGGTGAGTTTTTCGACTTGTAAGTTGTGTTATGATGTTTATAGTGAATTTGGTGAGTTTTTTAAACTTTGAACTTTTGTTATGGTATTTTTACTGAAATTGGTCAGTTTTTTCAATTGGAACTTTTGTTGTGGTTTTTGAAGTGAAATTGGGTAATTTTTTAACTTTGAACTTTTGTTAACTTTTGTAATGGTTTTTATAGCGAAATTGGTATGTTTTTGACTTGTAACTTGTGTTATGATGTATAGAGTGAATTTGGTGAGTTTTTTAACTTTGAACTTTTGTTATGGTCTTTATAGTGAAATTGATGAGTTTTTTCACTTGAAACTTTTGTAATGGTGTTTAAAGTGAAATTGGGGATTTTTTCAACATTGAACTTTTGTTATGGTTTCTATAGAGAAATTGTTGAGTTTTTCAACTTTTAATTTTTATTATGGTTTTTATACTGAAATCGGTGAGTTTTTACAATTGAAACTTTTGTTGTGGTTTTTATAGTGAAATCGGTGAGTTTTTTCACTTGGACTTTTTGCAATGATTTTTATAGTGAAATTCAAAAGTTTTTAACTTTGAACTTTTGTTATGGGTTTTAGAGAGAAATTGGAGATTTTTTTTAACATGGAACTTTTGTAATGGTTTAGATAGTGAAATTGGTGAGTTTTTCGACTTGTAAGTTGTGTTATGATGTTTATAGTGAATTTGGTGAGTTTTTTTAACTTTGAACTTTTGTTATGGTCTTTTTACTGAAATTGGTGAGTTTTTTCAATTGGAACTTTTGTTGTGGTTTTTAAAGTGAAATTGGGTAATTTTTTAACTTTGAACTTTTGTTAACTTTTGTAATGGTTTTTATAGCGAAATTGGTGTGTTTTTGACTTGTAACTTGTGTTATGATGTATAGCGTGAATTTGGTGAGTTTTTTAACTTTGAACTTTTGTTATGGTCTTTATAGTGAAATTGGTGAGTTTTTTCACTTGAAACTTTTGTAATGGTGTTTAAAGTGAAATTGGGGATTTTTTCAACATTGAACTTTTGTTATGGTTTCTATAGAGAAATTGTTGAGTTTTTCAACTTTTAATTTTTATTATGGTTTTTATACTGAAATCGGTGATTTTTTACAATTGAAACTTTTGTTGTGGTTTTTATAGTGAAATTGGTGAGATTTTTCAATTGTAACTTTTATAATGCTTTTATAGTGAAATTGGTGAGTTTTTTAACATTGAACCTTTGTAATAGTCTTTATGTGAAATTGAAGAGTTTTTTCAATTGGAAATTTTGTTATGGTTTTAATAGTCAAATTGATGAGTTTTTTAAATTTGAACTTTTGTAATGGTTTTTACATTGAAATTGTTGAGTTTTTTAACTTGGAAATTTTGATATGGTGCTTATATGGAAATTGTTGTGTTTTTGACATGAAACTGTTGTAATGGTTTTTATAGTGAAATCGGTGAGTTTTTTCACTTGGACTTTTTGCTATGATTTTTATAGTGAAATTCAAAAGTTTTTAACTTTGAACTTTTGTTATGGGTTTTAGAGAGAAATTGGAGATTTTTTTTAACTTGAAACTTTCGTAATGGTTTAGATAGTGAAATTGGTGAGTTTTTCGACTTGTAAGTTGTGTTATGATGTTTATAGTGAATTTGGTGAGTTTTTTTTTAACTTTGAACTTTTGTTATGGTCTTTTTACTGAAATTGGTGAGTTTTTTCAATTGGAACTTTTGTTGTGGTTTTTAAAGTGAAATTGGGTAATTTTTTAACTTTGAACTTTTGTTAACTTTTGTAATGGTTTTTATAGCGAAGTTGGTATGTTTTTGACTTGTAACTTGTATTATGATGTATAGAGTGAATTTGGTGAGTTTTTTAACTTTGAACTTTTGTTATGGTCTTTATAGTGAAATTGGTGAGTTTTTTCACTTGAAACTTTTGTAATGGTGTTTAAAGTGAAATTGCGGATTTTTTCAACATTGAACTTTTGTTATGGTTTCTATAAAGAAATTGTTGAGTTTTTCAACTTTTAATTTTTATTATGGTTTTTATACTGAAATCGGTGCTTTTTTACAATTGAAACTTTTGTTGTGGTTTTTATAGTGAAATTGGTGAGATTTTTCAATTGTAACTTTTATAATGCTTTTATAGTGAAATTGGTGAGTTTTTTAACATTGAACCTTTGTAATAGTCTTTATGTGAAATTGAAGAGTTTTTTCAATTGGAAATTTTGTTATGGTTTTAATAGTCAAATTGATGAGTTTTTTAAATTTGAACTTTTGTAATGGTTTTTACATTGAAATTGTTGAGTTTTTTAACTTGGAAATTTTGATATGGTGCTTATATGGAAATTGTTGTGTTTTTGACATGAAACTGTTGTAATGGTTTTTATAGTGAAATCGGTGAGTTTTTTCACTTGGACTTTTTGCTATGATTTTTATAGTGAAATTCAAAAGTTTTTAACTTTGAACTTTTGTTATGGGTTTTAGAGAGAAATTGGAGATTTTTTTTAACTTGAAACTTTCGTAATGGTTTAGATAGTGAAATTGGTGAGTTTTTCGACTTGTAAGTTGTGTTATGATGTTTATAGTGAATTTGGTGAGTTTTTTTTTAACTTTGAACTTTTGTTATGGTCTTTTTACTGAAATTGGTGAGTTTTTTCAATTGGAACTTTTGTTGTGGTTTTTAAAGTGAAATTGGGTAATTTTTTAACTTTGAACTTTTGTTAACTTTTGTAATGGTTTTTATAGCGAAGTTGGTATGTTTTTGACTTGTAACTTGTATTATGATGTATAGAGTGAATTTGGTGAGTTTTTTAACTTTGAACTTTTGTTATGGTCTTTATAGTGAAATTGGTGAGTTTTTTCACTTGAAACTTTTGTAATGGTGTTTAAAGTGAAATTGCGGATTTTTTCAACATTGAACTTTTGTTATGGTTTCTATAAAGAAATTGTTGAGTTTTTCAACTTTTAATTTTTATTATGGTTTTTATACTGAAATCGGTGCTTTTTTACAATTGAAACTTTTGTTGTGGTTTTTATAGTGAAATTGGTGAGTTTTTTCAATTGTAACTTTTGTAATGCTTTTATAGTGAAATTGGTGAGTTTTTTAACATTGAACTTTTGTAATAGTTTTTATGTGAAATTGAAGAGTTTTTTCAATTGGAAATTTTGTTATGGTTTTTATAGTCAAATTGATGAGTTTTTTAAATTTGAACTTTTGTAATGGTTTTTACATTGAAATTGTTGAGTTTTTTAACTTGGAAATTTTGGTATGGTGTTTATATTGAAATTGTTGAGTTTTTGACTTGAAACTGTTGTAATGGTTTTTATAGTGAAATCGGTGAGTTTTTTCACTTGGACTTTTCGCTATGATTTTTATAGTGAAATTTGGATGTTTTTAACTTTGAACTTTTGTTATGGGTTTTAGAGAGAAATTGGAGATTTTTTTTAACTTGGGACTTTTGTAATGGTTTAGATAGTGAAATTGGTGAGTTTTTCGACTTGTAAGTTGTGTTATGATGTTTATAGTGAATTTGGTGAGTTTTTTTAACTTTGAACTTTTGTTATGGTCTTTTTACTGAAATTGGTGAGTTTTTTCAATTGGAACTTTTGTTGTGGTTTTTAAAGTGAAATTGGGTAATTTTTTAACTTTGAACTTTTGTTAACTTTTGTAATGGTTTTTATAGCGAAATTGGTGTGTTTTTGACTTGTAACTTGTGTTATGATGTATAGCGTGAATTTGGTGAGTTTTTTAACTTTGAACTTTTGTTATGGTCTTTATAGTGAAATTGGTGAGTTTTTTCACTTGAAACTTTTGTAATGGTGTTTAAAGTGAAATTGGGGATTTTTTCAACATTGAACTTTTGTTATGGTTTCTATAGAGAAATTGTTGAGTTTTTCAACTTTTAATTTTTATTATGGTTTTTATACTGAAATCGGTGATTTTTTACAATTGAAACTTTTGTTGTGGTTTTTATAGTGAAATTGGTGAGATTTTTCAATTGTAACTTTTATAATGCTTTTATAGTGAAATTGGTGAGTTTTTTAACATTGAACCTTTGTAATAGTCTTTATGTGAAATTGAAGAGTTTTTTCAATTGGAAATTTTGTTATGGTTTTAATAGTCAAATTGATGAGTTTTTTAAATTTGAACTTTTGTAATGGTTTTTACATTGAAATTGTTGAGTTTTTTAACTTGGAAATTTTGATATGGTGCTTATATGGAAATTGTTGTGTTTTTGACATGAAACTGTTGTAATGGTTTTTATAGTGAAATCGGTGAGTTTTTTCACTTGGACTTTTTGCTATGATTTTTATAGTGAAATTCAAAAGTTTTTAACTTTGAACTTTTGTTATGGGTTTTAGAGAGAAATTGGAGATTTTTTTTAACTTGAAACTTTCGTAATGGTTTAGATAGTGAAATTGGTGAGTTTTTCGACTTGTAAGTTGTGTTATGATGTTTATAGTGAATTTGGTGAGTTTTTTTTTAACTTTGAACTTTTGTTATGGTCTTTTTACTGAAATTGGTGAGTTTTTTCAATTGGAACTTTTGTTGTGGTTTTTAAAGTGAAATTGGGTAATTTTTTAACTTTGAACTTTTGTTAACTTTTGTAATGGTTTTTATAGCGAAGTTGGTATGTTTTTGACTTGTAACTTGTATTATGATGTATAGAGTGAATTTGGTGAGTTTTTTAACTTTGAACTTTTGTTATGGTCTTTATAGTGAAATTGGTGAGTTTTTTCACTTGAAACTTTTGTAATGGTGTTTAAAGTGAAATTGCGGATTTTTTCAACATTGAACTTTTGTTATGGTTTCTATAAAGAAATTGTTGAGTTTTTCAACTTTTAATTTTTATTATGGTTTTTATACTGAAATCGGTGCTTTTTTACAATTGAAACTTTTGTTGTGGTTTTTATAGTGAAATTGGTGAGTTTTTTCAATTGTAACTTTTGTAATGCTTTTATAGTGAAATTGGTGAGTTTTTTAACATTGAACTTTTGTAATAGTTTTTATGTGAAATTGAAGAGTTTTTTCAATTGGAAATTTTGTTATGGTTTTTATAGTCAAATTGATGAGTTTTTTAAATTTGAACTTTTGTAATGGTTTTTACATTGAAATTGTTGAGTTTTTTAACTTGGAAATTTTGGTATGGTGTTTATATTGAAATTGTTGAGTTTTTGACTTGAAACTGTTGTAATGGTTTTTATAGTGAAATCGGTGAGTTTTTTCACTTGGACTTTTCGCTATGATTTTTATAGTGAAATTTGGATGTTTTTAACTTTGAACTTTTGTTATGGGTTTTAGAGAGAAATTGGAGATTTTTTTTAACTTGGGACTTTTGTAATGGTTTAGATAGTGAAATTGGTGAGTTTTTCGACTTGTAAGTTGTGTTATGATGTTTATAGTGAATTTGGTGAGTTTTTTAAACTTTGAACTTTTGTTATGGTATTTTTACTGAAATTGGTCAGTTTTTTCAATTGGAACTTTTGTTGTGGTTTTTGAAGTGAAATTGGGTAATTTTTTAACTTTGAACTTTTGTTAACTTTTGTAATGGTTTTTATAGCGAAATTGGTATGTTTTTGACTTGTAACTTGTGTTATGATGTATAGAGTGAATTTGGTGAGTTTTTTAACTTTGAACTTTTGTTATGGTCTTTATAGTGAAATTGATGAGTTTTTTCACTTGAAACTTTTGTAATGGTGTTTAAAGTGAAATTGGGGATTTTTTCAACATTGAACTTTTGTTATGGTTTCTATAGAGAAATTGTTGAGTTTTTCAACTTTTAATTTTTATTATGGTTTTTATACTGAAATCGGTGAGTTTTTACAATTGAAACTTTTGTTGTGGTTTTTATAGTGAAATCGGTGAGTTTTTTCACTTGGACTTTTTGCAATGATTTTTATAGTGAAATTCAAAAGTTTTTAACTTTGAACTTTTGTTATGGGTTTTAGAGAGAAATTGGAGATTTTTTTTAACATGGAACTTTAGTAATGGTTTAGATAGTGAAATTGGTGAGTTTTTCGACTTGTAAGTTGTGTTATGATGTTTATAGTGAATTTGGTGAGTTTTTTTAACTTTGAACTTTTGTTATGGTCTTTTTACTGAAATTGGTGAGTTTTTTCAATTGGAACTTTTGTTGTGGTTTTTAAAGTGAAATTGGGTAATTTTTTAACTCTGAACTTTTGTTAACTTTTGTAATGGTTTTTATAGCGAAATTGGTGTGTTTTTGACTTGTAACATGTGTTATGATGTATAGCGTGATTTTGGTGAGTTTTTTAACTTTGAACTTTTGTTATGGTCTTTATAGTGAAATTGGTGAGTTTTTTCACTTGAAACTATTGTAATGGTGTTTAAAGTGAAATTGGAGATTTTTTCAACATTGAACTTTTGTTATGGTTTCTATAGAGAAATTGTTGAATTTTTCAACTTTTAATTTTTATTATGGTTTTTATACTGAAATCGGTGATTTTTTACATTTGAAACTTTTGTTGTGGTTTTTATAGTGAAATTGGTGAGTTTTTTCAATTGTAACTTTTGTAATGCTTTTATAGTGAAATTGGTGAGTTTTTTAACATTGAACTTTTGTAATAGTCTTTATGTGAAATTGAAGAGTTTTTTCAATTGGAAATTTTGTTATGGTTTTTATAGTCAAATTGATGAGTTTTTTAAATTTGAACTTTTCTAATGGTTTTTACATTGAAATTGTTGAGTTTTTTAACTTGGAAATTTTGGTATGGTGTTTATATTGAAATTGTCGAGTGTTTGACTTGAAACTGTTGTAATGGTTTTTATAGTGAAATCGGTGAGTTTTTTCACTTGGACTTTTCGCTATGATTTTTATAGTGAAATTCGGAAGTTTTTAACTTTGAACTTTTGTTATGGGTTTTAGAGAGAAATTGGAGATTTTTTTTAACTTGGAACTTTTGTAATGGTTTAGATAGTGAAATTGGTGAGTTTTTCGACTTGTAAGTTGTGTTATGATGTTTATAGTGAATTTGTTGAGTTTTTTAACTTGGAAATTTTGGTATGGTGTTTATATTGAAATTGTTGAGTTTTTGACTTGAAACTTTTGTAATGGTTTTTATGATGAAATCGGTGAGTTTTTTCACTTGGACTTTTCGCTATGATTTTTATAGTGAAATTTGGAAGTTTTTAACTTTGAACTTTTGTTATGGGTTTTAGAGAGACATTGGTGATTTTTTTTAACTTGGAACTTTTGTAATGGTTTAGATAGTGAAATTGGTGAGTTTTTCGACTTGTAAGTTGTGTTATGATGTTTATAGTGAATTTCATGAGTTTTTTTAACTTTGAACTTTTGTTATGGTCTTTTTACTGAAATTGGTGAGTTTTTTCAATTGGAACTTTTGTTGTGGTTTCTAAAGTGAAATTGGGTAATTTTTTAACTTTGAACTTTTGTTAACTTTTGTAATGGTTTTTATAGCGAAATTGGTATGTTTTTTGACTTGTAACTTGTGTTATGATGTATATAGTGAATTTGGTGAGTTTTTTAACTTTGAACTTTTGTTATGGTCTTTATAGTGAAATTGGTGAGTTTTTTCACTTGCAACTTTTGTAATGGTGTTTAAAGTGAAATTGGGGATTTTTTCAACATTGAACTTTTGTTATGGTTTCTATAGAGAAATTGTTGAGTTTTTCAACTTTTTATTTTTATTATGGTTTTTATACTGAAATCGGGGATTTTTTACAATTGAAACTTTTGTTGTGGTTTTTATAGTGAAATTGGTGAGTTTTTTCAATTGTAACTTTTGTAATGCTTTTATAGTGAAATTGGTGAGTTTTTTTAACATTGAACTTTTGTAATAGTCTTTATGTGAAATTGAAGAGTTTTTTCAATTGGAAATTTTGTTATGGTTTTTATAGTCAAATTGATGAGTTTTTTAAATTTGAACTTTTGTAATGGTTTTTACATTGAAATTGTTGAGTTTTTTATCTTGGAAATTTTGGTATGGTGTTTATATTGAAATTGTTGAGTTTTTGACTTGAAACTGTTGTAATGGTTTTTATGATGAAATCGGTGAGTTTTTTCACTTCGATTTTCGCTATGAT